>OV702300.1:24147218-24511002 GCA_916181665.1 Avena sativa | reverse complement strand
ACCGTTTCTTAAGGTCGTTGTAAATCGCCCTGAAACCCCCAAACCTGTGGGCAATAGCTCATGAAAATAACATGTTTTTGGTCATAACTCTCAAACAAGTAACTTTTTCTTACGAGGCATCCAAATCCACCTGGAACCCAAAAACTATGGGCACTAACTCATGAAAACGGCCATATAACTCGAAAATGACGAGTTTTTATTCATAACTCTCAAACATGTAAGGGCTCTTATGAGGCTTGAAAATCCACCTGGAAGCAAAAACTATCGTCAAAAGCTCATGAAAACGACCATAATACACGAAAACGACGAGTTTTAGGTCATAACTCTCAAACATGTATCAGTCTTAAGGTCGTTGTAAATCGCCTTGGAATCCCAAAACAGTGGGCAATAGCTCATGAAAATGAACCATAAAACGCAGAAACTATGAGTTTTTGGTCATATATCTCAAACATGTAGCAGGTCCTACAGGCCTTGCAAATCCAACTGGAGCCCAAAAATGTTGGGCAAGAGTTCATGAAAATGGCAATAAACACGAAAAAGATGAGTTTTTGGTCATAACTCTCAAACATGTATCGTGTCTTAAGGTCATTGTAAATCACCCTAAACCCCAAAATATGTGGGCAATAGCTTATGAAAACGGCCATAAAACGCAAAAACAACAAGTTTTTGGTCAAATCTCTCAAACAAGTAAGTTTTTCTTACGAGGCATGCGAATCCTCCTGGAACCAGAAACTGTTGGCAGTAACTCATGAAAACGACCATAAAACACGAAAATGAAGAGTTTTAGGTCATATCTCTCAAACAAGTATCAGGTCTTAAGGTCGTTGTAAATCGCCCTGGAACCCCAAAACAGTGGGCAATAGCTCATGAAAACGGCCATAAAACGTTGAAACTACTAGTTTTTTGTCATGTATCTCAAACATGTAGCAGGTCCTACAGGCCTTATAAATCCAACTAGAACCCAAAAACCGTGGGGAAGAGCTCATGAAAATGGCAATAATCACGAAAACGACGAGTTTTAGGTCATAATTCTCAAACATGTTCGCGTCTTAAGGTCGTTGTAAATCGCCTTGAAACCCCCAAACATGGGGGAAATAGCTCATGAAAATGGCCATAAAATGCAACATATCTCTCAAACAAGTAAGTGTTCTTACGAGGCATGCAAATCCACCTGGAACCCAAAAACTATGGGCACTAACTCATGAAAATGGCCATAAAACACGAAACGACGAGTTTTTTGTTCATAACTCTCAAACATGGTAAGGGCTCTTACGAGGCTTGCAAATCCACCTGGAAGCAAAAATTGTTGGCAAAAGCTCATGAAACGACCATAAAACACGAAAACGACGAGTTTTAGTCAAAACTCTCAAACATGTATCGGGTCTTAAGGGTCGTTGTAAATCGCCCTGGAACCTCAAAACAGTGGGCAATATCTCATGAAAACGGCCATAAAACACAGAAACTATGAGTTTTTTGTCAATATCTTAAACATGTAGCTGGTCCTACAAGCCTTGCAAATCCAATTGGAACCCAAAAACTGTAGGCAACAGCTCATGAAAATGGCAATAATCACGAAAACGACGAGTTTTTGGTCATAACTCTCAAACATGTATTGCATCTTAAGGTCGTTGTAAATCGCCCTGAAACCCCAAACCTGTGGGCAATAGCTCATGAAAACGACCATAAAACTCAAAAACAACAAGTTTTTGGTCATATCTCTCAAACAAGTAAGTGTTCTTATGAGGCATGCAAATACACCTGGAACCCTAAAACTGTGGGCACTAACTCATGAAAACGGCCATAAAACACGAAAACGACGAGCTTTTATTCATAACTCTCAAACATGTAAGGGCTCTTATGAGGCTTGCAAATCCACCTGGAAGCAAAAACTATGGGCAAAAGCTCATCAAAACGACCATAAAACACGAAAACGACGAGTTTTAGGTCAAAACCCTCAAACATGTATCAGGTCTTAAGGTCGTTGTAAATCGCCCTGGAACCCCAAAACAGTGGGCAATAGCTCTTGAAAACGACCATAAAACGTAGAAACTATGAGTTTTTTGTCATATATCTCAAACATGTAGCAGGTCCTATAGGCCTTGCAAATCCAACTGGAACCCAAAAACTGTGGGCAACAGCTCATGAAAATGGCAATAAACACGAAAACGATGAGTTTTTGGTCATAACTCTCAAACATGTATCGTGTCTTAAGGTCGTTGTAAATCACCCTAAAACCCCAAACATTGTGGGCAATAGCTCATGAAAACGGCTATAAAACGCAAAAAACAACAAGTTTTGGTCAAATCTTTCAAACAAGTAAGTTTTTCTTACGAGGCATGCAAATCCTCCTGGAACAAAACACTGTTGGAAGTAACTCATGAAAACGACCATAAAACACGAAAATGAAGAGTTTTAGGTCATATCCCTCAAACAAGTATGAGGTCTTAAGGTCGTTGTAAATCGCCCTGGAACCCCAAAAACAGTGGGCAACAACTCATGAAAACGGCCATAAAACGCTGAAACTACTAGTTCTTTGTCATTTATCTCAAACATGTAGCAGGTCCTACAGGCCTTGTAAATCCAACTAGAACCCAAAAACTGTGGGCAACAGCTCATGAAAATGGCAATAATCACGAAAACGACGAGTTTTAGGTCATAACTCTCAAACATTTCTCGCGTCTTAAGGTCGTTGTAAATCGCCCTGAAACCCCAACCATGTGGTCAATAGCTCATGAAAATGGCCATAAAACGCAAAAATAACAAGTTTTGGTCATATCTCTCAAACAAGTTAGTGTTCTTACGAGGCATGCAAATCCACCTGGAACCAAAAAACTGTGGGCACTAACTCATGAAAACGGCCATAAAACACGAAAACGACGAGTTTTTCCTCATAACTCTCAAACATGTAAGGGCTATTATGAGGCTTGCAAATCCACCTGGAAGCAAAAAAATGTGGGCAAAAGGTCATGAAAATGACCATTATACACGAAAACGACGAGTTTTAGGTCATAACTCTCAAACATGTATCAGGTCTTAAGGTCGTTGTAAATCGCCCTGGAATCCCAAAACTGTGGGCAATAGCTCATGAAAACGACCATAAAACGCAGAAACTATGAGTTTTTTGTCATATATCTCAAACATGTAGCAGGTCCTACAGGCTTTGCAAATCCAACTAGAACCCAAAAATTGTGGGCAAAAGCTCATCATAATGGCAATAAACACGAAAACGACGAGTTTTTGGTCATAACTCTCAAACATGTATCGTGTCTTAATGTCGTTGTAAATCCCCCTGAAACCCCAAACATGTGGGCAATAGCTCATGAAAATCGCCATAAAACGCAAAAACAACAAGTTTTTGGTCATATCTCTCAAACAAGTAAGTTTCCTTACGAGGCATGCAAATCCACCTGTAACCCAAAAACTGTGGGCACTAACTCATGAAAACGGCCATAAAACTCGAAAACGACGAATTTTAGGTCATATCTCTCAAACATGTAAGGGCTCTTATGAGGCTTGCAAATCCACCTGGAAGCAAAAACTGTGGGCAAAAGCTCATGAAAACGACCGTAATACACGAAAACGACGAGTTTTAGGTCATAACTCACAAACATGTATCAGGTCTTAAGGTCGTTGTAAATCGCCCTGGAATCCCAAAACAGTGGGCAATAGCTCATGAAAATGACCATAAAACGCAAAAACTATGAGTTTTTTGTTATATATCTCAAAGATGTAGCAGGTCCTACAGGCCTTGCAAATCCAACTGGAACCCAAAAATTGTGGGCAACAGCTCATGAAAAATGGCAGTAAACACGAAAACGACGAGTTTTTGGTCATAAGTCTCAAACATGTACCGTTTCTTAAGGTCGTTGTAAATCGCCCTGAAACCCCAAACCTGTGGGCAATAGCTCATGAAAATAACATGTTTTTGGTCATAACTCTCAAACAAGTAACTTTTTCTTACGAGGCATCCAAATCCACCTGGAACCCAAAAACTATGGGCACTAACTCATGAAAACGGCCATATAACTCGAAAATGACGAGTTTTTATTCATAACTCTCAAACATGTAAGGGCTCTTATGAGGCTTGAAAATCCACCTGGAAGCAAAAACTATCGTCAAAAGCTCATGAAAACGACCATAATACACGAAAACGACGAGTTTTAGGTCATAACTCTCAAACATGTATCAGGTCTTAAGGTCGTTGTAAATCGCCTTGGAATCCCAAAACAGTGGGCAATAGCTCATGAAAATGACCATAAAACGCAGAAACTATGAGTTTTTGGTCATATATCTCAAACATGTAGCAGGTCCTACAGGCCTTGCAGAATCCAACTGGAGCCCCAAAATGTTGGGCAAGAGTTCATGAAAATGGCAATAAACACGAAAAAGATGAGTTTTTGGTCATAACTCTCAAACATGTATCGTGTCTTAAGGTCATTGTAAATCACCCTAAAACCCCAAATATGTGGGCAATAGCTTATGAAAACGGCCATAAAACGCAAAAAACAAACAAGTTTTTGGTCAAATCTCTCAAACAAGTAAGTTTTTCTTACGAGGCATGCGAATCCTCCTGGAACCAGAAACTGTTGGCAGTAACTCATGAAAACGACCATAAAACACGAAAATGAAGAGTTTTAGGTCATATCTCTCAAACAAGTATCAGGTCTTAAGGTCGTTGTAAATCGCCCTGGAACCCCAAAACAGTGGGCAATAGCTCATGAAAACGGCCATAAAACGTTGAAACTACTAGTTTTTTGTCATGTATCTCAAACATGTAGCAGGTCCTACAGGCCTTATAAATCCAACTAGAACCCAAAAACCGTGGGGAAGAGCTCATGAAAATGGCAATAATCACGAAAACGACGAGTTTTAGTCATAATTCTCAAACATGTTCGCGTCTTAAGGTCGTTGTAAATCGCCTTGAACCCCAAACATGTGGGAAATAGCTCATGAAAATGGCCATAAAATGCAACATATCTCTCAAACAAGTAAGTGTTCTTACGAGGCAATGCAAATCCACTGGAACCCAAAAACTATGGGCACTAACTCATGAAAATGGCCATAAAACACGAAAACGACGAGTTTTTGTTCATAACTCTCAAACATGTAAGGGCTCTTACGAGGCTTGCAAATCCACCTGGAAGCAAAAATTGTTGGCAAAAGCTCATGAAAACGACCATAAAACACGAAAACGACGAGTTTTAGGTCAAAACTCTCAAACATGTATCGGGTCTTAAGGTCGTTGTAAATCGCCCTGGAACCTCAAAACAGTGGGCAATATCTCATGAAAACGGCCATAAAACACAGAAACTATGAGTTTTTTGTCAAATATCTTAAACATGTAGCTGGTCCTACAAGCCTTGCAAATCCAATTGGAACCCAAAAACTGTAGGCAACAGCTCATGAAAATGGCAATAATCACGAAAACGACGAGTTTTTGGTCATAACTCTCAAACATGTATTGCATCTTAAGGTCGTTGTAAATCGCCCTGAAACCCCAAACCTGTGGGCAATAGCTCATGAAAACGACCATAAAACTCAAAAACAACAAGTTTTTGGTCATATCTCTCAAACAAGTAAGTGTTCTTATGAGGCATGCAAATACACCTGGAACCCTAAAACTGTGGGCACTAACTCATGAAAACGGCCATAAAACACGAAAACGACGAGCTTTTATTCATAACTCTCAAACATGTAAGGGCTCTTATGAGGCTTGCAAATCCACCTGGAAGCAAAAACTATGGGCAAAAGCTCATCAAAACGACCATAAAACACGAAAACGACGAGTTTTAGGTCAAAACCCTCAAACATGTATCAGGTCTTAAGGTCGTTGTAAATCGCCCTGGAACCCCAAAACAGTGGGCAATAGCTCTTGAAAACGACCATAAAACGTAGAAACTATGAGTTTTTTGTCATATATCTCAAACATGTAGCAGGTCCTATAGGCCTTGCAAATCCAACTGGAACCCAAAAACTGTGGGCAACAGCTCATGAAAATGGCAATAAACACGAAAACGATGAGTTTTTGGTCATAACTCTCAAACATGTATCGTGTCTTAAGGTCGTTGTAAATCACCCTAAAACCCCAAACATGTGGGCAATAGCTCATGAAAACGGCTATAAAACGCAAAAAACAACAAGTTTTTGGTCAAATCTTTCAAACAAGTAAGTTTTTCTTACGAGGCATGCAAATCCTCCTGGAACAAAACACTGTTGGAAGTAACTCATGAAAACGACCATAAAACACGAAAATGAAGAGTTTTAGGTCATATCCCTCAAACAAGTATGAGGTCTTAAGGTCGTTGTAAATCGCCCTGGAACCCCAAAACAGTGGGCAACAACTCATGAAAACGGCCATAAAACGCTGAAACTACTAGTTCTTTGTCATTTATCTCAAACATGTAGCAGGTCCTACAGGCCTTGTAAATCCAACTAGAACCCAAAAACTGTGGGCAACAGCTCATGAAAATGGCAATAATCACGAAAACGACGAGTTTTAGGTCATAACTCTCAAACATTTCTCGCGTCTTAAGGTCGTTGTAAATCGCCCTGAAACCCCAACCATGTGGTCAATAGCTCATGAAAATGGCCATAAAACGCAAAAATAACAAGTTTTGGTCATATCTCTCAAACAAGTTAGTGTTCTTACGAGGCATGCAAATCCACCTGGAACCAAAAAACTGTGGGCACTAACTCATGAAAACGGCCATAAAACACGAAAACGACGAGTTTTTCCTCATAACTCTCAAACATGTAAGGGCTATTATGAGGCTTGCAAATCCACCTGGAAGCAAAAAAATGTGGGCAAAAGGTCATGAAAATGACCATTATACACGAAAACGACGAGTTTTAGGTCATAACTCTCAAACATGTATCAGGTCTTAAGGTCGTTGTAAATCGCCCTGGAATCCCAAAACTGTGGGCAATAGCTCATGAAAACGACCATAAAACGCAGAAACTATGAGTTTTTTGTCATATATCTCAAACATGTAGCAGGTCCTACAGGCTTTGCAAATCCAACTAGAACCCAAAAATTGTGGGCAAAAGCTCATCATAATGGCAATAAACACGAAAACGACGAGTTTTTGGTCATAACTCTCAAACATGTATCGTGTCTTAATGTCGTTGTAAATCCCCCTGAAACCCCAAACATGTGGGCAATAGCTCATGAAAATCGCCATAAAACGCAAAAAACAACAAGTTTTTGGTCATATCTCTCAAACAAGTAAGTTTCCTTACGAGGCATGCAAATCCACCTGTAACCCAAAAACTGTGGGCACTAACTCATGAAAACGGCCATAAAACTCGAAAACGACGAATTTTAGGTCATATCTCTCAAACATGTAAGGGCTCTTATGAGGCTTGCAAATCCACCTGGAAGCAAAAACTGTGGGCAAAAGGTCATGAAAACGACCATAATACACGAAAACGACGAGTTTTAGGTCATAACTCTCAAACATGTATCAGGTCTTAAGGTCGTTGTAAATCGCCCTGGAATCCCAAAACAGTGGGCAATAGCTCATGAAAACGACCATAAAACGCAGAAACTATGAGTTTTTTGTCATATATCTCAAACATGTAGCAGGTCCTACAGGCCTTGCAAATCCAAGTGGAACCCAAAAATGTTGGGCAACAGCTCATGAAAATGGCAATAAACACGAAAACGATGAGTTTTTGGTCATAACTCTCAAACATTCATCGTGTCTTAAGGTCGTTGTAAATCACCCTAAAACCCCAAACATGTGGGCAATAGCTCATGAAAACGGCTATAAGACGCAAAAACAACAAGTTTTTGGTGAAATCTTTCAAACAAGTAAGTTTCTCTTACGAGGCATGCAAATCCTCCTGGAACCAAAAATTGTTGGCAGTAACTCATGAAAACGACCATAAAACACGAAAATGAAGAGTTTTAGGTCATATCCCTCAAACAAGTATGAGGTCTTAAGGTCGTTGTAAATCGCCCTGGAACCCCAAAACAGTGGGCAATAGCTCATGAAAACGGCCATAAAACGCAAAAAACAACAAGTTTTTGGTCATATCTCTGAAACAAGTAAGTGTTCTTACGAGGCATGCAAATCCACCTCGAACCCAAAAACTGTGGGCACTAACTTATGAAAACGGCCATAAAACACGAAAACGATGAGTTTTTGTTCATAACTCTCAAACATGTAAGGGCTCTGATGAGGCTTGCAAATCCACCTGGAAGCAAAAGCTGTGGGTAAAAGCTTATCAAAACGACCATAAAACATGAAAACGACGAGTTTTAGGTTATAACTCTCAAACATGTATCATGTCTTATGGTCGTTGTAAATCGCCCTGGAACCCCAAAACAGTGGGAAATACCTCATGAAAACGATCATAAAAGGTAGAAACTATGAGTTTTTCGTCATATATCTCAAACATGTAGCAGGTCCTACAGGCCTTGCAAATCCAACTAGAACCCAAAAATTGTGGGCAACCGCTCATGATAATGGCAATAAACACGAAAACGATGAGTTTTTGGTCATAACTCTCAAACATGTATCGTGTCTTAATGTCGTTGTAAATCACCCTGAAACCCCAAACCTGTGGGCAATAGCTCATGAAAACGGCCATAAAACGCAAAAA
Source organism: Avena sativa (assembly GCA_916181665.1). Classification (NCBI taxonomy): domain Eukaryota; kingdom Viridiplantae; phylum Streptophyta; class Magnoliopsida; order Poales; family Poaceae; genus Avena; species Avena sativa. The sequence goes on along the minus strand of OV702300.1, from coordinate 24,502,395 downwards.
CAACAAGTTTTTTTTCATATCTCTCAAACAAGTAAGTTTTCTTACGAGGCATGCAAATCCACCTGGAACCAAAAAACTGTGGGCACTAACTCATTAAAACGGCCATAAAACACGAAACTGACGAGTTTTTGTTCATAACTCTCAAACATGTAAGGGCTCTTATGAGGCTTGCAAATCCACCTGGAAGCAAAAACTGTGGGCAAAAGCTCATGAAAACAACCATAATACACGAAAACGACGAGTTTTAGGTCATAACTCTCAAACATGTATCAGGTCTTAAGGTCGTTGTAAATCGCCCTGGAATCCCAAAACAGTGGGCAATAGCTCATGAAAATGACCATAAAACGCAAAAACTATGAGTTTTTTGTCATATATCTCAAACATGTAGCAGGTCCTACAGGCCTTGCAAATCCAACTAGAACCCAAAAATTGTGGGCAACAGCTCATGAAAAATGGCAGTAAAAACGAAAACGACGAGTTTTTGGTCATAACTCTCAAACATGTACCGTTTCTTAAGGTCGTTGTAAATCGCCCTGAAACACCAAACCTGTGGGCAATAGCTCATGAAAATAACAACAAGTTTTTGGTCATAACTCTCAAACAAGTAACTTTTTCTTACGAGGCATGCAAATCCACCTGCACCCAAAAACTGTGGGCACTAACTCATGAAAACGGCCATAAAACACGAAAACGACGAGTTTTTGTTCATAACTCTCAAACATGTAAGGGCTCTTATGAGGCTTGCAAATCCACCTGGAAGCAAAAACTGTGGGCAAAAGCTCATAAAAACGACCATAATACACGAAAACGACGAGTTTAATTCATAACTCACAAAAATGTATCAGGTCTTAAGTTCGTTGTAAATCGCCCTGGAATCCCAAAACAGTGGGCAATAGCTCATGAAAATGACCATAAAACGTAGAAACTATGAGTTTTTTGTCATATATCTCAAACATGTAGCAGGTCCTATAGGCCTTGCAAATCCAACTAGAACCCAAAAATTGTGGGCAACAGCTCATGAAAAATGGCAATAAACACGAAAACGACGAGTTTTTGGTCATAACTCTCAAACATGTATCGTGTCTTAAGGTTGTTGTAAATCACCCTGAAACCCAATAGCTCATGAAAACGGCTATAAAACGCAAAAACAACAACTTTTTGGTCAAATCTCTCAAACAAGTAAGTTTTTCTTACGAGGCATGCAAATCCTCCTGGAACCAAAAACTGTTGGCAGTAACTGATGAAAACGACCATAAAACACGAAAATGAAGAGTTTTAGGTCATATCTCTCAAACAAGTAGCAGGTCTTAAGGTCGTTGTAAATCGCCCTGGAACCCCAAAACAGTGGGCAATAGCTCATGAAAACGGCCATAAAACGCAGAAACTACTAGTTTTTTGTCATATATCGCAAACATGTAGCAGGTCCTACAGGCCTTGCAAATCCAATTGGAACCCAAAAACTGTGGGCAACAGCTCATGAAAATGGCAATAATCACGAAAACGACGAGTTTTTGTTGATACTCTCAAACATGTATCGTGTCTTAATGTCGTTGTAAATCCCCCTGAAACCCCAAACATGTGGGCAATAGCTCATGAAAATGGCCATAAAAACGCAAAATTGGTCATATCTCTCAAACAAGTAAGTGTTCTTACGAGGCATGCAAATCCACCTAAACCCAAAAACTGTGGGCACTAACTCATGAAAACGGCCATAAAACACGAAAACGACGAGTTTTTATTCATAACTCTCAAACATGTAAGGGCTCTTATGAGGCTTGCAAATCCACCTGGAAGCAAAAACTATGGGCAAAAGCTCATGAAAACGACCATAAAACACGAAAACGACGAGTTTTAGGTCATAACTCTCAAACATGTATCAGGTCTTAAGGTCGTTGTAAATCGCCCTGGAACCCCAAAACAGTGGGCAATAGCTCATGAAAACGACCATAAAACGTAGAAACTATGAGTTTTTTGTCATATATCTCAAACATGTAGCAGGTCCTACAGGCCTTGCAAATCCAACTGGAACCCAAAAATTGTGGGCAACAGCTCATGATAACGACAATAAACACGAACACGATGAGTTTTTGGTCATAACTCTCAAACATGTATCGTGTCTTAATGTCGTTGCAAATCACCCTGAAACCCCAAACATGTGGGCAATGGCTCATGAAAACGGCCATAAAACGCAAAAACAACAAGTTTTTGGTCATATCTCTCAAAGAAGTAAGTGTTCTTACGAGGCATGCAAATCCACCTGGAACCCAAAAACTGTGGGCACTAACTCATGAAAACGGCCATAAAACACGAAAACGACGAGTTTTTGTTCATAACTCTCAAACATGTAAGGGCTCTGATAGGCTTCCAAATCCACCCGGAAGCAAAAACTGTGGGCAAAAGCTCATCAAAACGACCATAAAACACGGAAAACGACGAGTTTGAGGTCATAACTCTCAAACATGTATCATGTCTTAAGGTCGTTGTAAATCGCCCTGGAACCCCAAAACAGTGGGCAATAGCTCATTAAAACGACCATAAAACGCAAAAACTATGGGTTTTTTGTCATATCTCTCAAACATGTAGCAGGTCCTACAGGCCTTGCAAATCCAACTAGAACCCAAAAATTGTGGGCAACAGCTGATGATAATGGCAATAAACACGAAAACGATAAGTTTTTGGTCATAACTATCAAACATGTATCGTGTCTTAATGTCGTTGTAAATCACCCTGAAACCCCAAACATGTGGGCAATACCTCATGAAAACGGCCATAAAACGCAAAAACAACAAGTTTTTGCTCATATCTCTCAAACAAGTAAGTTTTCTTACGAGGCATGCAAATCCACCTGGAACCAAAAAACGGTGGGCACTAACTCATGAAAACGGCCATAAAACACGAAAACGACGAGTTTTTGTTCATAACTCTCAAACATGTAAGGGCTCTTATGAGGCTTGCAAATCCACCTGTAAGCAAAAACTGTTGGCAAAAGCTCATGAAAACGACCATAATACACGAAAACAACGAGTTTTAGGTCATAACTCACAAACATGTATCAGGTCTTAAGGTCGTTGTAAATCGCCCTGGAATCCCAAAACAGTGGGCAATAGCTCATGAAAATGACCATAAAACGCAAAAACTATGAGTTTTTTGTCATATATCTCAAACATGTAGCAGGTCCTACAGGCCTTGCAAATCCAACTGGAACCCCAAAAATTGTGGGCAACAGCTCATGAAAAATGGCAGTAAACACGAAAACGACGAGTTTTTGGTCATAACTCTCAAACATGTACCGTTTCTTAAGGTCATTGTAAATCGCCATGAAACCCCAAACCTGTGGGCAATAGCTCATGCAAATAACAACAAGTTATTGGTCATAACTCTCAAACAAGTAACTTTTTCTTACGAGGCATGCAAATCCACCTGCACCCAAAAACTGTGGGCACTAACTCATGAAAACGGCCATAAAACACGAAAACGACGAGTTTTTGTTCATAACTCTCAAACATGTAAGGGCTCTGATATGCTTGCAAATCCACCCGGAAGCAAAAACTGTGGGCAAAAGCTCATCAAAACGACCATAAAACACGAAAACGACGAGTTTTAGGTCATAACTCTCAAACATGTATCATGTCTTATGGTCGTTGTAAATCGCCCTGGAATCCCAAAACAGTGGGCAATAGCTCATGAAAATGACCATAAAACGCAAAAACTATGAGTTTTTTGTCATGTATCTCAAACATGTAGCAGGTCCTACAGGCCTTGCAAATCCAACTAGAACCCAAAAATTGTGGGCAACAGCTCATGATAATGGCAATAAACACGAAAACGATAAGTTTTTGGTCATAACTCTCAAACATGTATCGTGTCTTAATGTCGTTGTAAATCACCCTGAAACCCCAAACATGTGGGCAATAGCTCATGAAAACGGCCATAAAACGCAAAAACAACAAGTTTTTGGTCATATCTCTCAAACAAGTAAGTTTTCTTACGAGGCATGCAAATCCACCTGGAACCAAAAGTTGTGGGCACTAACTCATGAAAACGGCCATAAAACACGAAAACGACGAGTTTTTTTCATAACTCTCAAACATGTAAGGGCTCTTATGAGGCTTGCAAATCCACCTGGAAGCAAAAACTGTGGGCAAAAGATCATCAAACGACCATAATACACGAAAACGACGAGTTTTAGGTCATAACTCTGAAACATGTATCATGTCTTAAGATCGTTGTAAATCGCCCTGGAACCCCAAAACAGTGGGCAATAGCTCATGAAAACGACCATAAAACGTAGAAACTATGAGTTTTTTTCATATATCTCAAACATGTAGCAGGTCCTACAGGCCTTGCAAATCCAACTGGAACCCAAAAATTGTGGGCAACACCTCATGATAATGGCAATAAACATGAAAACGATGAGTTTTTGGTCATAACTCTCAAACATGTATCGTGTCTTAATGTCGTTTGTAAATCACCCTGAAACCCCAAACATGTGGGCAATACCTCATGAAAACGGCCATAAAACACAAAAACAAAACTTTTTGTTCATATCTCTCAAATAAGTAAGTTTTCTTACGAGGCATGCAAATCCACCTGGAACCAAAAAACTGTGGGCACTAACTCATGAAAACGGCCATAAAACACGAAAACGACGAGTTTTTGTTCATAACTCTCAAACATGTAAGGGCTCTTATGAGGCTTGCAAATCCACCTCGAAGCAAAAACTGTGGGCAAAAGCTCATGAAAACGACCATAATACACGAAAACGACGAGTTTAAGGTCATAACTCACAAACATGTATCAGGTCTTAAGGTCGTTGTAAATCGCCCTGGAATCCCAAAACAGTGGGAAATAGCTCATGAAAACGACCATAAAACGCAGAAACTATGAGTTTTTTGTCATATATCTCAAACATGTAGCAGGTCCTACAGGCCTTGCAAATCCAACTGGAACCCAAAAATGTTGGGCAACAGCTCATGAAAATGGAAATAAACATGAAAACGATGAGTTTTTGGTCATAACTCTCAAACATGTACCATTTCTTCAGGTCATTGTAAATCGCCCTGAAACCCCAAACCTGTGGGAAATAGCTCATGAAAATAACAACAAGTTTTTGGTCATAACTCTCAAACAAGTAACTTTTTCTTACGAGGCATGCAAATCCACCTGCACCCAAAAACTGTGGGCACTAACTCATGAAAACGGCCATAAAACACGAAAATGACGAGTTTTTGTTCACAACTCTCAAACATGTAAGGGCTCTGATCTGCTTGCAGATCCACCCCGAAGCAAAAACTGTGGGCAAAAGCTCATCAAAACGTCCATAAAACACGAAAACGACGAGTTTTAGGTCATAACTCTCAAACATGTATTATGTCTTAAGGCCGTTGTAACTCGCACTGGAACCCCAAAACAGTGGGCAATAGCTCATTAAAACGACCATAAAAGGTAGAAACTATGAGTTTTTTGTCATATATCTCAAACATGTAGCAGGTCCTACAGGCCTTGCAAATCCAACTAGAACCCAAAAATTGTGGGCAACAGCTCATGATAATGGCAATAAACACGAAAACGATAAGTTTTTGGTCATAACTCTCAAACATGTATCGTGTCTTAATGTCGTTGTAAATCACCCTGAAACCCCAAACATGTGGGCAATAGCTCATGAAAACGGCCATAAAACGCAAAAACAACAAGTTTTTGGTCATATCTCTCAAACAAGTAAGTTTTCTTATGAGGCAGGCAAATCCACCTGGAACCAAAAACTGTGGGCACTAACTCATGAAAACGGCCATAAAACACGAAAACGACGAGTTTTTGTTCATAACTCTCAAACATGTAAGGGATCTTATGAGGCTTGCAAATCCACCTAGAAGCAAAAACTGTGGGCAAAAGCTCATCAAAACGACCATAATACACGAAAACGACGAGTTTTAGGTCATAACTCTCAAACATGTATCAGGTCTTAAGGTCGTTGTAAATCGCCCTGGAACCCCAAAACAATGGGCAATAGCTCATGAAAACGACCATAAAACGTAGAAACTATGAGTTTTTTTCATATATCTCAAACATGTAGCAGGTCCTACAGGCCTTGCAAATCCAACAGGAACCCAAAAATTGTGGGCAACAGCTCATGATAATGGCAATAAACATGAAAATGATGAGTTTTTGGTCATAACTCTCAAACATGTATCGTGTCTTAATGTCGTTGTAAATCACCCTGAAACCCCAAACATGTGGGTAATACCTCATGAAAACGGCCATAAAACGCAAAAACAAAAGTTTTTGTTCATATCTCTCAAACAAGTAAGTTTTCTTACGAGGCATGCAAATCCACCTGGAACCAAAAAACTGTGGGCACTAACTCATGAAAACGGCCATAAAACACGAAAACGACGAGTTTTTGTTCATAACTCTCAAACATGTAAGGGCTCTTATGAGGCTTGCAAATCCACCTGGAAGCAAAAACTGTGGGCAAAAGCTCATGAAAACGACCATAATACACGAAAACGACGAGTTTTAGGTCATAACTCACAAACATGTATCAGGTCTTAAGGTCGTTGTAAATCGCCCTGGAATCCCAAAACAGTGGGCAATAGCTCATGAAAATGACCATAAAACGCAAAAACTATGAGTTTTTTGTCATATATCTCAAACATGTAGCAGGTCCTACAGGCCTTGCAAATCCAACTGGCACCCAAAAATTGTGTGCAACAACTCATGAAAAATGGTAGTAAACACGAAAACGACGAGTTTTTGGTCATAACTCTCAAACATGTACCGTTTCTTAAGGTCATTGTAAATCGCCCAGAAACCCCAAACCTGTGGGCAATAGCTTATGAAACTAACAACAAGTTTTTGGTCATAACTCTCAAAAAAGTAACTTTTTCTTACGAGGCATGCAAATCCACCTGCACCCAAAAACTGTGGGCACTAACTCATGAAAACGGCCATAAAACACGAAAACGACGAGTTTTTATTCATAACTCTCAAACATGTAAGGGCTCTGATATGCTTGTAGATCCACCCCGAAGAAAAAACTGTGGCCAAAAGCTCATCAAAACGACCATAAAACACGAAAACGACGAGTTTTAGGTCATAACTCTCAAACATGTATTATGTCTTAAGGTCGTTGTAAATCGCCCTGGAACCCCAAAACAGTGGGCAATAGCTCATTAAAACGACCATAAAAGGTAGAAGCTATGAGTTTTTTGTCATATATCTCAAACATGTAGCAGGTCGTACAGGCCTTGCAAATCCAACTAGAACCCAAAAATTGTGGGCAACAGCTCATGATAATGGCAATAAACACGAAAACGATAAGTTTTTGGTCATAACTCTCAAACATGTATCGTTTCTTAATGTCGTTGTAAATCACCCTGAAACCCCAAACATGTGGGCAATAGCTCATGAAAACGGCCATAAAACGCAAAAACAACAAGTTTTTGGTCATATCTCTCAAACAAGTAAGTTTTCTTACGAGCCATGCAAATCCACCTGGAACCAAAAACTGTGGGCACTAACTCATGAAAACGGCCATAAAACACGAAAACGACGAGTTTTTGTTCATAACTCTCAAACATGTAAGGGCTCTTATGAGGCTTGCAAATCCACCTGGAAGCAAAAACTGTGGGCAAAAGCTCATCAAAACGACCATAATACACGAAAACGACGAGTTTTAGTTCATAACTCTCAAACATGTATCAGGTCTTAAGGTCGTTGTAAATCGCCCTGGAACCCCAAAACAGTGGGCAATAGCTCATGAAAAAGACCATAAAACATAGAAACTATGAGTTTTTTCATATATCTCAAACATATAGCAGGTCCTACAGGCCTTGCAAATCCAACTGGAACCCAAAAATTGTGGGCAACAGCTCATGATAATGGCAATAAACATGAAAACGATGAGTTTTTGGTCATAACTCTCAATCATGTATCGTGTCTTAATGTCGTTGTAAAGCACCCTGAAACCCCAAACATGTGGGCAATACCTCATGAAAACGGCCATAAAACGCAAAAACAAAAGTTTTTGTTCATATCTCTCAAACAAGTAAGTTTTCTTACGAGGCATGCAAATCCACCTGGAACAAAAAAACTGTGGGCACTAACTCATGAAAACGGCCATAAAACACGAAAACGACGAGTTTTTGTTCATAACTCTCAAACATGTAAGGGCTCTTATGAGGCTTGCAAATCCACCTGGAAGCAAAAACTGTGGGCAAAAGCTCATCAAAACGACCATAATACACGAAAACGGCGAGTTTTAGGTCATAACTCTCAAACTTGTATCAGGTCTTAAGGTCGTTGTAAATCGACCTGGAACCCCAAAACAGTGGGCAATATCTCATGAAAACGACCATAAAACGTAGAAACTATGAGTTTTTTTCATATATCTCAAACATGTAGCAGGTCCTACAGGCCTTGCAAATCCAACTGGAACCCAAAAATTGTGGGCAACAGCTCATGATAATGGCAATAAACATGAAAACGATGAGTTTTTGGTCATAACTCTCAAACATGTATGGTGTCTTAATGTCGTTGTAAATCACCCTGAAACCCCAAACATGTGGGCAATACCTCATGAAAACGGCCATAAAACGCAAAAACAAAAGTGTTTGTTCATATCTCTCAAACAAGTAAGTTTTCTTACGAGGCATGCAAATCCACCTGGAACCAAAAAACTATGGGCACTAACTCATGAAAACGGCCATAAAACACGAAAACGACGAGTTTTTGTTCATAACTCTCAAACATGTAAGGGCTCTTATGAGGCTTGCAAATCCACCTGGAAGCAAAAACTGTGGGAAAAAGCTCATCAAAACGACAATAATACACGAAAACGACGAGTTTTAGGTCATAACTCACAAACATGTATCAGGTCTTAAGGTCGTTGTAAATCGCCCTGGAACCCCAAAACAGTGGGCAATAGCTCATGAAAACGACCATAAAACGTAGAAACTATGAGTTTTTTTCATATATCTCAAACATGTAGCAGGTCCTACAGGCCTTGCAAATCCAACTGGAACCCAAAAATTGTGGGCAACAGCTCATGATAATGGCAATAAACATGAAAACGATGAGTTTTTGGTCATAACTCTCAAACATGTATGGTGTCTTAATGTCGTTGTAAATCACCCTGAAACCCCAAACATGTGGGCAATACCTCATGAAAACGGCCATAAAACGCAAAAACAAAAGTGTTTGTTCATATCTCTCAAACAAGTAAGTTTTCTGACGAGGCATGCAAATCCACCTGGAACCAAAAAACTGTGGGCACTAACTCATGAAAACGGCCATAAAACACGAAAACGACGAGTTTTTGTTCATACCTCTCAAACATGTAAGGGCTCTTATGAGGCTTGCAAATCCACCTGGAAGCAAAAACTGTGGGAAAAAGCTCATGAAAACGACCATAATACACGAAAACGACGAGTTTTAGGTCATAACTCACAAACATGTATCACGTCTTAAGTTCGTTGTAAATCGCCCTGGAATCCCAAAACAGTGGGCAATAGCTCATGAAAATGACCATAAAACGCAAAAACTATGAGTTTTTTGTCATATATCTCAAACATGTAGCAGGTCCTACAGGCCTTGCAAATCCAACTGGAACCCAAAAATTGTGGGCAACAGCTCATGAAAAAGGCAGTAAACACGAAAACGACGAGTTTTTTGTCATAACTCTCAAACATGTACCGTTTCTTAAGGTCATTGTAAATCGCCCTGAAACCTCAAACCTGTGGGCAATAGCTCATGAAAATAACAACAAGTTTTTGGTCATAACTCTCAAACAAGTAACTTTTTCTTACGAGGCATGCAAATCCACCTAGAACCAAAAAACTGTGGGCACTAACTCATGAAAACGGCCATAAAACACGAAAACGACGAGTTTTTGTTCATAACTCTCAAACATGTAAGGGCTCTGATAGGCTTGCAAATCCACCCGGAAGCAAAAACTGTGGGCAAAAGCTCATCAAAACGACCATAAAACACGAAAACAACGAGTTTTAGGTCATAACTCTCAAACATGTATCATGTCTTATGGTCGTTGTAAATCGCCCTGGAACCCCAAAACAGTGGGCAATAGCTCATTAAAACGACCATAAAAGGTAGAAACTATGAGTTTTTTGTCATATATCTCAAACATGTAGCAGGTCCTACAGGCCTTGCAAATCCAACTAGAACCCAATAATTGTGGGCACCAGCTCATGATAATGGCAATAAACAAGAAAACGATAAGTTTTTGGTCATAACTCTCAAACATGTATCGTGTCTTAATGTCGTTGTAAATCACCCTGAAACCCCAAACATGTGGGCAATAGCTCATGAAAACGGCCATAAAACGCAAAAAACAACAAGTTTTTGGTCATATCTCTCAAACAAGTAAGTTTTCTTACGAGGCATGCAAATCCACCTGGAACCAAAAACTGTGGGCACTAACTCATGAAAACGGCCATAAAACACGAAAACGACGAGTTTTTGTTCATAACTCTCAAACATGTAAGGGCTCTTAGGAGGCTTGCAAATCCACCTGGAAGCAAAAAACTGTGGGGAAAAGCTCATCAAAACGACCATAATACACGAAAACGACGAGTTTTAGGTCATAACTCTCAAACATGTATCAGGTCTTAAGGTCGTTGTAAATCTCCCTGGAATCCCAAAACAATGGGCAATAGCTCATGAAAACGACCATAAAACGTAGAAACTATGAGTTTTTTTCATATATCTCAAACAAGTAGCAGGTCCTACAGGCCTTGCAAATCCAATTGGAACCCAAAAACTGTAAGCAACAGCTCATGAAAATGGCAATAATCACGAAAACGACGAGTTTTTGGTCATAACTCTCAAACATGTATTGCTTCTTAAGGTCGTTGTAAATCGCCCTGAAACCCCAAACCTGTGGGCAATAGCTCATGAAAACGACCATGAAACGCAAAAACAACAAGTTTTTAGTCATATCTCTCAAACAAGTGTTCTTATGAGGCATGCAAATCCACCTGGAACCCAAAAACTGTGGGCACTAACTCATGAAAACGGCCATAAAACACGAAAACGACGGGCTTTTATTCATAACTCTCAAACATGTAAGGGCTCTTATGAGGCTTGCAAATCCACCTGGAAGCAAAAACTGTCGGCAAAAGCTCATGAAAACGACCATAATACACGAAAACGACGAGTTTTAGGTCATAACTCTCAAACATGTATCAGGTCTTAAGGTCGTTGTAAATCGCCCTGGAATCCCAAAACAGTGGGCAATAGCTCATGAAAATGACCATAAAACGCTGAAACTATGAGTTTTTTGTCATATATCTCAAACATGTAGCAGGTCCTACAGGCCTTGCAAATCCAACTGGAGCCCAAAAATGTTGGGCAAGAGTTCATGAAAATGGCAATAAACACGAAAAAGATGAGTTTTTGGTCATAACTCTCAAACATGTATCGTGTCTTAAGGTCATTGTAAATCACCCTAAAACCCCAAATATGTGGGCAATAGCTCATGAAAACGGCCATAAAACGCAAAAAACAACAAGTTTTTGGTCAAATCTCTCAAACAAGTAAGTTTTTCTTACGAGGCTTGCAAATCCACCTGGAAGCAAAAACTGTTGGCAGTAACTCATGAAAACGACCATAAAACACGAAAACGACGAGTTTTAGGTCATAACTCTCAAACATGTATCGGGTCTTAAGGTTGTTGTAAATCGCCCTGGAACCTCAAAACAGTGGGCAATATCTCATGAAAACGGCCATAAAACACAGAAACTATGAGTTTTTTGTCAAATATCTTAAACATGTAGCTGGTCCTACAAGCCTTGCAAATCCAATTGGAACCCAAAAACTGTAGGCAACAGCTCATGAAAATGGCAATAATCACGAAAACGACGAGTTTTTGGTCATAACTCTCAAACATGTATTGCATCTTAAGGTCATTGTAAATCGCCCTGAAACCCCAAACCTGTGGGCAATAGCTCATGAAAACGACCATAAAACGCAGAAACAACAAGTTTTTGGTCATATCTCTCAAACAAGTAAGTGTTCTTATGAGGCATGCAAATCCACCTGGAACCCTAAAACTGTGGGCACTAACTCATGAAAACGGCCATAAAACACGAAAACGACGAGCTTTTATTCATAACTCTCAAACATGTAAGGGCTCTTATGAGGCTTGCAAATCCACCTGGAAGCAAAAACTATGGGCAAAAGCTCATCAAAACGACCATAAAACACGAAAACGACGAGTTTTAGGTCCTATCCCTCAAACAAGTATGAGGTCTTAAGGTCGTTGTAAATCGCCCTGGAACCCCAAAACAGTGGGCAATAGCTCTTGAAAACGACCATAAAACGTAGAAACTATGAGTTTTCTGTCATATATCTCAAACATGTAGCGGGTCCTACAGGCCTTGCAAATCCAACTGGAACCCAAAAATTGCGGGCAACAGCTCATGATAACGGCAATAAAACACAAAAACGATGAGTTTTTGGTCATAACTCTCAAACATGTATCGTGTCTTAATGTCGTTGGAAATCACCCTGAAACCCCAAACATGTGGGCAATGGCTCATGAAAACGACCATAAAACGCAAAAACAACAAGTTTTGGTCATATCTCTCAAAAAAGTAAGTGTTCTTATGAGGCATGGAAATCCACCTAGAACACAAAAACTGTGGGCACTAACTCAAGAAAACGGCCATAAAACACGAAAACGATGAGTTTTTGTTCATAACTCTCAAACATGTAAGGGCTCTGATGAGGCTTGCAAATCCACCTGGAAGCAAAAACTGTGGGTAAAAGCTTATCAAACCGACCATAAAACATGAAAACGACGAGTTTTAGGTCATAACTCTCAAACATGTATCATGTCTTAAGGTCGTTGTAAATCGCCCTGGAACCCCAAAACAGTGGGAAATAGCTCATGAAGACGATCATAAAAGGTAGAAACTATGAGTTTTTCGTCATATATCTCAAACATGTAGCAGGTCCTACAGGCCTTGCAAATCCAACTAGAACCCAAAAATTGTGGGCAACCGCTCATGATAATGGCAATAAACACAAAAACGATGAGTTTTTGGTCATAACTCTCAAACATGTATCGTGTCTTAATGTCGTTGTAAAATCACCCTGAAACCCAAACCTGTGGGCAATAGCTCATGAAAACGGCCATAAAACGCAAAAACAACAAGTTTTTGTTCATATCTCTCAAACAAGTAAGTTTTCTTATGAGGCATGCAAATCCACCTGGAACCAAAAAACTGTGGGCACTAACTCATTAAAACGGCCATAAAACACGAAACTGACGAGTTTTTGTTCATAACTCTCAAACATGTAAGGGCTCTTACGAGGCTTGCAAATCCACCTGGAAGCAAAAACTGTGGGCAAAAGCTCATGAAAACAACCATAATTACACGAAAACGACGAGTTTTAGGCCATAACTCTCAAATATGTATCAGGTCTTAAGGTCGTTGTAAATCGCCCTGGAATCCCAAAACAGTGGGCAATAGCTCATGAAAATGACCATAAAACGCAAAACTATGAGTTTTTTGTCATATATCTCAAACATGTAGCAGGTCCTACAGGCCTTGCAAATCCAACTAGAACCCAAAATTGTGGGCAACAGCTCATGAAAAATGGCAGTAAAAACGAAAACGACGAGTTTTTGGTCATAACTCTCAAACATGTACCGTTTCTTAAGGTCATTGTAAATCGCCCTGAAACACCAAACCTGTGGGCAATAGCTCATGAAAATAACAACAAGTTTTTGGTCATATCTCTCAACAAGTAAGTGTTCTTACGAGGCATGCAAAGTCCACCTGCACCCAAAAACTGTGGGCACTAACTCATGAAAACGGCCATAAAACACGAAAACGACGAGTTTTTGTTTATAACTCTCAAACATGTAAGGGCTCTTATGAGGCTTGCAAATCCACCTGGAAGCAAAAACTGTGGGCAAAAGCTCATAAAAACGACCATAATACACGAAAACGACGAGTTTAAGTCATAACTCACAAAAATGTATCAGGTCTTAAGTTCGTTGTAAATCGCCCTGGAATCCCAAAACAGTGGGCAATAGCTCATGAAAATGACCATAAAACGTAGAAACTATGAGTTTTTTGTCATATATCTCAAACATGTAGCAGGTCCTATAGGCCTTGCAAATCCAACTAGAACCCAAAAATTGTGGGCAACAGCTCATGAAAAATGGCAATAAACACGAAAACGACGAGTTTTTTGGTTATAACTCTCAAACATGTATCGTGTTCTTAAGGTTGTTGTAAATCACCCTGAAACCCAATAGCTCATGAAAACGGCCATAAAACGCAAAAACAACAACTTTTTGGTCAAATCTCTCAAACAAGTAAGTTTTCTTACGAGGCATGCAAAATCCTCCTGGAACCAAAAACTGTTGGCAGTAACTCATGAAAACGACCATAAAACATGAAAATGAAGAGTTTTAGGTCATATCTCTCAAACAAGTATCAGGTCTTAAGGACGTTGTAAATCGCCCTGGAACCCCAAAACAGTGGGCAATACCTCATGAAACGGCCATAAAACGCAGAAACTACTAGTTTTTTGTCATATATCGCAAACATGTAGAAGGTCCTACAGGCCTTGCAAATCCAATTGGAACCCAAAAACTGTGGGCAACAGCTCATGAAATGGCAATAATCACGAAAACGACGAGTTTTTGTTCATAACTCTCAAACATGTATCGTGTCTTAATGTCGTTGTAAATCCCCCTGAAACCCCAAACATGTGGGCAATAGCTCATGAAAATGGCCATAAAACGCAAAATTGGTCATATCTCTCAAACAAGTAAGTGTTCTTACGAGGCATGCAAATCCACCTGAACCCAAAAACTGTGGCACTAACTCATGAAAACGGCCAAAAACACGAAAACGACGAGTTTTTATTCATAACTCTCAAACATGTAAGGGCTCTTATGAGGCTTGCAAATCCACCTGGAAGCAAAAACTATGGGCAAAAGCTCATGAAAACGACCATAAAACACGAAAACGACGAGTTTTAGGTCATAACTCTCAAACATGTATCAGGTCTTAAGGTCGTTGTAAATCGCCCTGGAACCCCAAAACAGTGGGCAATAGCTCATGAAAACGACCAAAAACGTAGAAACTATGAGTTTTTTGTCATATATCTCAAACATGTAGCAGGTCCTACAGGCCTTCCAAATCCAACTGGAACCCAAAAATTGTGGGCAACAGCTCATGATAACGACAATAAACACGAACATGATGAGTTTTGGTCATAACTCTCAACATGTATCGTGTCTTAATGTCGTTGCAAATCACCCTGAAACCCCAAACATGTGGGCAATGGCTCATGAAAACAGCCATAAAACGCAAAAACAACAAGTTTTTGGTCATATCTCTCAAAGAAGTAAGTGTTCTTACGAGGCATGCAAATCCACCTGGAACCCAAAAACTGTGGGCACTAACTCATGAAAACGGCCATAAAACACGAAAACGACGAGTTTTTTGTTCATAACTCTCAAACATGTAAGGGCTCTGATAGGCTTCCAAATCCACCCGGAAGCAAAAACTGTGGGCAAAAGCTCATCAAAACGACCATAAACACGAAAACGACGAGTTTGAGGTCATAACTCTCAAACATGTATCATGTCTTAAGGTCGTTGTAAATCGCCCTGGAACCCCAAAACAGTGGGCAATAGCTCATTAAAACGACCATAAAACGCAAAAACTATGGGTTTTTTGTCATATCTCTCAAACATGTAGCAGGTCCTACAGGCCTTGCAAATCCAACTAGAACCCAAAAATTGTGGGCAACAGCTCATGATAATGGCAATAAACACGAAAACGATAAGTTTTTGGTCATAACTCTCAAACATGTATCGTGTCTTAATGTCGTTGTAAATCACCCTGAAACCCCAAACATGTGGGCAATAGCTCATGAAAACGGCCATAAAACACAAAAACAACAAGTTTTTGGTCATATCTCTCAAACAAGTAAGTTTCTTACGATGCATGCAAATCCACCTGGAACCAAAAACTTTGGGCACTAACTCATGAAAACGGCCATAAAACACGAAAACGACGAGTTTTGTGTTCATAACTCTCAAACATGTAAGGGCTCTTATGAGGTTTGCAAATCCACCTGGAAGCAAAAACTGTGGGCAAAAGCTCATCAAAACGACCATAATACACGAAAACGACGAGTTTTAGGTCATAACTCTCAAACATGTATCAGGTATTAAGGTCGTTGTAAATCGCCCTGGAACCCCAAAACAGTGGGCAATAGCTCATGAAAACGACCATAAAACGTAGAAACTATGAGTTTTTTTCTTATATCTCAAACATGTAGAAGGTCCTATAGGCCTTGCAAATCCAACTGGAACCCAAAAACTGTAGGCAACAGCTCATGATAATGGCAATAAACATGAAAACGATGAGTTTTTGGTCATAACTCTCAAACATGTATCGTGTCTTAATGTCGTTGTAAATCACCCTGAAACCCCAAACATGTGGGCAATACCTCATGAAAACGGCCATAAAACGCAAAACAACAGTTTTTGTTCATATCTCTCAAACAAGTAGGTTTTCTTATGAGGCATGCAAATCCACCTGGAACCAAAAAACGGTGGGCACTAACTCATGAAAACGGCCATAAAACACGAAAACGATGAGTGTTTGTTCATAACTCTCAAACATGTAAGGGCTCTTATGAGGCTTGCAAATCCACCTAGAAGCAAAAACTGTGGGCAAAAGCTCATGAAAACGACCATAATACACGAAAACGACGAGTTTTAGGTCATAACTCACAAACATGTATCAGGTCTTAAGGTCGTTGTAAATCGCCCTGGAATCCAAAAACAGTGGGCAATAGCTCATGAAATGACCATAAAACGCAAAAACTATGTGTTTTTTGTCATATATCTCAAACATGTAGCAGGTCCTACAGGCCTTGCAAATCCAACTGGAACCCCAAAAATTGTGGGCAACAGCTCATGAAAAATGGCAGTAAACACGAAAACGACGAGTTTTTGGTCATAACTCTCAAACATGTACCTTTTCTTAAGGTCATTGTAAATCGCCCTGAAACCCCAAACCTGTGGGCAATAGCTCATGAAAATAACAACAAGTTATTGGTCATAACTCTCAAACAAGTAACTTTTTCTTACGAGGCATGCAAACCCACCTGCACCCAAAAACTGTGGGCACTAACTCATGAAAACGGCCATAAAACACGAAAACGACGAGTTTTAGGGCTCTTATGAGGCTTGCAAATCCACCTGGAAGCAAAAACTATGGGCAAAAGCTCATCAAAACGACCATAAAACACGAAAACGACGAGTTTTAGGTCATATCCCTCAAACAAGTATGAGGTCTTAAGGTCGTTGTAAATCGCCCTGGAACCCCAAAACAGTGGGCAATAGCTCTTGAAAACGACCATAAAACCGTAGAAACTATGAGTTTTCTGTCATATATCTCAACATGTAGCGGGTCCTACAGGCCTTGCAAATCCAACTGGAACCCAAAAATTGCGGGCAACAGCTCATGATAACGGCAATAAAACACAAAAACGATGAGGTTTTTGGTCATAACTCTCAAACATGTATGGTGTTCTAATGTCGTTGTAAATCACCCTGAAACCCCAAACATGTGGGCAATGGCTCATGAAAACGACCATAAAACGCAAAAACAACAAGTTTTGGTCATATCTCTCAAAAAAGTAAGTGTTCTTACGAGGCATGCAAATCCACCTAGAACACAAAAATCTGTGGGCACTAACTCAAGAAAACGGCCATAAAACACGAAAACGATGAGTTTTTGTTCATAACTCTCAAACATGTAAGGGCTCTGATGAGGCTTGCAAATCCACCTGGAAGCAAAAACTGTGGGTAAAAGCTTATCAAACCGACCATAAAACATGAAAACGACGAGTTTTAGGTCATAACTCTCAAACATGTATCATGTCTTAAGGTCGTTGTAAATCGCCTGGAACCCCAAAACAGTGGGAAATAGCTCATGAAGACGATCATAAAAGTAGAAACTATGAGTTTTTCGTCATATATCTCAAACATGTAGCAGGTCCTACAGGCCTTGCAAATCCAACTAGAACCCAAAAATTGTGGGCAACCGCTCATGATAATGGCAATAAACACAAAAACGATGAGGTTTTTGGTCTTAATCTCTCAAACATGTATCGTGTCTTAATGTCGTTGTAAATCACCCTGAAACCCCAAACCTGTGGGCAATAGCTCATGAAAACGGCCCATAAAACGCAAAAACAACAAGTTTTTGTTCATATCTCTCAAACAAGTAAGTTTTCTTACGAGGCATGCAAATCCACCTGGAACCAAAAAACTGTGGGCACTAACTCATTAAAACGGCCATAAAACACGAAACTGACGAGTTTTTGTTCATAACTCTCAAACATGTAAGGGCTCTTATGAGGCTTGCAAATCCACTGGAAGCAAAAACTGTGGGCAAAAGCTCATGAAAACAACCATAATACACGAAAACGACGAGTTTTAGGCCATAACTCTCAAATATGTATCAGGTCTTAAGGTCGTTGTAAATCGCCCTGGAATCCCAAAACAGTGGGCAATAGCTCATGAAAATGACCATAAAACGCAAAAACTATGAGTTTTTTGTCATATATCTCAAACATGTAGCAGGTCCTACAGGCCTTGCAAATCCAACTAGAACCCAAAATTGTGGGCAACAGCTCATGAAAAATGGCAGTAAAAACGAAAAACGACGAGTTTTTGGTCATAACTCTCAAACATGTACCGTTTCTTAAGGTCATTGTAAATCGCCCTGAAACACCAAACCTGTGGGCAATAGCTCATGAAAATAACAACAAGTTTTTGGTCATATCTCTCAAACAAGTAAGTGTTCTTACGAGGCATGCAAATCCACCTGCACCCAAAAACTGTGGGCACTAACTCATGAAAACGGCCATAAAACACGAAAACGACGAGTTTTTGTTTTATAACTCTCAAACATGTAAGGGCTCTTATGAGGGCTTGCAAATCCACCTGAAGCAAAACTGTGGGAAAAAGCTCATAAAAACGACCATAATACACGAAAACGACGAGTTTAAGTCATAACTCACAAAAATGTATCAGGTCTTAAGTCGTTGTAAATCGCCCTGGAATCCAAAACAGTGGGCAATAGCTCATGAAAATGACCATAAAACGTAGAAACTATGAGTTTTTTGTCATATATCTCAAACATGTAGCAGGTCCTATAGCCTTGCAAATCCAACTAGAACCCAAAATTGTGGGCAACAGCTCATGAAAAATGGCAATAAACACGAAAACGACGAGTTTTTGGTTATAACTCTCAAACATGTATCGTGTCTTAAGGTTGTTGTAAATCACCCTGAAACCCAATAGCTCATGAAAACGGCCATAAAACGCAAAAACAACAACTTTTTGGTCAAATCTCTCAAACAAGTAAGTTTTTCTTACGAGGCATGCAAATCCTCCTGGAACCAAAAACTGTTGGCAGTAACTCATGAAAACGACCATAAAACATGAAAATGAAGAGTTTTAGGTCATATCTCTCAAACAAGTATCAGGTCTTAAGGACGTTGTAAATCGCCCTGGAACCCCAAAACAGTGGGCAATACCTCATGAAAACGGCCATAAAACGCAGAAACTACTAGTTTTTTGTCATATATCGCAAACATGTAGAAGGTCCTACAGGCCTTGCAAATCCAATTGGAACCCAAAAACTGTGGGCAACAGCTCATGAAAATGGCAATAATCACGAAAACGACGAGTTTTTGTTCATAACTCTCAAACATGTATCGTGTCTTAATGTCGTTGTAAATCCCCCTGAAACCCCAAACATGTGGGCAATAGCTCATGAAAATGGCCATAAAACGCAAAATTGGTCATATCTCTCAAACAAGTAAGTGTTCTTACGAGGCATGCAAATCCACCTGAACCCAAAAACTGTGGGCACTAACTCATGAAAACGGCCATAAAACACGAAAACGACGAGTTTTTATTCATAACTCTCAAACATGTAAGGGCTCTTATGAGGCTTGCAAATCCACCTGGAAGCAAAAACTATGGGCAAAAGCTCATGAAAACGACCATAAAACACGAAAACGACGAGTTTTAGGTCATAACTCTCAAACATGTATCAGGTCTTAAGGTCGTTGTAAATCGCCCTGGAACCCCAAAACAGTGGGCAATAGCTCATGAAAACGACCATAAAACGTAGAAACTATGAGTTTTTTGTCATATATCTCAAACATGTAGCAGGTCCTACAGGCCTTCCAAATCCAACTGGAACCCAAAAATTGTGGGCAACAGCTCATGATAACGACAATAAACACGAACATGATGAGTTTTTGGTCATAACTCTCAAACATGTATCGTGTCTTAATGTTGTTGCAAATCACCCTGAAACCCCAAACATGTGGGCAATGGCTCATGAAAACAGCCATAAAACGCAAAAACAACAAGTTTTTGGTCATATCTCTCAAAGAAGTAAGTGTTCTTACGAGGCATGCAAATCCACCTGGAACCCAAAAACTGTGGGCACTAACTCATGAAAACGGCCATAAAACACGAAAACGACGAGTTTTTGTTCATAACTCTCAAACATGTAAGGGCTCTGATAGGCTTCCAAATCCACCCGGAAGCAAAAACTGTGGGCAAAAGCTCATCAAAACGACCATAAAACACGAAAACGACGAGTTTGAGGTCATAACTCTCAAACATGTATCATGTCTTAAGGTCGTTGTAAATCGCCCTGGAACCCCAAAACAGTGGGCAATAGCTCATTAAAACGACCATAAAACGCAAAAACTATGGGTTTTTTGTCATATCTCTCAAACATGTAGCAGGTCCTACAGGCCTTGCAAATCCAACTAGAACCCAAAAATTGTGGGCAACAGCTCATGATAATGGCAATAAACACGAAAACGATAAGTTTTTGGTCATAACTCTCAAACATGTATCGTGTCTTAATGTCGTTGTAAATCACCCTGAAACCCCAAACATGTGGGCAATAGCTCATGAAAACGGCCATAAAACACAAAAACAACAAGTTTTTGGTCATATCTCTCAAACAAGTAAGTTTTCTTACGATGCATGCAAATCCACCTGGAACCAAAAACTTTGGGCACTAACTCATGAAAACGGCCATAAAACACGAAAACGACGAGTTTTTGTTCATAACTCTCAAACATGTAAGGGCTCTTATGAGGTTTGCAAATCCACCTGGAAGCAAAAACTGTGGGCAAAAGCTCATCAAAACGACCATAATACACGAAAACGACGAGTTTTAGGTCATAACTCTCAAACATGTATCAGGTATTAAGGTCGTTGTAAATCGCCCTGGAACCCCAAAACAGTGGGCAATAGCTCATGAAAACGACCATAAAACGTAGAAACTATGAGTTTTTTTCTTATATCTCAAACATGTAGAAGGTCCTATAGGCCTTGCAAATCCAACTGGAACCCAAAAACTGTAGGCAACAGCTCATGATAATGGCAATAAACATGAAAACGATGAGTTTTTGGTCATAACTCTCAAACATGTATCGTGTCTTAATGTCGTTGTAAATCACCCTGAAACCCCAAACATGTGGGCAATACCTCATGAAAACGGCCATAAAACGCAAAAACAACAAGTTTTTGTTCATATCTCTCAAACAAGTAGGTTTTCTTATGAGGCATGCAAATCCACCTGGAACCAAAAAACGGTGGGCACTAACTCATGAAAACGGCCATAAAACACGAAAACGATGAGTGTTTGTTCATAACTCTCAAACATGTAAGGGCTCTTATGAGGCTTGCAAATCCACCTAGAAGCAAAAACTGTGGGCAAAAGCTCATGAAAACGACCATAATACACGAAAACGACGAGTTTTAGGTCATAACTCACAAACATGTATCGGGTCTTAAGGTCGTTGTAAATCGCCCTGGAATCCCAAAACAGTGGGCAATAGCTCATGAAAATGACCATAAAACGCAAAAACTATGAGTTTTTTGTCATATATCTCAAACATGTAGCAGGTCCTACAGGCCTTGCAAATCCAACTGGAACCCCAAAAATTGTGGGCAACAGCTCATGAAAAATGGCAGTAAACACGAAAACGACGAGTTTTTGGTCATAACTCTCAAACATGTACCTTTTCTTAAGGTCATTGTAAATCGCCCTGAAACCCCAAACCTGTGGGCAATAGCTCATGAAAATAACAACAAGTTATTGGTCATAACTCTCAAACAAGTAACTTTTTCTTACGAGGCATGCAAACCCACCTGCACCCAAAAACTGTGGGCACTAACTCATGAAAACGGCCATAAAACACGAAAACGACGAGTTTTTGTTCATAACTCTCAAACATGTAAGGGCTCTGATAGTCTTGCAAATCCACCCGGAAGCAAAAACTGTGGGAAAAAGCTCATCAACACGACCATAAAACACGAAAACGACGAGTTTTAGGTCATAACTCTCAAACATGTATCATGTCTTATGGTCGTTGTAAATCGCCCTGGAATCCCAAAACAGTGGGCAATAGCTCATGAAAATGACCATAAAACGCAAAAACTATGAGTTTTTTGTCATGTATCTCAAACATGTAGCAGGTCCTACAGGCCTTGCAAATCCAACTAGAACCCAAAAATTGTGGGCAACAGCTCATGATAATGGCAATAAACACGAAAACGATAAGTTTTTGGTCATAACTCTCAAACATGTATCGTGTCTTAATGTCGTTGTAAATCACCCTAAAACCCCAAACATGTGGGCAATAGCTCATGAAAACGGCCATAAAACGCAAAAACAACAAGTTTTTGGTCATATCTCTCAAACAAGTAAGTTTTCTTACGAGGCATGCAAATCCACCTGGAACCAAAAGCTGTGGGCACTAACTCATGAAAACGGCCATAAAACACGAAAACGACGAGTTTTTGTTCATAACTCTCAAACATGTAAGGGCTCTTATGAGGCTTGCAAATCCACCTGGAAGCAAAAACTGTGGGAAAATCTCATCAAAACGACCATAATACACGAAAACGACGAGTTTTAGGTCATAACTCTCAAACATGTATCAGGTCTTAAGGTCGTTGTAAATCGCCCTGGAACCCCAAAACAGTGGGCAATAGCTCATGAAAACGACCATAAAACGTAGAAACTATGAGTTTTTTTCATATATCTCAAACATGTAGCAGGTCCTACAGGCCTTGCAAATCCAACTGGAACCCAAAAATTGTGGGCAACAGCTCATGATAATGGCAATAAACATGAAAACGATGAGTTTTTGGTCATAACTCTCAAACATGTATCGTGTCTTAATGTCGTTGTAAATCACCCTGAAACCCCAAACATGTGGGCAATACCTCATGAAAACGGCCATAAAACGCAAAAACAAAAGTTTTTGTTCATATCTCTCAAACAAGTAAGTTTTCTTACGAGGCATGCAAATCCACCTGGAACCAAAAAACTGTGGGCACTAACTCATGAAAACGGCCATAAAACACGAAAACGACGAGTTTTTGTTCATAACTCTCAAACATGTAAGGGCTCTTATGAGGTTTGCAAATCCACCTGGAAGCAAAAACTGTGGGCAAAAGCTCATCAAAACGACCATAATACACGAAAACGGCGAGTTTTAGGTCATAACTCTCAAACATGTATCAGGTCTTAAGGTCGTTGTAAATCGCCCTGGAACCCCAAAACAGTGGGCAATAGCTCATGAAAACGACCATAAAACGTAGAAACTATGAGTTTTTTTCATATATCTCAAACATGTAGCAGGTCCTACAGGCCTTGCAAATCCAACTGGAACCCAAAAATTGTGGGCAACAGCTCATGATAATGGCAATAAACATGAAAACGATGAGTTTTTGGTCATAACTCTAAACATGTATGGTGTCTTAATGTCGTTGTAAATCACCCTGAAACACCAAACATGTGGGCAATACCTCATGAAAACGGCCATAAAACGCAAAAACAAAAGTGTTTGTTCATATCTCTCAAACAAGTAAGTTTTCTTACGAGGCATGCAAATCCACCTGGAACCAAAAAACTATGGGCACTAACTCATGAAAACGGCCATAAAACACGAAAACGACGAGCTTTTATTCATATCTCTCAAACATGTAAGGGCTCTTATGAGGCTTGCAAATAAACCTGGAAGAAAAAAACTATGGGCAAAAGCTCATCAAAACGACCATAAAACACGAAAACGACGAGTTTTAGGTCATAACTCTCAAACATGTATCAGGTCTTAAGGTCGTTGTAAATCGCCCTGGAATCCCAAAACAGTGGGCAATAGCTCATGAAAACGACCATAAAACGTAGAAACTATGAGTTTTTTTCATATATCTCAAACATGTAGCAGGTCCTACAGGCCTTGCAAATCCAACTGGAACCCAAAAATTGTGGGCAACAGCTCATGATAATGGCAATAAACATGAAAACGATGAGTTTTTGGTCATAACTCTCAAACATGTATCGTGTCTTAATGTCGTTGTAAATCACCCTGAAACCCCAAACATGTGGGCAATACCTCATGAAAACGGCCATAAAACGCAAAAACAAAAGTTTTTGTTCATATCTCTCAAACAAGTAAGTTTTCTTACGAGGCATGCAAATCCACCTGGAACCAAAAAACTGTGGGCACTAACTCATGAAAACGGCCATAAAACACGAAAACGACGAGTTTTTGTTCATAACTCTCAAACATGTAAGGGCTCTTATGAGGTTTGCAAATCCACCTGGAAGCAAAAACTGTGGGCAAAAGCTCATCAAAACGACCATAATACACGAAAACGGCGAGTTTTAGGTCATAACTCTCAAACATGTATCAGGTCTTAAGGTCGTTGTAAATCGCCCTGGAACCCCAAAACAGTGGGCAATAGCTCATGAAAACGACCATAAAACGTAGAAACTATGAGTTTTTTTCATATATCTCAAACATGTAGCAGGTCCTACAGGCCTTGCAAATCCAACTGGAACCCAAAAATTGTGGGCAACAGCTCATGATAATGGCAATAAACATGAAAACGATGAGTTTTTGGTCATAACTCTAAACATGTATGGTGTCTTAATGTCGTTGTAAATCACCCTGAAACACCAAACATGTGGGCAATACCTCATGAAAACGGCCATAAAACGCAAAAACAAAAGTGTTTGTTCATATCTCTCAAACAAGTAAGTTTTCTTACGAGGCATGCAAATCCACCTGGAACCAAAAAACTATGGGCACTAACTCATGAAAACGGCCATAAAACACGAAAACGACGAGCTTTTATTCATAACTCTCAAACATGTAAGGGCTCTTATGAGGCTTGCAAATCCACCTGGAAGCAAAAACTATGGGCAAAAGCTCATCAAAACGACAATAATACACGAAAACGACGAGTTTTAGGTCATAACTCACAAACATGTATCAGGTCTTAAGGTCGTTGTAAATCGCCCTGGAACCCCAAAACAGTGGGCAATAGCTCATGAAAACGACCATAAAACGCAAAAACTATGAGTTTTTTGTCATATATCTCAAACATGTAGCAGGTCCTACAGGCCTTGAAAATCCAACTGGAACCCAAAAATTGTGGGCAACAGCTCATGATAATGGCAATAAACATGAAAACGATGAGTTTTTGGTCATAACTCTCAAACATGTATGGTGTCTTAATGTCGTTGTAAATCACCCTGAAACCCCAAACATGTGGGCAATACCTCATGAAAACGGCCATAAAACGCAAAAACGAAAGTGTTTGTTCATATCTCTCAAACAAGTAAGTTTTCTTACGAGGCATGCAAATCCACCTGAAACCAAAAAACTATGGGCACTAACTCATGAAAACGGCCATAAAACACGAAAACGACGAGTTTTTGTTCATAACTCTCAAACATGTAAGGGCTCTTATGAGGCTTGCAAATCCACCTGGAAGCAAAAACTGTGGGCAAAAGCTCATGAAAACGACCATAATACACGAAAACGACGAGTTTTAGGTTATAACTCACAAACATGTATCAGGTCTTAAGGTCGTTGTAAATCGCCCTGGAATCCCAAAATAGTGGGCAATAGCTCATGAAAATGACCATAAAACGCAAAAACTATGAGTTTTTTGTCATATATCTCAAACATGTAGCAGGTCCTACGGGCCTTGCAAATCCAACTGGAACCTAAAAATTGTGGGCAACAACTCATGAAAAATTGGAGTAAACACGAAAACGACGAGTTTTTGGTCATAACTCTCAAACATGTACCGTTTCTTAAGGTCATTGTAAATCGCCCTGAAACCCCAAACCTGTGGGCAATAGCTCATGAAAACGGCCATAAAACGCAAAAACAAAAGTTTTTGTTCATATCTCTGAAACAAGTAAGTTTTCTTACGAGGCATGCAAATCCACCTGGAACCAAAAAACTGTGGGCACTAACTCATGAAAACGGCCATAAAACGACGAGTTTTTGTTCATACCTCTCAAACATGTAAGGGCTCTTATGAGGCTTGCAAATCCACCTGGAAGCAAAAACTGTGGGCAAAAGCTCATGAAAACGACCATAATACACGAAAACGACGAGTTTTAGGTCATAACTCACAAACATGTATTAGGTCTTAAGGTCGTTGTAAATCGCCCTGGAATCCCAAAACAGTGGGCAATAGCTCATGAAAATGACCATAAAACGCAAAAACTATGAGTTTTTTGTCATATATCTCAAACATGTATCAGGTCCTACATGCCTTGCAAATCCAACTGGAACCCAAAAATTGTGGCAAGAGCTCATGAAAAATGGCAGTAAACACGAAAACGACGAGTTTTTGGTCATAACTCTCAAACATGTACCGTTTCTTAAGGTCATTGTAAATCGCCCTGAAACCCCAAACCTGTGGGCAATAGCTCATGAAAATAACAACAAGTTTTTGGTCATAACTCTCAAACAAGTAACTTTTTCTTACGAGGCATGCAAATCCACCTAGAACCAAAAAACTGTGGGCACTAACTCATGAAAACGGCCATAAAACACGAAAACGACGAGTTTTTGTTCATAACTCTCAAACATGTAAGGGCTCTGATAGGCTTGCAAATCCACCCGGAAGCAAAAACTGTGGGCAAAAGCTCATCAAAACGACCATAAAACACGAAAACAACGAGTTTTAGGTCATAACTCTCAAACATGAATCATGTCTTATGGTCGTTGTAAATCGCACTGGAACCCCAAAACAGTGGGCAATAGCTCATTAAAACGACCATAAAAGGTAGAAACTATGAGTTTTTTGTCATATATCTCAAACATGCAGCAGGTCCTACAGGCCTTGCAAATCCAACTAGAACCCAATAATTGTGGGCAACAGCTCATGATAATGGCAATAAACAAGAAAACGATAAGTTTTTGGTCATAACTCTCAAACATGTATCGTGTCTTAATGTCGTTGTAAATCACCCTGAAACCCCAAACATGTGGGCAATAGCTCATGAAAACGGCCATAAAACGCAAAAACAACAAGTTTTTGGTTATATCTCTCAAACAAGTAAGTTTTCTTACGAGGCATGCAAATCCACCTGGAACCAAAAACTGTGGGCACTAACTCATGAAAACGGCCATAAAACACGAAAACGACGAGTTTTTGTTCATAACTCTCAAACATGTAAGGGCTCTTATGAGGCTTGCAAATCCACCTAGAAACAAAAACTGTGGGCAAAAGCTCATCAAAACGACCATAATACACGAAAACGACGAGTTTTAGGTCATAACTCTCAAACATGTACCAGGTCTTAAAGTCGTTGTAAATCGCCCTGGAACCCCAAAACAATGGGAAATAGCTCATGAAAACGACCATAAAACGTAGAAACTATGAGTTTTTTTCATATATCTCAAACAAGTAGCAGGTCCTACAGGCCTTGCAAATCCAATTGGAACCCAAAAACTGTAGGCAACAGCTCATGAAAATGGCAATAATCACGAAAACGACGAGTTTTTGGTCATAACTCTCAAACATGTATTGCGTCTTAAGGTCGTTGTAAATCGCCCTGAAACCCCAAACCTGTGGGCAATAGCTCATGAAAACGACCATGAAACGCAAAAACAACAAGTTTTTGGTCATATCTCTCAAACAAGTAAGTGTTCTTATAAGGCATGCAAATCCACCTGGAACCCAAAAACTGTGAGCACTAACTCATGAAAACGGCCATAAAACACGAAAACGACGAGCTTTTATTCATAACTCTCAAACATGTAAGGGATCTTATGAGGCTTGCAAATCCACCTGGAAGCAAAAACTATGGGCAAAAGCTCATCAAAACGACCATAAAACACGAAAACGACGAGTTTTAGGTCATAACTCTCAAACATGTATCAGGTCTTAAGGTCGTTGTAAATCGCCCTGGAATCCCAAAACAGTGGGCAATAGCTCATGAAAATGACCATAAAACGCAAAAACTATGAGTTTTTTGTCATATATCTCAAACATGTAGCAGGTCCTACAGGCCTTGCAAATCCAACTGGCACCAAAAATTGTGTGCAACAGCTCATGAAAAATGGTAGTAAACATGAAAACGACGAGTTTTTGGTCATAAGTCTCAAACATGTACCGTTTCTTAAGGTCATTGTAAATCGCCCAGAAACCCCAAACCTGTGGGCAATAGCTTATGAAACTAACAACAAGTTTTTGGTCATAACTCTCAAAAAAGTAACTTTTTCTTACGAGGCATGCAAATCCACCTGCACCCAAAAACTGTGGGCACTAACTCATGAAAACGGCCATAAAACACGAAAACGACGAGTTTTTGTTCATAACTCTCAAACATGTAAGGGCTCTGATAGACTTGCAAATCCACCGGGAAGCAAAAACTGTGGGCAAAAGCTCATCAAAACGACCATAAAACACGAAAACGACGAGTTTTAGGTCATAACTCTCAAACATGTATCATGTCTTATGGTCGTTGTAAATCGCCCTGGAACCCCAAAACAGTGGGCAATAGCTCATTAAAACGACCATAAAAGGTAGAAAATATGAGTTTTTTGTCATATATCCCAAACATGTAGCAGGTCCTACAGGCCTTGCAAATCCAACTAGAACCCAAAAATTGTGGGCAACAGCTCATGATAATGGCAATAAACAAGAAAACGATAAGTTTTTGGTCATAACTCTCAAACATGTATCGTGTCTTAATGTCGTTGTAAATCACCCTGAAACCCCAAACATGTGGGCAATAGCTCATGAAAACGGCCATAAAACGCAAAAACAACAAGTTTTTGGTCATATCTCTCAAACAAGTAAGTTTTCTTACGAGGCATGGAAATCCACCTGGAACCAAAAACTGTGGGCACTTACTCATGAAAACGGCC
Organism: Avena sativa; assembly: GCA_916181665.1. Classification (NCBI taxonomy): domain Eukaryota; kingdom Viridiplantae; phylum Streptophyta; class Magnoliopsida; order Poales; family Poaceae; genus Avena; species Avena sativa. Next base: position 24,473,100 of record OV702300.1, on the reverse strand, counting down.
ATAAAACACGAAAACGACGAGTTTTTGTTCATAACTCTCAAACATGTAAGGGCTCTTATGAGGCTTGCAAATCAACCTGGAAGCAAAAACTGTGGGCAAAAGCTCATCAAAACGACCATAATACACGAAAACGACGAGTTTTAGGTCATAACTCTCAAACATGTATCAGGTCTTAAGGTCATTGTAAATCGCCCTGGAACCCCAAAACAGTGGGCAATAGCTCATGAAAACGACCATAAAACGTAGAAACTATGAGTTTTTTTCATATATCTCAAACATGTAACAGGTCCTACAGGCCTTGCAAATCCAATTGTAACCCAAAAACTGTAGGCAACAGCTCATGAAAATGGCAATAATCACGAAAACAATGAGTTTTTGGTCATAACTCTCAAACATGTATTGCGTCTTAAGGTCGTTGTAAATCGCCCTGAAACCCCAAACCTGTGGGCAATAGCTCATGAAAACGAACATGAAACTCAAAAACAACAAGTTTTTGGTAATATCTCTCAAACAAGTAAGTGTTCTTATGAGGCATGCAAATCCACCTGGAACCCAAAAACTGTGGGCACTAACTCATGAAAACGGCCATAAAACACGAAAACGACGAGCTTTTATTCATATCTCTCAAACATGTAAGGGCTCTTATGAGGCTTGCAAATAAACCTGGAAGAAAAAAACTATGGGCAAAAGCTCATCAAAACGACCATAAAACACGAAAACGACGAGTTTTAGGTCATAACTCTCAAACATGTATCAGGTCTTAAGGTCGTTGTAAATCGCCCTGGAATCCCAAAACAGTGGGCAATAGCTCATGAAAATGACCATAAAACGCAAAAACTATGAGTTTTTTGTCATATATCTCAAACATGTAGCAGGTCCTACAGGCCTTGAAAATCCAACTGGAACCCAAAAATTGTGGGCAACAGCTCATGAAAAATGGCAGTAAACACCAAAACGACGAGTTTTTGGTCATAACTCTCAAACATGTACCGTTTCTTAAGGTCATTGTAAATCGCCCTGAAACCCCAAACCTGTGGGCAATAGCTCATGAAAATAACAACAAGTTTTTGGTCATAACTCTCAAAGAAGTAACTTTTTCTTACGAGGCATGAAAATCCACCTGCACCCAAAAACTGTGGGCACTAACTCATGAAAACGGCCATAAAACACGAAAACGACGAGTTTTTGTTCATAACTCTCAAACATGTAAGGGCTCTGATAGGCTTGCAAATCCACCCGGAAGCAAAAACTGTGGGCAAAAGCTCATCAAAACGACCATAAAACACGAAAACGACGAGTTTTAGGTCATAACTCTCAAACATGTATCATGTCTTATGGTCGTTGTAAATCGCCCTGGAACCCCAAAACAGTGGGCAATAGCTCATTAAAACGACCATAAAAGGTAGAAACTATGAGTTTTTTGTCATATATATCAAACATGTAGCAGGTCCTACAGGCCTTGTAAATCCAACTAGAACCCAAAAATTGTGGGCAACAGCTCATGATAATGGCAATAAACAAGAAAACGATAAGTTTTTGGTCATAACTCTCAAACATGTATCGTGTCTTAATGTCGTTGTAAATCACCCTGAAACCCCCAAACATGTGGGCAATAGCTCATGAAAACGGCCATAAAACAGAAAAACAACAAGTTTTTGGTCATAACTCTCAAACAAGTAACTTTTTCTTACGAGGCATGCAAATCCACCTGCACCCAAAAACTGTGGGCACTAACACATGAAAACGGGCATAAAACACAAAAACGACGAGTTTTTATTCATAACTCTCAAACATGTAAGGGCTCTTATGAGGCTTGCAAATCCACCTGGAAGCAAAAACTGTGGGCAAAATCTCATGAAAACGACCATAATACACGAAAACGACGAGTTTTAGGTCATAACTCACAAACATGTATCAGGTCTTAAGTTCGTTGTAAATCGCCCTGGAATCTCAAAACAGTGGGAAATAGCTCATGAAAAAGACCATAAAACACAAAAACTATGAGTTTTTTTGTCATATATCTCAAACATGTAGCAGGTCCTACAGGCCTTGCAAATCCAACTAGAACCCAAAAATTGTGGGCAACAGCTCATGCAAAATGGCAATAAACACGAAAACGACGAGTTTTTGGTCATAACTCTCAAACATGTATCGTGTCTTAAGGTTGTTGTAAATCACCCTGAAACCCAATAGTTCATGAAAACGGCCATAAAACGCAAAAAACAACTTTTTGGTCAAATCTCTCAAACAAGTAAGTTTTTCTTACGAGGCATGCAAATCCTCCTGGCACCAAAAACTGTTGGCAGTAACTCATGAAAATGACCATAAAACACGAAAATGAAGAGTTTTAGGTCATATCTCTCAAACAAGTATCATGTCTTAAGATCGTTGTAAATCGCCCTGGAACCCCAAAACAGTGGGCAATAGTTCACGAAAACGGCCATAAAACGCAGAAACTACTAGTTTTTTGTCATTTATATCAAACATGTAGCAGGTCCTACAGGCCTTGCAAATCCAACTAGAACACAAAAACTGTGGGCAAAAGCTCATGAAAACGACCATAAAACACGAGAACGACGAGTTTTAGGTCATAACTCTCAAACATGTATCAGGTCTTAAGGTCGTTGTAAATCGCCCTGGAACCTCAAAACAATGGGCAATAGCTCATTAAAACGGCCATAAAATGCAGAAACTATGAGTTTTTTATCATATATCTTAAACATGTAGCTGGTCCTACAAGCCTTGCAAATCCAATTGGAACCCAAAAACTGTAGGCAACAGCTCATGAAAATGGCAATAATCACAAAAACGACGAGTTTTTGGTCATAACTCTCAAACATGTATTGCGTCTTAAGGTCGTTGTAAATCGCCCTGAAACCCCAAACCTGTGGGCAATAGCTCATGAAAACGACCATGAAACGCAAAAACAACAAGTTTTTGGTCATATCTCTCAAACAAGTAAGTGTTCTTATGAGGCATGCAAATCCACCTGGAACCCAAAAACTGTGGGCACTAACTCATGAAAACGGCCATAAAACACGAAAAGGACGAGCTTTTATTCATAACTCTCAAACATGTAAGGGCTCTTATGAGGCTTGCAAATCCACCTGGAAGCAAAAACTTTGGGCAAAAGCTCATCAAAACGACCATAAAACACGAAAACGACGAGTTTTAGGTCATAACTCTCAAACATGTATCAGGTCTTAAGGTCGTTGTAAATCGCCCTGGAACCCCAAAACAGTGGGCAATAGCTCATGAAAACGACCATAAAACATAGAAACTATGAGTTTTTTGTCATATATCCCAAACATGTAGCAGGTCCTACAGGCCTTGCAAATCCAACTAGAACCCAAAAATTGTGGGCAACAGCTCATGATAATGGCAATAAACAAGAAAACGATAAGTTTTTGGTCATAACTCTCAAACATGTATCGTGTCTTAATGTCGTTGTAAATCACCCTGAAACCCCAAACATGTGGGCAATAGCTCATGAAAACGGCCATAAAACGCAAAAACAACAAGTTTTTGGTCATATCTCTCAAACAAGTAAGTTTTCTTACGAGGCATGGAAATCCACCTGGAACCAAAAACTGTGGGCACTTACTCATGAAAACGGCCATAAAACACGAAAACGACGAGTTTTTGTTCATAACTCTCAAACATGTAAGGGCTCTTATGAGGCTTGCAAATCCACCTGGAAGCAAAAACTGTGGGCAAAAGCTCATCAAAACGACCATAATACACGAAAACGACGAGTTTTAGGTCATAACTCTCAAACATGTATCAGGTCTTAAGGTCATTGTAAATCGCCCTGGAACCCCAAAACAGTGGGCAATAGCTCATGAAAACGACCATAAAACGTAGAAACTATGAGTTTTTTTCATATATCTCAAACATGTAACAGGTCCTACAGGCCTTGCAAATCCAATTGTAACCCAAAAACTGTAGGCAACAGCTCATGAAAATGGCAATAATCACGAAAACAATGAGTTTTTGGTCATAACTCTCAAACATGTATTGCGTCTTAAGGTCGTTGTAAATCGCCCTGAAACCCCAAACCTGTGGGCAATAGCTCATGAAAACGAACATGAAACTCAAAAACAACAAGTTTTTGGTAATATCTCTCAAACAAGTAAGTGTTCTTATGAGGCATGCAAATCCACCTAGAACCCAAAAACTGTGGGCACTAACTCATGAAAACGGCCATAAAACACGAAAACGACGAGCTTTTATTCATATCTCTCAAACATGTAAGGGCTCTTATGAGGCTTGCAAATAAACCTGGAAGAAAAAAACTATGGGCAAAAGCTCATCAAAACGACCATAAAACACGAAAACGACGAGTTTTAGGTCATAACTCTCAAACATGTATCAGGTCTTAAGGTCGTTGTAAATCGCCCTGGAATCCCAAAACAGTGGGCAATAGCTCATGAAAATGACCATAAAACGCAAAAACTATGAGTTTTTTGTCATATATCTCAAACATGTAGCAGGTCCTACAGGCCTTGAAAATCCAACTGGAACCCAAAAATTGTGGGCAACAGCTCATGAAAAATGGCAGTAAACACCAAAACGACGAGTTTTTGGTCATAACTCTCAAACATGTACCGTTTCTTAAGGTCATTGTAAATCGCCCTGAAACCCCAAACCTGTGGGCAATAGCTCATGAAAATAACAACAAGTTTTTGGTCATAACTCTCAAAGAAGTAACTTTTTCTTACGAGGCATGAAAATCCACCTGCACCCAAAAACTGTGGGCACTAACTCATGAAAACGGCCATAAAACACGAAAACGACGAGTTTTTGTTCATAACTCTCAAACATGTAAGGGCTCTGATAGGCTTGCAAATCCACCCGGAAGCAAAAACTGTGGGCAAAAGCTCATCAAAACGACCATAAAACACGAAAACGACGAGTTTTAGGTCATAACTCTCAAACATGTATCATGTCTTATGGTCGTTGTAAATCGCCCTGGAACCCCAAAACAGTGGGCAATAGCTCATTAAAACGACCATAAAAGGTAGAAACTATGAGTTTTTTGTCATATATATCAAACATGTAGCAGGTCCTACAGGCCTTGTAAATCCAACTAGAACCCAAAAATTGTGGGCAACAGCTCATGATAATGGCAATAAACAAGAAAACGATAAGTTTTTGGTCATAACTCTCAAACATGTATCGTGTCTTAATGTCGTTGTAAATCACCCTGAAACCCCCAAACATGTGGGCAATAGCTCATGAAAACGGCCATAAAACAGAAAAACAACAAGTTTTTGGTCATAACTCTCAAACAAGTAACTTTTTCTTACGAGGCATGCAAATCCACCTGCACCCAAAAACTGTGGGCACTAACACATGAAAACGGGCATAAAACACAAAAACGACGAGTTTTTATTCATAACTCTCAAACATGTAAGGGCTCTTATGAGGCTTGCAAATCCACCTGGAAGCAAAAACTGTGGGCAAAATCTCATGAAAACGACCATAATACACGAAAACGACGAGTTTTAGGTCATAACTCACAAACATGTATCAGGTCTTAAGTTCGTTGTAAATCGCCCTGGAATCTCAAAACAGTGGGAAATAGCTCATGAAAAAGACCATAAAACACAAAAACTATGAGTTTTTTGTCATATATCTCAAACATGTAGCAGGTCCTACAGGCCTTGCAAATCCAACTAGAACCCAAAAATTGTGGGCAACAGCTCATGCAAAATGGCAATAAACACGAAAACGACGAGTTTTTGGTCATAACTCTCAAACATGTATCGTGTCTTAAGGTTGTTGTAAATCACCCTGAAACCCAATAGTTCATGAAAACGGCCATAAAACGCAAAAAACAACTTTTTGGTCAAATCTCTCAAACAAGTAAGTTTTTCTTACGAGGCATGCAAATCCTCTTGGCACCAAAAACTGTTGGCAGTAACTCATGAAAATGACCATAAAACACGAAAATGAAGAGTTTTAGGTCATATCTCTCAAACAAGTATCATGTCTTAAAATCGTTGTAAATCGCCCTGGAAGCCCAAAACAGTGGGCAATAGCTCACGAAAACGGCCATAAAACGCAGAAACTACTAGTTTTTTGTCATTTATATCAAACATGTAGCAGGTCCTACAGGCCTTGCAAATCCAACTAGAACACAAAAACTGTGGGCAAAAGCTCATGAAAACGACCATAAAACACGAGAACGACGAGTTTTAGGTCATAACTCTCAAACATGTATCAGGTCTTAAGGTCGTTGTAAATCGCCCTGGAACCTCAAAACAATGGGCAATAGCTCATTAAAACGGCCATAAAACGCAGAAACTATGAGTTTTTTATCATATATCTTAAACATGTAGCTGGTCCTACAAGCCTTGCAAATCCAATTGGAACCCAAAAACTGTAGGCAACAGCTCATGAAAATGGCAATAATCACAAAAACGACGAGTTTTTGGTCATAACTCTCAAACATGTATTGCGTCTTAAGGTCGTTGTAAATCGCCCTGAAACCCCAAACCTGTGGGCAATAGCTCATGAAAACGACCATGAAACGCAAAAACAACAAGTTTTTGGTCATATCTCTCAAACAAGTAAGTGTTCTTATGAGGCATGCAAATCCACCTGGAACCCAAAAACTGTGGGCACTAACTCATGAAAACGGCCATAAAACACGAAAAGGACGAGCTTTTATTCATAACTCTCAAACATGTAAGGGCTCTTATGAGGCTTGCAAATCCACCTGGAAGCAAAAACTTTGGGCAAAAGCTCATCAAAATGACCATAAAACACGAAAACGACGAGTTTTAGGTCATAACTCTCAAACATGTATCAGGTCTTAAGGTCGTTGTAAATCGCCCTGGAACCCCAAAACAGTGGGCAATAGCTCATGAAAACGACCATAAAACATAGAAACTATGAGTTTTTTGTCATATATCTCAAACATGTAGCAGGTCCTACAGGCCTTGCAAATCCAACTGGAACCTAAAAATTGTGGGCAACAACTCATGATAACGGCAATAAACACGAAAACGATGAGTTTTTGGTCATAACTCTCAAACATATATCGTGTCTTAATGTCGTTGCAAATCACCCTGAAACCCCAAACAAGTGGGCAATGGCTCATGAAAACGGCCATAAAACGCAAAAACAACAAGTTTTTGGTCATATCTCTCAAACAAGTAAGTGTTCTTACGAGGCATGCAAATCCACCTGGAACCCAAAAACTGTGGGCACTAACTCATGAAAACGGCCATAAAACACGAAAACGACGAGTTTTTGTTCATAACTCTCAAAATTGTAAGGGCTCTTACGAGGCTTGCAAATCCACCTGGAAGCAAAAACTGTGGGCAAAAGCTCTGAAAATGACCATAAAACACGAAAACGACGAGTTTTAGGTCATAACTCTCAAACATGTATCAGGTCTTAAGGTCGTTGTAAATCGCCCTGGAACCTCAAAACAATGGGCAATAGCTCATTAAAACGGCCATAAAACGCAGAAACTATGAGTTTTTGATCATATATCTTAAACATGTAGCTGGTCCTACAAGCCTTGCAAATCCAACTGGAACCCAAAAACTGTAGGCAACAGCTCATGAAAATGGCAATAATCACGAAAACGATAAGTTTTTGGTCATAACTCTCAAACATGTATTGCGTCTTAAGGTCGTTGTAAATCGCCCTGAAACCCCAAACCTATGGGCAATAGATCATGAAAACGACCATGAAACGCAAAAACAACAAGTTTTTGGTCATATCTCTCAAACAAGTAAGTGTTCTTATGAGGCATGCAAATCCACCTCGAACCCAAAAACTATGGGCACTAACTCATGAAAACGGCCATAAAACACGAAAACGACGAGCTTTTATTCATAATTCTCAAACATGTAAGGGCTCTTATGAGGCTCGCAAATCCACCTGGAAGCAAAAACTTTGGGCAAAAGCTCATCAAAACGACCATAAAACACGAAAACGACGAGTTTTAGGTCATAACTCTCAAACATGTATCAGGTCTTAAGGTCGTTGTAAATTGCCCTGGAACCCCAAAACAGTGGGCAATAGCTCATGAAACGACCATAAATCGTAGAAACTATGAGTTTTTTGTCATATATATCAAACATGTAGCAGGTCCTACAGACCTTGCAAATCCAACTAGAACCCAAAAATTGTGGGCAACAGCTCATGATAATGGCAATAAACAAGAAAACGATGAGTTTTTGGTCATAACTCTCAAACATGTATCGTGTCTTAATGTCGTTGTAAATCACCCTGAAACCCCCAAACATGTGGGCAATAGCTCATGAAAACGGCCATAAAACGCAAAAACAACAAGTTTTTGGTCATAACTCTCAAACAAGTAACTTTTTCTTACGAGGCATGCAAATCCACCTGCACCCAAAAACTGTGGGCACTAACACATGAAAACGGCCATAAAACACGAAAACGACGAGTTTTTATTCATAACTCTCAAACATGTAAGGGCTCTTATGAGGCTTGCAAATCCACCTGGAAGCAAAAACTGTGGGCAAAATCTCATGAAAACGACCATAATACACGAAAACGACGAGTTTTAGGTCATAACTCACAAACATGTATCAGGTCTTAAGGTCGTTGTAAATCGCCCTGAAACCTCAAAACAATGGGCAATAGCTCATTAAAACGGCCATAAAACGCAGAAACTATGAGTTTTTTATCATATATCTTAAACATGTAGCTGGTCCTACAAGCCTTGCAAATCCAATTGGAACCCAAAAACTGTAGGCAACAGCTCATGAAAATGGCAATAATCACGAAAACGACGAGTTTTTGGTCATAACTCTCGAACATGTATTGCGTCTTAAGGTCGTTGTAAATCGCCCTGAAACCCCAAACCTGTGGGCAATAGCTCATGAAAACTACCATGAAACGCAAAAACAACAAGTTTTTGGTCATATCTCTCAAACAAGTAATTGTTCTTACGAGGCATGCAAATCCACCTGGAACCCAAAAACTGTGGGCACTAACTCATGAAAACGGCCATAAAACACGAAAACGACGAGTTTTTGTTCATAACTCTCAAAATTGTAAGGGCTCTTACGAGGCTTGCAAATCCACCTGAAGCAAAAACTGTGGGCAAAAGCTCTGAAAATGACCATAAAACACGAAAACGACGAGTTTTAGGTCATAACTCTCAAACATGTATCAGGTCTTAAGGTCGTTGTAAATCGCCCTGGAACCTCAAAACAATGGGCAATAGCTCATTAAAACGGCCATAAAACGCAGAAACTATGAGTTTTTGATCATATATCTTAAACATGTAGCTGGTCCTACAAGCCTTGCAAATCCAACTGGAACCCAAAAACTGTAGGCAACAGCTCATGAAAATGGCAATAATCACGAAAACGATAAGTTTTTGGTCATAACTCTCAAACATGTATTGCGTCTTAAGGTCGTTGTAAATCGCCCTGAAACCCTAAACCTGTGGGCAATAGCTCATGAAAACGACCATGAAACGCAAAAACAACAAGTTTTTGGTCATATCTCTCAAACAAGTAAGTGTTCTTATGAGGCATGTAAATCCACCTGGAACCCAAAAACTATGGGCACTAACTCATGAAAACGGCCATAAAACACGAAAACGACGAGCTTTTATTCATAATTCTCAAACATGTAAGGGCTCTTATGAGGCTCGCAAATCCACCTGGAAGCAAAAACTTTGGGCAAAAGCTCATCAAAACGACCATAAAACACGAAAACGACGAGTTTTAGGTCATAACTCTCAAACATGTATCAGGTCTTAAGGTCGTTGTAAATTGCCCTGGAACCCCAAAACAGTGGGCAATAGCTCATGAAAACGACCATAAATCGTAGAAACTATGAGTTTTTTGTCATATATCTCAAACATGTAGCAGGTCCTACAGACCTTGCAAATCCAACTGGAACCCAAAAATTGTGGGCAACGGCTCATGATAACGGCAATAAACACGAAAACGATGAGTTTTTGGTCATAATTCACAAACATATATCCTGTCTTAATGTCGTTGCAAATCACCCTGAAACCCTAAACATGTAGGCAATGGCTGAGGAAAACGGCTATAAAACGCAAAAACAACAAGTTTTTGGTCATATCTCTCAAACAAGTAAGTGTTCTTACGAGGTATGCAAATCCACCTGGAACCCAAAAACTGTGGGCACTAACTCATGAAAACGGCCATAAAACACAAAAACGACGAGTTTTTGTTCATAACTCTCAAACATGTAAGGGCTCTTACGTGGCTGGCAAATCCACCTAGAAGCAAAAATTGTGGGCAAAAGCTCATGAAAACGACCATAAAACACGAGAACGACGAGTTTTAGGTCATAACTCTCAAACATGTATCAGGTCTTAAGGTCGTTGTAAATCGCCCTGAAACCTCAAAACAATGGGCAATAGCTCATTAAAACGGCCATAAAACGCAGAAACTATGAGTTTTTTATCATATATCTTAAACATGTAGCTGGTCCTACAAGCCTTGCAAATCCAATTGGAACCCAAAAACTGTAGGCAACAGCTCATGAAAATGGCAATAATCACGAAAACGACGAGTTTTTGGTCATAACTCTCGAACATGTATTGCGTCTTAAGGTCGTTGTAAATCGCCCTGAAACCCCAAACCTGTGGGCAATAGCTCATGAAAACGACCATGAAACGCAAAAACAACAAGTTTTTGGTCATATCTCTCAAACAAGTAAGTGTTCTTATGAGGCATGCAAATCCACCTGGAACCCAAAAACTGTGGGCACTAACTCATGAAAACGGCCATAAAACACGAAAAGGAAGAGCTTTTATTCATAACTCTCAAACATGTAAGGGCTCTTATGAGGCTTGCAAATCCACCTGGAAGCAAAAACTTTGGGCAAAAGCTCATCAAAACGACCATAAAACACGAAAACGACGAGTTTTAGGTCATAACTCTCAAACATGTATCAGGTCTTAAGGTCGTTGTAAATCGCCCTGGAACCCCAAAACAGTGGGCAATAGCTCATGAAAACGACCATAAAACATAGAAACTATGAGTTTTTTGTCATATATCTCAAACATGTAGCAGGTCCTACAGGCCTTGCAAATCCAACTGGAACCCAAAAATTGTGGGCAACAACTCATGATAACGGCAATAAACACGAAAACGATGAGTTTTTGGTCATAACTCTCAAACATATATCGTGTCTTAATGTCGTTGCAAATCACCCTGAAACCCCAAACAAGTGGGCAATGGCTCATGAAAACGGCCATAAAACGCAAAAACAACAAGTTTTTGGTCATATCTCTCAAACAAGTAAGTGTTCTTACGAGGCATGCAAATCCACCTGGAACCCAAAAACTGTGGGCACTAACTCATGAAAACGGCCATAAAACACGAAAACGACGAGTTTTTGTTCATAACTCTCAAAATTGTAAGGGCTCTTACGAGGCTTGCAAATCCACCTGGAAGCAAAAACTGTGGGCAAAAGCTCTGAAAATGACCATAAAACACGAAAACGACGAGTTTTAGGTCATAACTCTCAAACATGTATCAGGTCTTAAGGTCGTTGTAAATCGCCCTGGAACCTCAAAACAATGGGCAATAGCTCATTAAAACGGCCATAAAACGCAGAAACTATGAGTTTTTGATCATATATCTTAAACATGTAGCTGGTCCTACAAGCCTTGCAAATCCAATTGGAACCCAAAAACTGTAGGCAACAGCTCATGAAAATGGCAATAATCACGAAAACGATAAGTTTTTGGTCATAACTCTCAAACATGTATTGCGTCTTAAGGTCGTTGTAAATCGCCCTGAAACCCCAAACCTGTGGGCAATAGCTCATGAAAACGACCATGAAACGCAAAAACAACAAGTTTTTAGTCATATCTCTCAAACAAGTAAGTGTTCTTATGAGGCATGCAAATCCACCTGGAACCCAAAAACTATGGGCACTAACTCATGAAAACGGCCATAAAACACGAAAACGACGAGCTTTTATTCATAATTCTCAAACATGTAAGGGCTCTTATGAGGCTTGCAAATCCACCTGGAAGCAAAAACTTTGGGCAAAAGCTCATCAAAACGACCATAAAACACGAAAACGACGAGTTTTAGGTCATAACTCTCAAACATGTATCAGGTCTTAAGGTCGTTGTAAATTGCCCTGGAACCCCAAAACAGTGGGCAATAGCTCATGAAAACGACCATAAATCGTAGAAACTATGAGTTTTTTGTCATATATCTCAAACATGTAGCAGGTCCTACAGACCTTGCAAATCCAACTGGAACCCAAAAATTGTGGGCAACGGCTCATGATAACGGCAATAAACACGAAAACGATGAGTTTCTGGTCATAATTCACAAACATATATCCTGTCTTAATGTCGTTGCAAATCACCCTGAAACCCTAAACATGTGGGCAATGGCCGAGGAAAACGGCTATAAAACGCAAAAACAACAAGTTTTTGGTCATATCTCTCAAACAAGTAAGTGTTCTTACGAGGTATGCAAATCCACCTGGAACCCAAAAACTGTGGGCACTAACTCATGAAAACGGCCATAAAACACAAAAACGACGAGTTTTTGTTCATAACTCTCAAACATGTAAGGGCTCTTACGAGGCTGGCAAATCCACCTAGAAGCAAAAATTGTGGGCAAAAGCTCATGAAAACGACCATAAAACACGAGAACGACGAGTTTTAGGTCATAACTCTCAAACATGTATCAGGTCTTAAGGTCGTTGTAAATCGCCCTGGAACCTCAAAACAATGGGCAATAGCTCATTAAAACGGCCATAAAACGCAGAAACTATGAGTTTTTTATCATATATCTTAAACATGTAGCTGGTCCTACAAGCCTTGCAAATCCAATTGGAACCCAAAAACTGTAGGCAACAGCTCATGAAAATGGCAATAATCACGAAAACGACGAGTTTTTGGTCATAACTCTCGAACATGTATTGCGTCTTAAGGTCGTTGTAAATCGCCCTAAAACCCCAAACCTGTGGGCAATAGCTCATGAAAACGACCATGAAACGCAAAAACAACAATTTTTTGGTCATATCTCTCAAACAAGTAAGTGTTCTTATGAGGCATGCAAATCCACCTGGAACCCAAAAACTGTGGGCACTAAATCATGAAAACGGCCATAAAACACGAAAACGACGAGCTTTTATTCATAACTCTCAAACATGTAAGGGCTCTTATGAGGCTTGCAAATCCACCTGGAAGCAAAAACTTTGGGCAAAAGCTCATCAAAACGACCATAAAACACGAAAACGACGAGTTTTAGGTCATAACTCTCAAACATGTATCAGGTCTTAAGGTCGTTGTAAATCGCCCTGGAACCCCAAAACAGTGGGCAATAGCTCATGAAAACGACCATAAATTGTAGAAACTATGAGTTTTTTGTCATATATCTCAAACATGTAGCAGGTCCTACAGACCTTGCAAATCCAACTGGAACCCAAAAATTGTGGGCAACGGCTCATGATAACGGCAATAAACACGAAAACGATGACTTTTTGGTCATAACTCTCAAACATATATCGTGTCTTAATGTCGTTGCAAATCACCCTGAAACCCTAAACATGTGGGCAATGGCTCATGAAAACGGCCATAAAACGCAAAAACAACAAGTTTTTGGTCATATCTCTCAAACAAGTAAGTGTTCTTACGAGGCATGCAAATCCACCTGGAACCCAAAAATTGTGGGCACTAACTCATGAAAACGGCCATAAAACACGAAAACGACGAGTTTTTGTTCATAACTCTCAAAATCGTAAGGGCTCTTACGAGGCTTGCAAATCCACCTGGAAGCAAAAACTGTGGGCAAAAGCTCTGAAAATGACCATAAAACACGAAAACGACGAGTTTTAGGTCATAACTCTCAAACATGTATCAGGTCTTAAGGTCGTTGTAAGTCGCCCTGGAACCTCAAAACAATGGGCAATAGCTCATTAAAACGGCCATAAAACGCAGAAACTATGAGTTTTTTATCATATATCTTAAACATGTAGCTGGTCCTACAAGCCTTGCAAATCCAATTGGAACCCAAAAACTGTAGGCAACAGCTCATGAAAATGGCAATAATCACGAAAACGACGAGTTTTTGGTCATAACTCTCAAACATGTATTGCGTCTTAAGGTCGTTGTAAATCGCCCTGAAACCCCAAACCTGTGGGCAATAGCTCATGAAAACGACCATGAAACGCAAAAACAACAAGTTTTTGGTCATATCTCTCAAATAAGTAAGTGTTCTTATGAGGCATGCAAATCCACCTGGAACCCAAAAACTATGGGCACTAACTCATGAAAACGGCCATAAAACACGAAAACGACGAGCTTTTATTCATAATTCTCAAACATGTAAGGGCTCTTATGAGGCTTGCAAATCCACCTGGAAGCAAAAACTTTGGGCAAAAGCTCATCAAAACGACCATAAAACACGAAAACGACGAGTTTTAGGTCATAACTCTCAAACATGTATCAGGTCTTAAGGTCGTTGTAAATTGCCCTGGAACCCCAAAACAGTGGGCAATAGCTCATGAAAACGACCATAAATCGTAGAAACTATGAGTTTTTTGTCATATATCTCAAACATGTAGCAGGTCCTACAGACCTTGCAAATCCAACTGGAACCCAAAAATTGTGGGCAATGGCTCATGATAACGGCAATAAACACGAAAACGATGAGTTTTTGGTCATAATTCACAAACATATATCCTGTCTTAATGTCGTTGCAAATCACCCTGAAACCCTAAACATGTGGGCAATGGCCGAGGAAAACGGCTATAAACCGCAAAAACAACAAGTTTTTGGTCATATCTCTCAAACAAGTAAGTGTTCTTACGAGGTATGCAAATCCACCTGGAACCCAAAAACTGTGGGCACTAACTCATGAAAACGGCCATAAAACACAAAAACGACGAGTTTTTGGTCATAACTCTCAAACATGTAAGGGCTCTTACGAGGCTGGCAAATCCACCTAGAAGCAAAAATTGTGGGCAAAAGCTCATGAAAACGACCATAAAACACGAGAACGACGAGTTTTAGGTCATAACTCTCAAACATGTATCAGGTCTTAAGGTCGTTGTAAATCGCCCTGGAACCTCAAAACAATGGGCAATAGCTCATTAAAACGGCCATAAAACGCAGAAACTATGAGTTTTTTATCATATATCTTAAACATGTAGCTGGTCCTACAAGCCTTGCAAATCCAATTGGAACCCAAAAACTGTAGGCAACAGCTCATGAAAATGGCAATAATCACGAAAACGACGAGTTTTTGGTCATAACTCTCGAACATGTATTGCGTCTTAAGGTCGTTGTAAATCGCCCTAAAACCCCAAACCTGTGGGCAATAGCTCATGAAAACGACCATGAAACGCAAAAACAACAATTTTTTGGTCATATCTCTCAAACAAGTAAGTGTTCTTATGAGGCATGCAAATCCACCTGGAACCCAAAAACTGTGGGCACTAAATCATGAAAACGGCCATAAAACACGAAAACGACGAGCTTTTATTCATAACTCTCAAACATATAAGGGCTCTTATGAGGCTTGCAAATCCACCTGGAAGCAAAAACTTTGGGCAAAAGCTCATCAAAACGACCATAAAACACGAAAACGACGAGTTTTAGGTCATAACTCTCAAACATGTATCAGGTCTTAAGGTCGTTGTAAATCGCCCTGGAACCCCAAAACAGTGGGCAATAGCTCATGAAAACGACCATAAATCGTAGAAACTATGAGTTTTTTGTCATATATCTCAAACATGTAGCAGGTCCTACAGACCTTGCAAATCCAACTGGAACCCAAAAATTGTGGGCAACGGCTCATGATAACGGCAATAAACACGAAAACGATGACTTTTTGGTCATAACTCTCAAACATATATCGTGTCTTAATGTCGTTGCAAATCACCCTGAAACCCTAAACATGTGGGCAATGGCTCATGAAAACGGCCATAAAACGCAAAAACAACAAGTTTTTGGTCATATCTCTCAAACAAGTAAGTGTTCTTACGAGGCATGCAAATCCACCTGGAACCCAAAAATTGTGGGCACTAACTCATGAAAACGGCCATAAAACACGAAAACGACGAGTTTTTGTTCATAACTCTCAAAATCGTAAGGGCTCTTACGAGGCTTGCAAATCCACCTGGAAGCAAAAACTGTGGGCAAAAGCTCTGAAAATGACCATAAAACACGAAAACGACGAGTTTTAGGTCATAACTCTCAAACATGTATCAGGTCTTAAGGTCGTTGTAAGTCGCCCTGGAACCTCAAAACAATGGGCAATAGCTCATTAAAACGGCCATAAAACGCAGAAACTATGAGTTTTTTATCATATATCTTAAACATGTAGCTGGTCCTACAAGCCTTGCAAATCCAATTGGAACCCAAAAACTGTAGGCAACAGCTCATGAAAATGGCAATAATCACGAAAACGACGAGTTTTTGGTCATAACTCTCAAACATGTATTGCGTCTTAAGGTCGTTGTAAATCGCCCTGAAACCCCAAACCTGTGGGCAATAGCTCATGAAAACGACCATGAAACGCAAAAACAACAAGTTTTTGGTCATATCTCTCAAATAAGTAAGTGTTCTTATGAGGCATGCAAATCCACCTGGAACCCAAAAACTATGGGCACTAACTCATGAAAACGGCCATAAAACACGAAAACGACGAGCTTTTATTCATAACTCTCAAACATGTAAGGGCTCTTACAAGGCTTGCAAATCCACCTAGAAGCAAAAACTGTGGGCAAAAGCTCATGAAAACGACCATAAAACACGATAACGACGAGTTTTAGGTCATAACTCTCAAACATGTATCAGGTCTTAAGGTCGTTGTAAATCACCCTGGAACCTCAAAACAATGGGCAATAGCTCATTAAAACGGCCATAAAACGCAGAAACTATGAGTTTTTTTATCATATATCTTAAACATGTAGCTGGTCCTACAAGCCTTGCAAATCCAATTGGAACCCAAAAAACTGTAGGTAACAGCTCATGAAAATGGCAATAATCACGAAAACGACGAGTTTTTGGTCATAACTCTCAAACATGTATTGCGTCTTAAGGTCGTTGTAAATCGCCCTGAAACCCCAAACCTGTGGGCAATAGCTCATGAAAACGACCATGAAACGCAAAAACAACAATTTTTTGGTCATATCTCTCAAACAAGTAAGTGTTCTTATGAGGCATGCAAATCCACCTGGAACCCAAAAACTGTGGGCACTAAATCATGAAAACGGCCATAAAACACGAAAACGACGAGCTTTTATTCATAACTCTCAAACATGTAAGGGCTCTTACGAGGCTTGCAAATCCACCTGGAAGCAAAAACTTTGGGCAAAAGCTCATCAAAACGACCATAAAACACGAAAACGACGAGTTTTAGGTCATAACTCTCAAACATGTATCAGGTCTTAAGGTCGTTGTAAATCGCCCTGGAACCCCAAAACAGTGGGCAATAGCTCATGAAAACGACCATAAATCGTAGAAACTATGAGTTTTTTGTCATATATCTCAAACATGTAGCAGGTCCTATAGACCTTGCAAATCCAACTGGAACCCAAAAATTGTGGGCAACGGCTCATGATAACGGCAATAAACACGAAAACGATGAGTTTTTGGTCATAACTCTCAAACATATATCGTGTCTTAATGTCGTTGCAAATCACCCTGAAACCCTAAACATGTGGGCAATGGCTCATGAAAACGGCCATAAAACGCAAAAACAACAAGTTTTTGGTCATATCTCTCAAACAAGTAAGTGTTCTTACGAGGCATGCAAATCCACCTGGAACCCAAAAACTGTGGGCACTAACTCATGAAAACGGCCATAAAACACGAAAACGACGAGTTTTTGTTCATAACTCTCAAAATTGTAAGGGCTCTTACGAGGTTTGCAAATCCACCTAGAAGCAAAAACTGTGGGCAAAAGCTCTGAAAATGACCATAAAACACGAAAACGACGAGTTTTAGGTCATAACTCTCAAACATGTATCAGGTCTTAAGGTCGTTGTAAATCGCCCTGGAACCTCAACACAATGGGCAATAGCTCATTAAAACGGCCATAAAACGCAGAAACTATGAGTTTTTTATCATATATCTTAAACATGTAGCTGGTCCTACAAGCCTTGCAAATCCAATTGGAACCCAAAAACTGTAGGCAACAGCTCATGAAAATGGCAATAATCACGAAAACGACGAGTTTTTGGTCATAACTCTCAAACATGTATTGCGTCTTAAGGTCGTTGTAAATCGCCCTGAAACCCCAAACCTGTGGGCAATAGCTCATGAAAACGGCCATGAAACGCAAAAACAACAAGTTTTTGGTCATATCTCTCAAACAAGTAAGTGTTCTTATGAGGCATGCAAATCCACCTGGAACCCAAAAACTATGGGCACTAACTCATGAAAACGGCCATAAAACACGAAAACGACGAGCTTTTATTCATAATTCTCAAACATGTAAGGGCTCTTATGAGGCTTGCAAATCCACCTGGAAGCAAAAACTTTGGGCAAAAGCTCATCAAAACGACCATAAAACACGAAAACGACGAGTTTTAGGTCATAACTCTCAAACATGTATCAGGTCTTAAGGTCGTTGTAAATCGCCCTGGAACCCCAAAACAGTGGGCAATAGCTCATGAAAACGACCATAAATCGTAGAAACTATGAGTTTTTTGTCATATATCTCAAACATCTAGCAGGTCCTACAGACCTTGCAAATCCAACTGGAACCCAAAAATTGTGGGCAACGGCTCATGATAACGGCAATAAACACGAAAACGATGAGTTTTCGGTCATAATTCTCAAACATATATCGTGTCTTAATGTCGTTGCAAATCACCCTGAAACCCTAAACATGTGGGCAATGGCTGAGGAAAACGGCTATAAAACGCAAAAACAACAAGTTTTTGGTCATATCTCTCAAACAAGTAAGTGTTCTTACGAGGTATGCAAATCCACCTGGAACCCAAAAACTGTGGGCACCAACTCATGAAAACGGCCATAAAACACGAAAACGACGAGTTTTTGTTCATAACTCTCAAACATGTAAGGGCTCTTACGAGGCTTGCAAATCCACCTAGAAGCAAAAACTGTGGGCAAAAGCTCATGAAAACGACCATAAAACACGAGAACGACGAGTTTTAGGTCATAACTCTCAAACATGTATCAGGCCTTAAGGTCGTTGTAAATCGCCCTGGAACCTCAAAACAATTGGCAATAGCTCATGAAAACAGCCATAAAACGCAGAAACTATGAGTTTTTTGTCATATATGTTAAACATGTAGCTAGTCCTACAAGCCTTGCAAATCCAATTGGAACCCAAAAACTGTAGGCAACAGCTCATGAAAATGGCAATAATCAGGAAAACGACGAGTTTTTGGTCATAACTCTCAAACATGTATTGTGTCTTAAGTTCGTTGTAAATCACCTTGAAACCCCAAACATGTGGGAAATAGCTCATGAAAACGGCCATAAAACGCAAAAACAACAAGTTTTTGGTCATATCTCTCAAACAAGTAAGTGTTCTTACGAGGCATGCAAATCCACCTGGAACCCAAAAACTATGGGCACTAACTCATGAAAACGGCCATAAAACACGAAAACGACGAGTTTTTGTTCATAACTCTCAAACATGTAAGGGCTCTTACGAGGCTTCCAAATCCTCCTAGAAGCAAAAACTGTGGGCAAAAGCTCATGAAAACGACCATAAATCACGAAAACGACGAGTTTTAGGTCATAACTCTCAAACATGTATCAGGTCTAAGGTCGTTGTAAATCGCCCTGGAACCTCAAAACAGTGGACAATAGCTCATGAAAACGGCCATAAAACACAGAAACTATGAGTTTTTTGTTGGAGATATGCCCTAGAGGCAATAATAAATGTAGTTATTATTATATCTTTGTGTTTATGATAAATGTTTACATTCATGCTATAACAGTATTAACAAGGAAACATTAATACTTGTGTGATTTGTAAACTAAATTAGAGTCCCTAGTAAAGCCTCTTTATAATACTAGCTTGTTGGTTAATAAATGATTGTGATTTCCCTATCATGAACATTGTGATGTTATTAACAACAAGATCATATCGTTAGGAGAATGGTATGATGGACATACTCCTATAGATAAGCGTAGCATAAAGATCAAGTCATTTTAATAGTTCAATTGCTATATGCTTTCTGATACATAGTAACCTAATTCCTTCGACCATGAGATCATGCTTATCACCATCACCGGAAGGATGCTTTGATGACATCAAACACCACATCGTAACTGGGTGGCTATAAAGGTGGCATTGAGTGTTCGGAAATTATGGGTTGAGACACATGGATCAAGAGTGGGATTTGTCCATCCATATGACGGATAGATATACTCTGGGCCCTCTCGATGGAATGTCATCCAATTGGCTTACAAGCATGTGACTGTCTCACAAGGGATCACATATCACAGGAACGAGAAAAGAGTACTTATCAGTAACGAGGATGAAGTAGGTATGCAGAGATACCGACGATCAAAACCACAGATAAGTAAACTATCGTGAGACAAAGGGAAATTGGTATTGTATGTAAGTGGTTCATTCGATCGCAAAGTAATCGTAGAAATATGTGGGAGCCATATGAATTTCCAGATTCATCTATTGGTTATTGGTCGGAGAAGTGTCTCGATTATGTCTGCATAATTCACGAACCGTAGGGAGACACACTTAAGGATTCGATGTTGTTGAGTAGTTATGGAATGATGAGTAAGAGACCGAATGTTGTTCGGAGTCTCGTCCGGGATATCACGAGGAGATCCGGAATGGTCCGGAGAATAAGATTCATATAAGGAAAGTCATGTTTCGGGGTTGGAGAATGGTTCCGGTGTTTTCATCGAGAATGTTCTAGAAGGTTCCGGAAGGTCCGGCACTCCGGAGGGGAAGGGTACATGAATGTGTCATAACAAGTTGGAATGGTTGCATCATGTACTAGGTGTCATCGCTGAGAAAAATAAAGGGATAAATCAAATCCTAGTTTGAAAAGTCAAACGCCAATTTGAAAAGTCAAACAGCAAGTTTGCTTGGTGGAGGGAGAGTAGGAAACCTACTTGGGGAGGAGTTCCTCTCCCTCCACCCGCCGGCCTTGGAAGCCGAGTTGGGGAGGGTCTCCCCTCCCCTTGGCTGGTGCCCTCCACCTATATAAGGAGGGGCAGGGCTGCCCCTCCAAGACTACACCTTGCCTCACCAAAACCCTAACCCTAAGCCACCGGTGCCACCACCTCCTGCTGCTGCCGCCGCCTAGGGCAAACCCTAGCCGCCGACTTGGGCTTCCCCAATCCCTAGCCGCCGGCCTAGCCCTCTCTCCTTGGTGTGTCTAAACCCTAGATCGCCAAGGCCTCTCTCATGGTCCACCATACTCGCTCCGGCTTACGGTGAAGCCCTGCGAGATCTCCCCTCTACTTCCGGTAACACGCCATCATGCTGCCGGAATCGCGAGGAGAGTGCTACAACCTCCACGTCCTGCTGGAACAAGGGAGAGGAAGGTCTTCATCAAGTACCGAACGTGTGACCGCCTGCGGAAGCTCTTCCAGAACACAGCGTCGGAAGGATCGTCTACACGATCTTGAGATCGGCAAGAGTACGACTACATCACCCACGAGAATCCGCTCTCATTAACCACTTTGGAATCTTCGAAAGTGAGTTATTCCATCGACTCGTTGCTACAATCTAATAGATAGATCTTGGCTTGTTTGTTTCTATGCGGTAGAAATTTTTTGTTTTCCATGCTACGAACCCCAACAGTGGTACTAGAGCCGTGTCTATATGTAGATCTGTTTCACGAGTAGAACACAATGGTCATTGTGGGCGGTGGTGTTTTTATTATCAATTGCTTCTTGTATACTTTGCATCTTGCGGTATGATGGGATGAAGCGTCCCGGGCTAACCTTACATGACATCGTCCATGAGACTTCCTCCACGCTCAACATGCAACTTCTATTGCATAAGTGGCTTTGCGGGTGTCTGTCTCTCCCATTATAGTATAGATCCAATTTACAACGGGCACTTGATAGTTCAAACATCAACATTGTGGTTCTTGTTCGTAAGTTAGATAGACACTTATTGAAAGCCCCAAACCACGTAAAATATGCAAAGAAATTAGAGGCGTCTAACTTTGTTTTGCAGGGGTGTGCTGTGATGTGATATGGCCATGATTGTGATTATATTTGATGTATGCAATGTTCCATATTGTAAGTTGGCAACCGGCAGGAGCCATATGGTTTTCTTTAATTTCTGTTAAGACCCGCGTGTCTATTCAAAGTAGTTGTAATAGTTGAAGCTGGTGGACGACAATCATGGAGCAGCGTCATTGACCTTGATGCAATGCCGTTGATGATGGAGATCATGTTCGTGCTTGAAGATGGAGATCGGAAGCACAAAGAAGAAAGGCAATAACATGAATTGCATGTGATGTTAATCCTTTATGTATCTTGTATTGCTTAGTTAACGACGGTAGCATTATAAGATGATCCCTCATGCACATAAATTTCAAGTTCTAAAGTGTTCATCCTTAGTAAGCACCGTTGCTAAAGCTTGTTGTTTTGAAGCACCACGTGATGATCGGGTGTGTTAGATTCTGCAAGTGCATACAATGTGAGCAAGCCAGATTTCCTCATGCGGAAGCTAAGGTTTGATCTTGACGAGCCTAGAATGTACAGACATGGTCTCGGAACACGGATCACCGAAAGGTAAAGCATGAATCATATAGTAGATATGATGAACATGTCGATTGTTCGCCATTGAAGCTACATCAACTCTCGTGATGATCGGTTTTGATGTAGTGGATTTGGTTCGTGTGATCACTAAAACAATGTGAGGGATATTTTTTGAGTGGGAGTTCACCTAGATTAATTTAACTATTAATTAGAACTCAATTTGTCATAAACTTAGTCTAAACTATTGCAAATATGTTGTAGATCAATGGCGGCCCCTACCATCAATTTTAATGCGTTCCTAGAGAAAGAAAAGTTGAAAAACAATGGAAGCAACTTTGTGGATTGGTTCCGCAATTTGAGGATTGTCCTCAATGCTGGTAATTTGACCTATGTGCTGGATGCACCGCTGGGTGACCCGCCTGCAGCTATTGCTACCGATGAAGTAAAGAATGTTTACCTCGCTCGGAAGACTCAGTACTCCACAGTTCAGTGTGCTATCTTGTATGGTTTGGAATCGGAGCCTCAGAAAAGGTTTGAGAATTCAGACCCACATGATATTGTCCGTGAACTCAAATTGATTTTTGAGACTCACGCCGTAGTTGAGAGCTATGAGGATTCTGAAAAGTTCTTTAACTGCAAGATGGAAGAGGGCAGCTCCGTCAGTGAGCATGTGCTTAAGATTTCTGGGCACGCAAACGAACTCCAAAGCTTGGGTATAGTGATTCCTAATGCTTTGGGGATTTACCGTGTCCTTCAATCACTACCACCAAGTTACAAGAACTCTGTGATGAACTACAATATGCAAAGCATGAACAAGCAGTTGCCAGAACTCTTCTCCATGTTAAAATCTGCAGAAGTGGAGATCAAGAAAGAGCACCAAGTGTTGATGGTCAATAAGACCACCAAATTCAATAAAGGCAAGTCTAAGTAAAAGGGGCACTTCAAGAAGGGTGGTAAGAAAGTTACAGCATCGATGAAGAAGACCAAGGCTGGACCTAAGCCTGATACTGAGTGCTTTTACTGCAAGGGAGAAGGTCACTGGAAGCGGAATTGCCCAAAGTACTTGGCGGATTTGAAGAATGGCAACATCAAGAAGAAAGGTATATCCGATATAAATGTTATTGATGTGTATCTCACTAGTACTCGTAGTAGTGCCTGGTATTTGATACTGGTTCGGTTGCTCATATTTGTAACTCGAAACAGGCGCTACAGAATAAACAGAAGCTAGCGAAGAACGAGGTGACGATGCGCGTAGGAAATGGATCAAAGGTTGATGTGATCGCGGTCGGCACGCTACCTCTTCATCTACTATCGGGATTAGTTTTATACTTAAATAATTGTTATTTGGTGCCTGCGTTAAGCATGAACATTATATCGGGATCTTGTTTATTGCGATACGGTTATTTGTTTAAGTCCGAGAATAATGGTTGTTCGATTTATATGAGTAATATGTTTTATGCACATGCACCTTTTATAGATGGTCTATTCTTATTGAATCTCGATAGTGGAAATACACATATTAATAACATTGAAGCTAAACGTTTGAAATTGAGCGATAACTCGACCTATATGTGGCACTGTCGTCTTGGTCACATTGGAGTGAAGCGTATGAAGAAACTCCATTCCGATGGACCTCTTGAATCACTTGATTTCGAATCACTTGAAAGATGCAAAGCATGTCTGATGGGTAAAATGACTAAGACTCCATTTTCTGGTATAATGGAGAGAGCTACGGACTTATTGGAAATCATACATACCGATGTGTGTGGTCCAATGAGTGTAGCATCGCGCGGTGGTTATCATTATGTTCTTACCTTCACGGATGACTTGAGTAGATATGGGTATATATATTTCATGAAACATAAGTCCGAAACTTTCGAGAAGTTTAAGGAATTTCAAAGTGAGGTGGAGAATCAACGTAACAAGAAGATTAAATTTCTATGTTCTGGTCGTGGAGGTGAGTATCTAAGTTACGAGTTTGGCGAGCATTTGAAGAAATGCGGAATACTTTCACAATTGACACCGCCGGGAACACCACAGCGTAATGGTGTGTCCGAACGTCGTAATCGAACTCTCTTAGATATGGTTCTTTCTATGATGTCACTTACAGATTTACCGCTATCATTTTGGGGTTATGCATTAGAAACAGCCGCATTCACTTTAAATAGGACACCATCTAAATCCGTTGAAACGACACCATATGAATTATGGTTTGGGAAGAAACCTAAATTTTCGTTCTTTAAAGTTTGTTGTTGCGAAGCCTATGTAAAGAAGTTACAGCCGGACAAGCTTGAACCCAAAGCGGAAAAATGTGTCTTCATAGGATACCCAAAGAAAACTATTGGGTATACCTTCTATCATAGATCCGAAGGCAAAATCTTCGTTGCCAAGAATGCATCCTTTCTAGAGAAGGAATTTCTCTCGAAAGAAGTCACTGGAAGAAAAGTAGAACTCGACGAGGTTGTCGAACCTTCTCTCGAACTTGCAAGTAACCCAGCACCGGAAGAAGTTCCTGTGAGCTCTGCACCAATAAGAGAGGAAGCTAATGATGATGATCATGAAACTTCGGTTGTAGTTGCTACAGAGCCTCGCAGGTCAACGAGAACTCGTACCACTCCTGATTGGTATGATCCCGTAATGAGTGTCATGTTGGTGGACAACACCGATGACCCTGCGACATATGAGGAAGCGAAGATGAGCCCAGATTCCAATAAATGGCAAGAAGCCATGAAATCCGAGATTGGATCCATGTACGAAAACCAAGTATGTACTTTGGTGGACTTACCGGATGGCCGGAAGGCTGTCGAGAACAAATGGATTTTTAAGAAGAAAACAGACGATGATGATGGTAATGTTACTATCTATAAAGCTCGACTTGTCGCAAAAGGGTTTCGACAAATTCAAGGAGTTGACTACGATGAGACTTTCTCACCAGTAGCGAAGCTAAAGTCTGTGGGGATTTTGTTAGCAATCGCTGCATATTATGATTATGAGATATGGCAGATGGATGTCAAAACAACGTTCCTCAATGGAGACATTGATGAAGAGTTGTATATGATGCAACCCAAAGGTTTTGTCGATCCTAAAGATGCTAACAAGGTATGAAAACTTCAACGGTCCATATATGGATTGAAGCAAGCATCCCGAAGTTGGAGTCAACGTTTTGATAAGGTAATCAAAAGTTTTGGTTTTATACAACACTACAAGGATTCAGGTCTATTGCAACAACAAGATTCGTGGCAATAAGTGACGAATTGTGGCAATAGGTACCTATTGCAACGACACGACTTTCGTTGCCAAGCGTTGCGATAAGACGCATGGTAATAGGATATTGCCACGAAAACCAAACCGTGGCAAGAAAGTGTGTTATTCCAACGCCGCCACGCTAGGTCGCCACGTTTTATATCGTAGCATTACTTACTTAATACCACAATTTGTTTCGTGGGAATAGCTTAATACAACAGTGAGCAAAATCATGGCGATCGGCCTTTTGTGGCGATAGGCATTTGTGGCGATAGTGTATTCCAACAACACATGTTTCGTGGCGCATGCCCTTCCGTGGCAATAGCCAATTGTTGCAATAGACTTGAACTTTATAGCAACAACTCTTATTTTCGTGGGTACACCTCTTTTGCCACGAACCCTATATTTGTGGCATTAATTTATGGCAACAACTCTTAAAATCGTGGCAACAAAAAAATGCAACATACTAGTTTTGGTGGTGATAGACAGTTATCACGATGGACAAAATGTTTATCGCGAGAAGCTATTGCGACAATGGGAATGATTCGTAGCGAAAGGGCTATTTCAACAAAGCTGAATTCCGTGGCGCCAAGTGATTATCACAACAACCGAATGCTCGCCTCGATAAACTATTACAACAACACAATTGATTCATGGCGAAAGGATTATTTCAACAAAGCTGGATTTGGTGGCGACGAATGGTTATCACAATGCCCAAAATATCGTGGCAACATCCTAGTGCAACACAACAGGTAAGCCTGGCGGTTAAGATATGATGCAACACTATAATTTTTTTGGTACAAACCTGTTGTAACCAAAACTAGTTTGTGGTAATAGACTATTGCAACCTAAAAAAAGCATTCAATTACATGATTTGAACCACATGTATCTGACGTAGATTTACAAAATATCATACTTTGCATAGAGAATATCCATAAATAATTAAGCAATCATTCAACAAACTGAATGTGCTATCCTAATTAAGTGCAAAGATTAAACTATCCGTGCATCGTGATTAAGTGCAAAAATTGAAGCATCCATGGTGCATACTGAATATCCAGTCCAATTAAATATTTGAATCCTGCAATAGAAAAATAAAGAAATTATATCAGTCCAACATAACAAACGCCATCATACTCTAGCGATAACATTATTTTAAGAAAATTGTTTCAACCATTTAGATAGACTAGTAATGTTGCACGTGCAATGCACGTTGAACTAAATAGTAGCATCCAAAAATATTTTATTTTACAATCCAAAAATGTCTTTTAAATCCTCATTCTTGTTTTCTTATACAAGCTAAATTTATGAAA
The DNA here is from genome assembly GCA_916181665.1 of Avena sativa. Taxonomy (NCBI): domain Eukaryota; kingdom Viridiplantae; phylum Streptophyta; class Magnoliopsida; order Poales; family Poaceae; genus Avena; species Avena sativa. The sequence continues at coordinate 24,445,866 of OV702300.1, read as the reverse complement.
AATAAAAATGAAAACACATTTAGAAATCGAAAACTAACTCTACACATAGACGGGCGTCCAATATGCTTCAAGGTTCATGTAGTCCATTTGACACCTCTAGCTATGTTGATTTCTTGCCTAGAAGTCCCATTCATTTTACAAGATGTACCTTACATTTGTTTCATGCCATTTTCCAACGAATTTTCTTCACAGTTTTCAAATTATGGTCCTAATTAGTGTTGATCAACATACAGTTTTCAATCATTTCTTGCCACATGTATGTATTAAAGTCGTTCAATTTCAGATCGTAGTCTTGTGCAAAAACAATATATGTTTAGATCGTAATTTTGTACCACCCAATTCAAGCAGAAAAACTCACCACGAAAATCTGGGGCGTAAAAGCAAAATAGAAAATACATATATTGTGGAACAAAAAAACTGGAATTAAGCATCTGGATCAAATACGGATCTGAACTACTCGCAAGAAATATCACGTATCTAGATGGTGTAAATGTTTGTAATATGTTCAAACACGCAGCGGTAAAATTCTTCAAAACGGACCAAATCAAAGAAACTCCTTTTCTCTCATTAGTAGGTATAGATTGGCAAATTAGTGCATTTGGTACTAGTGCATATGACTGACATGGTAATTTATGCTTCCTTAACTCAATTTGTCAGTTAAATTAAATGCCACTTGTATATTACTTAAAAAAACCTTATCTGGTAGTAAATTCAAACTTTCATCAGATTATATACTTGTGTATGTCCTAACAATAATATTTGAGTGCGTTGGTAATAGAAAGATGCTTAAGAGAGCAGCAGCCAATCTAGTCTAGTTAAGTGTATATTCTTCTTAGACGTAATTGCTCCGAATAAGATTTGAATACATGTTGTGAGCACAAAAAAATTTCTAAGCAGAAGCCCTCTTTGGCTTCACTTGAAACTGCTTTCTAATAATTTTTTCATATGCATGTTGTGAGCACATCCCCCTCCCCCTTTATTGAAATTTTCCAATTATTCATGAAAATTTATTTCTTTGTATGTAGGAAGTGTTAAGTGGATGTACTATTTTTTTAATCAGGAGAAAATGAGGTTTGAAATCACCCACAAGAGGCTAAGATAGATTAACATGAAACTATTGCTCCATTCGTTTTCTACCACATGTGTCGGGCAATGTCATTTCCTAAGTCTTTCTTATGAATGTCTATTCTGCTTTGTTAACATAACCAACTTCCTTTTTTCTCTATCTCAAACTGGCCTTAGGGAAGCACGAGAATATTGTGTAAAGCTTCAACTAGAAACACTTATGTGCTTAATGGCAAATTAAACATGCTTGGTACAATCAAATAAAGGTCGACATGAAGAAAAACCAAGATTGTGACTTACCATTGCTCGAAACTGTCTATTATTCTTTGTTGCAGCTTGTATGAGCGCCTTTTGAGAAATAATAGTTTGCCTTGTACCTACAGCCCATTAGTACTAGCGGCCTTTAGAAGAGTATTTGGCAAGTTTGGATTGCTATTTTCTTTGCTTGTCATTTTCTTGGGCGTCTGCAAATAGAAGTGCACTTTTAGCAATACAAGTAAGCAAAATTAATCTTACAAGTTCATAAGCATATGACTATAATGACCTGATTAGCTTGAGTATGTTTGGTTCCCATCTGTTGGCTCAATTGTGCAAACTTTGACATCATGTTTCTCTCAAATTCCATTCTTGATCTTCGCTCCTCTTCCAACAATCTATCCCGTTCAGCACGCTCCTCTACCAACAATTTTTCCCTTTCAGCATGCTCTTCTTTTAACCTCTCCTCCAAGTTTTCTCTCTCAGCACGCTCTAGGTTAATTCTCTCTTGTGTGCTTTCACGTTCAGCTAGTAACTGATCTTCCAGTTCAGTGACCCGATTGGTACGAACAGAGTTTACCTTTTGGGTCTCTGCTTGGGCACGGGCTTGATCTTCAAGCTGGCACCTAATCCTTTCAGAACCACTTGGTGGTTTGGCCATGTATCCATACCCACGAGGCTGCGATGACTTGCATTTCATAGTGTCTTTGTATGCAGTCTGGAAAATATTGCTTCTTTGTTCACTTGAAATTGGACCTTGAGTTTCATTTTCTTGTTTTGAATCTCTTCACATGCTTTGTCCTAAATACGACAAGTACAATCCCATCAGATGAAGAAGCATCCACGATGCACAACATTAGAAAACTAGAGAATAACCAAAATTCATTTTACTCACATAAACATCCTGCGAGTCTTGGTTAGCCCATGTTCCATTCTTCATATGGGCTAGTTCCCAAAGAGCAATACAATCTGGCTCTTCTCCAGTTTCCAAGTTTCTCTACAAGTAGTATAACATGAGATGTTTGGAACATGAAAGCATAGGTAGCGGCGAACCGTACATATTTAGTTACGACCCGTACCTTCTCAAAACTTAGTTGTGAGAACGATTTTGATCCAACTATGTGTTTTGTCTTCAGCTTCTTACGGTTATCAGAGTTCTTTTGGCTCAAGTCCTATCCATTCATTGAAACAAAATATAACCAGTCAAACAAGCCCTTTCATCTAAGTTCACAGTTCATAAACAGTTAGATTAGAGATAACCTTAAATTTTGCATCAGTGCCAAAGAACTCAATCAACCATTCCCATTATTCTCGTTGTAAATCTTCCGGGACATTAGCCAATCTAGCAGCATCTGTTTTGTATGCCTTGTAAGTGGAGCTTAGAGTTGCTCTCCAGCCTCTATATCGCTCATTCGCAATTTTGAGGATTTTTTCTTCTATTTCTGATGTATCTTCCAATGCCCATCTGTCCTGCAATGTGTACAACAAATGCATAAAATTAAATAGTGCATTATCAATGGTGAAATAAATAACACATGTGAAAAAGCTTGTACGCACTATCATATCCGCAACAATTTGTCGATGGATGGTAGGGTGAATGTCCGACCACCTTCTCACTCTAATGAGTGGTAATTTTCTTTTCATTATGACTACCACGTCATCCAGAAATGAGCAGTAGTTCATTCCTACTGTACCACCCAAATGTTCAGAGAACGTAATATTAAGCTTTTCTGATCCATTGGCATAACGCTTCTTAGATGCTTTTAAACCCTTGAGAACACCTCGCCCCTTCTTCTTCTGTCCATTAGTTTCTATAACCCAAAGCATACAAGAAATATTGCATTACTCGGTATTTGATTGTAAATAACTATGACACACATATAAACCAAAATTGGTACCATTCTGTAGTTGTTCACGGTTGCGTCGAGCATGGGATGGCCATTCATCAAGTGCACACATGTCATTAGCATACACTGGAGTGTCAGATTGTTCTTGAGTTTCTGCATAAGGTTTAAGAGTTGTCAAGATTAAGAAATCCAGGATTTTCTAAGTTATAGAAAATGGTAGAGGCAGCTTAAATGCACAAGTTTTTACCAGATCTGCGTTGTCCATGTTTGTTTTTGTATGATGTTATACTTTCCATCCTTGTTACAAGAACAGATCCTTTTTTTACTAAACACAAGAAAAATTAATGGACTTAGCATTATCAACATGCACCATTCAGAATACTGATTTAGAATTAAGGAAGTTGTGTACCTTGCAGAAAGGAGTAATGTGAATCATCTTCTTCCTCTGAAGCTTGCACTCGGTGTCGCTGTATTATCGCCGGTCTCCCACCAGCAAGGTGTTGCGTTGCATTCATTGTTGTGCCCTTGTGTAGGTAATGTAAGAATTAAAGTCAATTTCATAACCCAATTTGCTAGCAACCCATCAAACAACACCAGATATACACAAATACTATACAGTAGTGTTGCTGCTAGTAGATGGAAAATGACAGCAACTATTATACTAGGATCGGAATTCAGAGTTACTACTCACTTAAGTGTAGATACAAATTTTATTTAGCCTCAGCATACAATAAGAATATACTTGGCAAGGCCGATCTGCAGCTCGCACTCAATGCTCTTAAAGATAGGATGATGACAAAGAATGTCTTACACATTTATTCAGATTACTTCAGATTTAATAGGTACACCTTCGGATTACTTCAGATTTAGTAACATTATTATACCAGTTACTAGACCATGATGACACACGTTGTCGCGCCCGTCCTAATTTTGATATGATAGCAATTATCGAAATATAAGGGGCCTAAATATGGACATTTAGAATTTATGAGTAATATACTTCTTATTTTTAGCATAGCCTACTTCGGAATATAAGTAGCAAAAGTTTCAGCCTTAAAATCTAACGTGAACTAAAGCTAGGAATTAACTTGATGTATTAACTTAAATGCTCCCTTAAGTCTAGGACAGATCATTATTAGCAAGCCTAGCTTCAGGTCTGATCAGATGGAGAATAACATGCTTCCAAACAAAAAGAATTACAAGTTAGAATTTTCATAGATATATAAAGAACCATGTGCTACTCTGGTACCATGTGCTATTCTTTAGCGTGTCAAAATAAGTTGCAATTTGTGGCCACTTGCATCAGGCCAGTTTACCATTGATAAAAATCCTAGAGATACAGGGTAGCAATACAGATACGCCTGTAGTGCTTGATACGACTATATACTTGCTGCATAAGGTTGAAAATCCAACTATAGACTTGGCTTCTGCAGTATCCTTTACAGACTACTAATATGGATAAAAACCTTTTGTTGGCACCTCTTCAAGCTACGGAAAAGTGAAAACATGGATACATTTTTGTACTATTGTTTGATTTATTTCTTTATTCTAGAAATAGACGAGCCAAGTATGTTAGGATACTGACGCCTCTGAAATAGAAAACACCACATTTGGTTCAGTTTTGAAGTGCCTTCCAATATGATTTTGACATTTTTCTCTTGCCAAGTATGATATGCACAACAAATATTCAGGATAAATAGAGAAGTCATGCAAGGTAGGTTAATGATGCCCTGAAATCAACAACACCAGATTTACTTCAGTTTTGCTTAAAGGAGGGACATAGTTCATTTTTCAGAAGCAAATCTCATATCCTCAGCCTTCTCACGAACTTGATGCTTATGACGGGGTGCTCGGAATTGAGGTTTCCCCTGATCTGATGGTGGTACAGACGAGTGGGTGCATGCTGCCGAGCCATGGGCCGGAGCTGGCAGACGTGGCGCTGATGCCGCACGACCCTGCCCTATGGTCACCATCGCCTACAACCACGACGACTCAGCAAGGTCATGGACTACTTCCACTGACGCCATCCACCTAGAATAATACTTTTAATAATGAATATCTAAAGAGTGTTTCATATTTTCATATTTATGTTTTGTTGTTCAGTGCCAGTCTATGTATTCTGTCCAAAATATAAGAAAGTAGTGTGCTTTGATGCATTCTACCAGTGAAAGCCAGTGTCTACTGATCCCAACTAAGAAAGTTCAGTTTGACATTTTCTGCACCCGTTTTATCTTGACACTAGCTAGATTAGACATTGAATCAATGAAGATTAACGATGCAAAACGTAGAAGCTACGGAAATTCTTGCAAGTTGCAGAACAACCTCCTGATGAGGCCACTCTCGCAACACTGGAAGTTGTGTGCTGACATAGCCTAAGTACTTGGGTTTTTCGTAGAGTTGGCAGGCATATGGTGGTGATCGTTATTCTCCAGGAATATTTCCTTGACTACTTAACTAAACCTAAATTCAGAAGACATAGTAGTTGCTAACTGAACCTAAATTCAGAAAATATTACTACTCACGCTGAGCGAGGGATCAAGGATCCATGGACATGCACTGAAGTACTGCAGCAGAGGCACCACAAGCTCCTCTGTTCGACAGGAACTCTAGCCAGGGCGCTGCCGCTGCAGCCCTCCCTCCGGCGTTCCCCACAGCTCACAAGCTCCGCCGCACTGCAGCTCACTGTCTCCATCCCTCTCCTCTCCCCCTCCATCTGACCCAGCCATCCAAAATTCGAGCTCCCCGACGCTGGTGATGAGCCATAGATGGGGCGGGCTCGAGGGAACCGCAACGGGCAGGGAGCGGCAAGGATTTTTCCAGCGGACGAGCCACGGCCAATTGTGGCTACGGGCAAGGGCGAGGGAAGGGTGCCGCGCGGTGGGGCACTCCGCTGTGGCTACGGGCGAGGGCGAGGGCGAGAGAAGAGGGCGGCTATGGCTGCTATATTTTAAAAAGAAAGGCTGCTATATTTTAAAAAAGGAAGAGAAGATAATGCTCCTCAAGTTTCTACGTAGCATTAAAATGCCCGATGGCTATGCTTAACATATTAAGCGTTGTGTGGTCCTTGAGCAGTGCAAGATTAGTGGATTAAAAACTCATGACTGCCATGTTATATTTCAGAAACTTCTTCCTATTGCATTGCGCAAGCTTCTGCCAGAGAATGTTGTTAACCCATTGCTTCAGCTGAGTCAATTCTTTTCTGATTTATGCTCCAAGGAGTTAAGCGATGAAGGTTTGGTGAAGTTGAGCAAAACAATTCCAGAAACTCTATGTCAGCTCGAGATGATCTTTCCACCAGCGTTCTTTGATATTATGATGCATCTCCCTGTTCATCTTGCTGAAGAGGCCCGGTTGGGAGGACCCGTCTTGTACAGATGGATGTATCCAATTGAGCGATACTTGCGTACACTGAAAGGATATGTGCGTAACAAAGCTCACCCAGAAGGTTCTATTGCAGAGGGGTACATCCTTGAAGAGTGCATGACTTTTTGCAGTCGATTCCTTGATGGCATGCCTACAAAGCAAGGTCTGTCCGAGCGTCATGAAGACAAAGGTCCAGATCAACCACCAACAGGGATTAGTATAATGAGTACAGTTGACTACTCCAGGAAAGGTTTTGTTTATGAACCACTCTCTTTGGCTGAGATTAATCAAATGAGGCATTTCATAATAACAAACTGTGAGGAAACCACTCCATGGATTGAGTAAGGATACCTATATATTTATTTCACATCATGATGTGCATTAATTCTTCCAGTTCAACTAACAATCAGTTATACCTTTGAAGTGAACATCTTGAGGAGCTCAAAAGGAACAATTCTCAAGATCCTCAGAAGCTGCACAAGGAAGAGTTTGTTGGCTGGTTTGAGAGACGGGTAAGTTCCTTTCACATTTTCACTAATGTTCCTTATAGTATGTTCATTGTTCATACATATTCTGTTCCATGAAGCAGATCACGGAACTGTATAATGATGGGAAGGTCAGCAGCCTTATTTATGCACTAGCTAAGGGACCTGATCACCGAGCTCGTGTTTTCAACCGTACAGTTCTGAATGGATATTTCTATCGAAATTCCTATATAGAGAAGGACTTGAGTACCCAGAATAGTGGCGTCATAGTCAAGGGCGATGACAGCACCAGCAATATTGATTATTATGGGGTGATCAAGAAAATCATATTTCTTGACTATCCTCCTGATAAGGAGGTCGTTATATTCCAATGCGACTGGTTTGACGTGCCTCCGGCCAATAAAACTCAGAGTAGGGGGTATAAGAAGGACCAATATGGAATTATTGACCTTGACACTACTCTACACCGATTCACGGGAGATCCTTACATTCTAGGCCTCCAAGCTCAACAGGTTTTCTATGTGAGAGATGTGAAGAACCCTGACTGGGCAACTGTGATTAAAATGAATCCACGCAATTTGTTTGCTCCTTCTGCTATAAATGGTGTAGGCCTTGATGAAGTTGCTGAAGCCGGCGAAGGTGAGGCGGACGTGCTGGATGTAGTCGACACAGAAATTACAGTGCCAAGCACACCTGAAGAGATCACTAGTTGGTGTAGAAATGATGTAGAAGGATCCAATGTTGATGTTTCGGTTGTCGAAAATATGAGACCCGTTGAGTTTGAAGAAGTCCAAATCGAATATGATGATGATACGAATGACGATGAGGCTTATGTAAATGATGGCCATGTTGCTCCTTTGGGACAAGAAGGATTGGATGATGACCAAGGGTTCTTTGTTTAGTTTTCATCTGTTGGTAAGGCGCTTTCCACATGTTAAGGTATGAATATAAATTACTGAACTTTCTTCATGTGTATGTACAAGTAGTATCTCTCATGAAGTTTAAACTGATTCATAGTAGTAGGCTTCCCTGTGATGTGCTCTTTCTGTGTTATTCTGCTATCTGACATGCCCGTATGTAATGTTTTCCATGTAGTTTCTATTTTCTAATGTTAACTGAACCATTCTAATCAAGTGAGTACCGACGGAGAATTCTGAACCTAGTATAGTAGCTGCTGGTATTTTCCATCTACCAGCTGCAACACTAATGTAAGACAAAATGCAGTAATCGATTCTGGTACTAAGTTATAGAATAATGTGCATTCAATTCAGTGTTCTATGCTTGTGTAAGAAAAAATGCAGTGATCGGTTATCTCTTGCTTAACTTAGTGATGGTACTATGCTTGTGCTCTCTGTATATGAACACCTAAAGCATGTAGTTTCTTGTGTTTTTGCTCTGCTTATTTTCTTTGCAGACTAGTGTTTTTGGAAATTTAAGAGTCATAAGTGTCTAGTTTTAGAAAATATATGGGCACCCTCTATGATTTAGTGAATCGATCTGTACCTGCTCAAACTAAATAGTGTGTATCTACTACAAGAGGATATTAACTACGTTTTTGTTCTTGGCCTTGGTTGAAGCCATTGAGTGATGATCTGTAGCTATTTTTTGGTTAGCTCTCTGTTTTTAGTAAATACAATGAAGGGATGAAAGCTTCAGGTTACTAGTAAATGGCTAGTACCACCTTGTTCTTTATCTGGATCTGATCCTGAGTTATGCATGTGCTAGTGCAAGTTTTCTTGTATTATTGCAAGAAAACTAAGCCTGGGCCACAACAATTTTTATTCTATTTGAAGTAGCATGCAGCTTATGTTAAACTAGTAAGTTGGGGTAAATTAAACCCATCAGCTCTATGTATGATTGTTCTTATGCTATCTGCATGTAGTTTCTAATGCTTGTGCCACCCCTGAATCCAGAAGCAGACTAGTGATCTATACTAGGGTTGCAAACATGAATTTAACTTGCATTCTTTGTCGCCACGCAGATATCAAGCGAGACATGGGGTCGTCGTCGTGAGCTGGGATCGATCAGCCAGCAGTCACCCTTTAAGCATTGGACTCTTGGCTCGAGATTATGAGGAAACTTTTCCAAAGCTTTGTGATATGCAACAGGCAACAACCTTGCTGGCGGGACAACATCCATATGAAAATTACTATAGCCAATAATTGTGTTAGATATGAGGCAGTCAGATAAAACATAATGTTTCTTTTATAATTTGTTACTAACATTTGTTTACCGATTTCCCATTGGATTATGACTTTATACTAGTACTAGATTTTTTTCTCTCTGGTAATTATTTCCTGGGTTCATCACATGTTGAATGTTTTATTCTTTAGCCTCAAGGTTAGACTTTGTAGTAGTTTGGAGGTGTGCATATTCGGATGTAGAGATTCTACCTAAGAAGCTATCTATGTTCACGGGTACTTGAAATCCATATTGCAATCTGAAGGCATGGCTGATGTGCGGCAAGCTATATTGTTATGTGATGCTCATTCTAGCTTGGTTGCTGCTCTTAACTCTGCTTATTTAATGTGTTTGTTTAGTTTGTTCTATGAGTAGAGTGGCTGCTTCATATTTTTGAAAAATCAGTTAAATGGATATCAGCAGTGAGTAAAGATGTGACTCTGTCTTAGCTATATATTGGTAAACAAAACAGCTGTGGTACACACCACATTGGAGTGGACGAGCAGATACACTTCCATGAGAAAATGATCGGAAAATGGAATTAAGCATCTGAATCAAATGTGAAACACAGAACGGGCTCCATGGAACTCATTTTTAAATATGTCAAAAATTAATCAAATATTTTTGAAAGAACTACCTATGTATATGTGGCATCCCGCAAAACCACTACTAGAAAATCGCGTTGAATTTGTGCATTGCATCGTCATCATCATGCATTGTTCGCATAAAACTATTTTCGCAAGCCCGTTTTGTTTTCTAAAACGCCCCATCTTTATTCAAACGCAAAGCCCTATTCTCCGGATTAATTATTTTTTGGCCGCTATCGGTTTACATACGGCCCGTTTAAAAACAAATAAAAAGTTTAATTGTTTTAGTGGGGGCAGTCGGACGGGCCGACCCGACCCGAACGACCACCCCCAGATTAAATCGGTCCAACCAACCAGTCCCACCCATAATCCTAAACCACCTAAAACTTTACCCACACACCCCCTCCACCTCACCCCCACCAATAACCTGCCGCCACCTCATCACCTCCCCTTCCCTAACCAACCACACCCTGCCACCTAATCCCTCTCCCTCTCTCCCCACTCACCCACCCAGCCACACAAGCACTCACGCGCTATACACACGCACGCCACGCTGCAGCCACCCCAGCTCCACCTCCCACGCGTGGACCCCGCACCCCCCTTGGGCCACACGTCCTGGCCCACCCCCTGGCCCCGCCTGTCCCCATCCTCTCTCTCCCTGCCCGCGGGCCCCGTCCCCTGGCCCCGCCCCCAGCACCTCTTCCATGTTCCTCTTCTTCCTCTCATCTTCCCCACCCCGCGCCAGGCTCCTCTCCCTCCCCTCTTCCCTGGTTCTCTCCAGCCCCGACGCTCCCTTCCGCCGCCGTCGGCTCCTTCCCCGCCGCCGGCGTGCTCCCCCTTCTCCTCTCCTTCCCCCACCCCGCCGCCGCACTCCGCTCCCGCTCGCAGCAGCCTCCGCGCCCGCGGCCGCACGAGCTCCGCGCGGCCGAGCTCCTCCCTGGGCCCGACCGCGTCGGCCCCTCCTCCGTTCTTCGCCCTCCGTCGAGCCTCCACCGACCTCGTCCTCCCTCCGCTGGCAGCGCGGTCCCGCCGCTCGCCGCCGGCCGCGTCGACCACCGCCACCGCCGGCCATCCGCCTCCGCTCGCCCTCGCCCACCGTCGGTCTTCACCGCCCGCAGCCTCCACCCCGCCCGCCGCCAGTCGTCCGCCCCGCCTCTGGCCGGACCGCCGCGCCTCCCTCGCCGGCCCGCGCGCGACGCCCCGACGCCGTCCGCCTTCCGCCGGTCGCCGCCGCCAGGTCTCCAGCGTCGCCCCGCCGAGCTCGCCTTCCTCCAGCGCGCCTCCCCGTGTGGACCCCTGCAGCAGCCGCGCGCCGGCTCCGTCCGCCCTGCCTCTGGCCGGGCCCGCCCGCCGCTGTGCCGCCCTTGGCCGCCTCGCGCCGGCCCCGTCGCCCGTCGCCACCTCTGGCCCTGGTCCGCCTCGCCGACCTCGTCGCCCTGGCGCGGCCGCCCGTGCACCTCGTCCTCGCCGGCCGCCTCCTCCCAAGACGCTCGCGACCACCTAGCTGGACCACATCGTCGAGTTCGCAGTTAGAGGCCGCTCGCACCGAGGGTCTCGACAAGACCGTCCTCTCGTCAAGACGGGGAACCATGTGATGGATCGAAAAGTTCCCCGAAGGCCGCGAATACGACAAGTACCCCCCTTCTCGGATCCGAGGACCGAAGATGCCCGGAACGCCATGATGTCCCTCACGGAAGCCGTAGACCGTACCGATTCCTCAAACCCCCTCCGAGCCGCCAAGATCGCCATGGAACGACAAGTACTTCGCCCCGTATTTCGAGACCCCAACATCGAAACGACAAGATCGTCGTCATAACACCCGAAGACCACCGGTGCGACAAGTATCGCTTCCCGGACGCCAAGACCGACCCAATACGCCGGCCCGACAAGACCTTCGCGACGACAAGATCGGCCCCGACCTGGGTGGAGCCGAAGATCGCCAAGTACTTCTTCCCGGAACGCAAGATCTACCCCGTCACCGAGAACGAGAGAACGATCCCGCCGAGTCCGAACCCGTCGAACCTGGACCCTGTCGAACCCCGAACCCCGGAAACCAAGATCTGCCGAACCCTAAATGTGTGACCCCTTTCCGAGCCCTATTTTATAATATAATAATAACTGGTTGCATATTAAATTGTCATCCTTGCATGCATACTTGTATGTGGTTTGGGGGCCTTATGCCGATTCACCTAATAATTAAATATGGGGCCCATATGTGGGCAAATCCAGTCTCATATTGGCCTCATTTAAATTGGTGTAGCGAACCCGGTACTATCTTCTGCCATGTTAAACAACATTTAACTTGCGGGGGTTTTAAACAACTTGAACCATCTAACTAATTGTCGGGACCCAGGTTCCACTTAATATGACCTAATTGCATCGCATCTTTGCCATGTCATTCATCATACATGCATCATGCCGATCTTCTGCCGTTGTATTAAATAGTGCATCCGATGTCTCTTCTAGTGTTTTGCTCCTTCGCGGATAAGGCCGTTGAGTTGATGTGAGCTTCGCCCCGATCTTCGGTTGAACCTTCGACAATGTTTTCAGGCGAGCATCTCCCCCTTTCCACCTATCTTACTTTTCTAGTATTTATTCCCTCCTGTGGATCTTTGCTATGTGTGTTGCGATGCTCTAGTTATCGTACCCGTGATAACCCTTGCAGCCATATATAGCCTTGGACACATCCTATTACCTGTTGTTTGGTAGATAGTTGGACCCGCGTGTCGTAGTCGCTTGCTCAAGTGTTTTGCTTGTCGTCAAGTACCACAATTGTTGTAGGATTGCCGCATGTTGACGTTGGAGATGATCATGGTTTACTTATTGTTCACTTTAATTCCTGTTTAACAACTAAAATTGAATTAAGCAGAGGCATCGGTGGGTGATAGGTAATATTTGGTTTCCGACCGCCCACTTGTGTCCCGTAGGACCCGAGTTCTTGACACCTGTTCCGAGATCGAGCGCGCTAACCACAGGTGGGGAGATATGGGTCCCCCATTGATTATTACCTGATTTCAAAGTATTGTACTGGGGCCACAAACTAGTTTGAGGTTTTATTTACTATCCTGTACTTATGCCATGCTACTTATGTATTTATGATTGTGCGAGGAGCACACTGTACTGTTTAGGATTTGTGACCCGTTTACGTGGTATCGACAGTCCCCATTTGGGGATCTGCTGTCGTTTACCGCCGGCCCCACAAACCCTAAGTCCGTCTCGGAGACCGGCCGACTTCGTTGCGGGTGTACTTAGTGGGGTGGCCCCCCGTGCTTGCTTTGGGTCTGGGAACGTCGTGACTTAGGCCCCGCCGACATACCGATGGGTGTATGTTAACTGATCTGGCAAAAAGGGTCGAAGTGCATGTGGATACTTTGGTGCACCCCTGCAGGGTTAAATCTTTTTGAGAAGCCGTGTCCGCGGTTATGGACGACTTGGAGCACAGTGCTTGATCATAGACAACTATAACTAAAGTTTACTGTTTTAAATTGACTTGTATCCGATATGATTAGTAATCAGCTTCACTACAACGGAATGGCTAAGTAAAAGTACCAACAACTGCTGGGTTTTGGGTTATCTCATGCTAATTGTATCTGACTAGTAAGTGTTGTCACTAAAACGGAATGGTTAACTAAAAGTGCCCACTGCTTACTTTATCAGGATGATTATCTAAACCTGACTAGTAAAGTGCCGCAACTATAACTGAATAAGTAAAACTGCCAACTGTGTGAGTTCCTCGGCTGACTTCCTCGTTTGGTCTCGAGGGGGAAACGCCAGGATGGGTTTGTTTGATGCTAGTATCAGGTTGGATCCGAATAGATCTTTCTTACCCCTCTCTGATAGCCGCCAGTTGTATCGAGTCTCTATAGGTTGTTTAGTGCATACTGCCGCTGCCGCTCAGTCCACCATACCTATGTAGGCGAGGACCGCCGAATTCTAGCCTCGCCGTGTACTGGCCTCAGTACTGACGCTCCTCTTTTTCTTTTGCCCTTTGTCGGCACCCCTTTTGTTTAAGCAGGTTTTGAGATCGACGCCGTTAGCAGGGTTACCCTTCCGGCTTGGCCTGGGCAGGGTTATGGACGCCATTGGTTATTCTTCAGGGCTCTTAGCCCCATTTGCATCTTGTCCGTAGTCGGACGCTGTATCATTTTCAAGGTGATTTGGATCTTTGCACATTATATCTGTATTCTTGACTCTTTGAGTCGCTGCTGTATATATATATCTGTTCTGTGGGTCCCATCGAGGACTGTTGTGTAATGTTATTACTTTGTTTTCCACCCGCACGCAAGTGCCTGGTGGGCACCTTCGAATCGTTTCTATGCGGGTTTGGCGGGTTTCGCTTAAACTTGCATAGGGCCGATTCTGAGGGTGTTACAGTATAGCAAACAATACTAAATACAAGTCTACAAATTTTTATTTGAAAATACCTTATATTTCTGATGCAGTAGAAAAGACAAATATTATAAATCTTGAAAAACATAGGCCCATTCAAAATTGTAATAAGCACGACCATATCTGAAATTTTCTAATTTTTACTGAGAAAAATACAGAGTATTTTCACCTGATTTTTTGCAAGACTATATTTTTAGAATTTTTTGACGGGCTCCAACTCGACCTTCTCCGCAAAACACCACATTTTGGACAAGCGTTGTCACATACCCACCAACTTCGGAATTGATTCTTCAGCTTCAAAGTTCTCGCACTTGGCCATTATATTGTCTAGACGAAACTGGCACGGTACAGCTATATTAAGGACTACTATTGCAATTGTCGGGTAGCCATGGCCCAGGTGGCCCACACGAAGACAGTATGAAATGTCGTTGCAATATCATATGCTTTATTGCAACAGTAGTAGATTGTTGTAATGCCCTCTACGTATTGCCATGGATACACAACTTGTCGCATCAAACAATAGTTATTACAACGCGGCGGAATCGAGGCAAAAAATATACGCAGTTACGACAAATACATGTTTCGTTGCAATAGTTATCATTTTTTGCAACAATGTTTGTAATTATCACAACATGACACAATTGCTGCAATATCTTTCTACATATTACCACATATAACTATTTTGTTGCGAAACCTAATTTCTATTGCAACAGAATGACCAGCTCGCACAACGGAATGTTATTGTTGCAATATTGGAGCCATATTGCAACGCCCATGTCGATTGTTGCAATACGGGGCCGGTATTGCAACAAAAAGAGTATTTATTGAGACAAAATTTATTTGAGGTAATACGTATGTTCTATTACCACAAACGGGGAATTCGTGACAATATTTCATTTTATTGCAACAAAATATGGTTGTAGCAATAAATATTGTTGCAATAGACTGGATTTCTTGTAGTGCAAACTTATGGAGAAGCTTGTATTTACAAGAAAGTGAGTGGGAGCTCTGTAGCATTCTTAATACTATATGTAGACCTTCTTAATAGTGTCAAGGAATATTTGAATAATAGTTTTTCAATGAAAGATCTTGGCGAAGCATCTTACATATTAGGCATAAAGATTTATAGAGATAGATCGAGACGCCTAATATCATTGTCACAAAGTACATATTTGGACAAAGTTCTAAAGAGATTTGGAATGGAAGATAGCAAGAAAGGGTTCTTGCCCATGTTGCCCAATACGACCTTGAGTAAAACTCAAAGTCCAGCAACGGCAGAAGATAGAGAAAGGATGAGTAAGACTCCCTATGCCCCAGTCGCGGATCGCCATCACAACCTCGCCCTCGCGGCCCCTCCGTCGTCGACATCGTCGTAGCGCGATCTCCGTCCGCCGCGTCGACCCCGTGTCCGCCGCGTCGACTTCGCCATAGCGCGACCTCCGTCCGCCGCGTCGACCCCGTGTCCGCCGTGTTTACTTCGCCATAGCGCGACCTCCGTCCGCCGCGTCGACCCCGTGTCCGCCGCGTCGACTTTTCCTGGCTAAACGCCGTGCGACCCCGTCCACTACGTCAAATGCGTATGTCGCGCCTACTAAGGGACCTTCATCGTCCGAGTTGCCAGAGAGAGTCGCATGCCACGCTGCATGGACTCACCACTGGGATTCTCTTCCCTCCGGGAAAAACCAATTCGCCTTTGTCAACCTTTGAAAGAGCGACTCGCAATGGCCAAGTACTGCGGACGAGGACTCGCAAAACGAGCCTCGGATCGTCCACGAAAAACGCTAACCGAGAGCCATCATTGGAGTCGCCTTGCTCGACTGGCCTTCCGGGCCAAGACAAATGGTTGTGCTACACGAACAGCACCATGTCCTCCTCAACCTTAGATAGTGCGACTCGCACGGCCAAGTACTGCGGACGAGGACTCGCAAACCGAGCCTCGGATCGTCCAGGAAGAACGTCAAGTTGAGAGCCATCTTTGGAGTCTCCATGCGACTGGCCCCCCGGGCCAAGACGAGAGACTCGCTAACAAAAACAGCGCAATCAACATCATCGCGGACTCGCAATCATCGCGGACTCGCCACGCTCGGGGACTCTCCCCTCGCGGACTCGCAATCATCGCGGACTCGCCACGCTCGGGGACTCTCCCCTCGCGGACTCGCAATCATCGCGGACTCGCCACCCTTGGGGACTCTCCCCTCGCGGACTCGCAATCATCGCGGACTCGCCACACTCGGGGACTCTCCCCTCGCGGACTCGCAATCATCGCGGACTCGCCACACTCGGGGACTCTCCCCTCACGGACTCGCAGTCATCACGGACTCGCCGCGTTCGCGGACTAGCTCGACCCCGCCACTCGCCGTGCTCGGCAGCAACACTACTATTTTCAGAATATGCATCTCTAAAGAGCCTCAAGTCGCCTTTACAAGCCAACTCGAGCCTCGGGGACTACTCCTAGGCATGCTGCATGTACGCGTGGTTGCACGACCGTGGCTTGCCCTCTTCGACTCGCTGCCGCGGACACTCGCCCTCGCGTACTCAACGCGCTCGGGGACTCGCCGCCGTGGACTCGCCCTCACGTACTCGACACGCTCGGGGACTCGCCGCGGCGGACTCGCCTTCGCGCACTCGACACGCTCGGGGACTCTCCGCTGCGGACTCGCCCTCGTGTACTCGACACGCTCGGGGACTCGCCGCCGCGGACTCGCCCTCACGTACTCGACACGCTCGGGGACTCGCCGCCGCGGACACTCGCCCTCGCGTACTCAACGCGCTCGGGGACTCGCCGCCGCGGACACTCGCCCTCGCGTACTCAAAGCGCTCGGGGACTCGCCGCCGCGGACACTCGCCCTCGCGTACTCAACGCGCTCGGGGACTCGCCGCCGCGGACACTCGCCCTCGCATACTCAACATGCTCGGGGACTCGCCGCCGCGGACACTCGCCCTCGCGTGCTCAACGCGCTCGTCGACTCGCCGCCGTGGATTCGCCCTCGCGTACTCAACACGCTCGGGGACTCTCCACCGCGAACTGGCCCTCGCGTACTCAACACGCTCGGGACTCGCCACCGCGGACTCGCCCTCGCATACTCAACACGCTCGGGGACTCGGCGCGCTACAGACAGCGCCACTCGCTAGTCTCCCAACCTTGCCACTCGACATGTTCGGGGACTCGGCACGTTCCATGTTCGGAGACTCGCCGCAACTAGCGGCTTCACCGAAACCCTGGGTCTTTCGCCAACTGGCCATCACCGACTGGCTCACGCCAACCGCTTCCTGCTTCATGGTTCTTTTCTCTATTCAGGAGCTCGTCATCGATTCGCCACGACCCATCGTCAAGACTCTCCGCGCCCTGCCTCAAGCCCGCGTCGAATCGACAACGCGCTCGGGGACTACTGATGGGGGAATACCAATCGGGGTATACCCACGAAGCGGAGTCGCTAGCTGGATCGAGCCGACTGAAGCCAAGCCCAGAGCGGGTCGACTCGCCGAATACGGCGACTGGTGCATACTGGACCCAGGCGAGTGGTGCCGACTGGAGGCCCAAGACGGCGACTTGTATACAAAGCCCACTAGCACTTGTAAACCCTAATTGGCTGCATATATAAAGCCACCAGGGGCACCCCCACGGGGTACGTCATATGACATCCTCTCCCACATTAGATTAGATCTAGTCTCTCCCTCCGCCTACGGCGGCTCCCATGTAAACCAATCTATGATCATATACTGGATTGATAGCAGGACGTAGCGATCCTCCACCGAGGGGACGTGAACCTGGGTACATCGTGTGCCAATCTCGTTCCCGGATTCTCCTACGTCGCCTTGCTCCCTCTACGTAAGCTACCCCCAGTAGCATCTGCCGTGCAATACCACGACAGTATGTACTAGACCCGACATTGCATATGCTGTTAGTTTGACTAGCAGATATCAAAGTGATCCAGGAGTGGATCATTGGACAGCGGTCAAAAACATCCTTAAGTACTTGAGAAGAACTAAGGATATGGTTCTTTCTTATGGAGGTGATGAACAGCTCGTTGTTAATGGTTACACCGATGCTAGTTGGAACACCGATCCGGATGATTCTAAATCTCAATCTGGATACTTATTTACTTTGAATGGTGCAGCAATTAGCTGGAGGAGTGCAAAGCAAAGCGTTGTGGCGAGATCTTCAACTGAATCGGAATACATAGCTGCTTCGGAGGCTTCACAAGAAGCGATATGGATGAAGGAGTTCATTACAGAGCTCGGTGTGGTTCCAAGTGCGCTGGACCCAATGCATAACTACTGTGATAACATGGGCGCCATAGCCAATGCGCAAGAACCAAGGTCACACAAGAAGCTGAAGCACATCAAGCTACATTTTCACGCTATTCGAGAGCATGTCCAAGATGGTGACATAAACATTTGCAAAGTACACACAGATCTGAATGTGGCGGATCCGTTGACTAAACCTCTCCCGAGGGCAAAACATGACCAACACCAAACTGCCATGGGTGTTCGGTATATTACCATGTAATCTAGATTAGTTGACTCTAGTGCAAGTGGGAGACTGTTGGAGATATGCCCTAGAGGCAATAATAAATATAGTTATTATTATATCTTTGTGTTTATGATAAATGTTTATATTCATGCTATTACAGTATTAACAAGGAAACATTAATACTTGTGTGATTTGTAAACTAAATTAGAGTCCCTAGTAAAGCCTCTTTATAATACTAGCTTGTTGGTTAATAAATGATTGTGATTTCCCTATCATGAACATTGAGATGTTATTAACAACAATATCATATCGTTAGGAGAATGGTATGATGGACATACTCCTATAGATAAGCGTAGCATAAAGATCAAGTCATTTTAATAGTTCAATTGCTATATGTTGGAGATATGCCCTAGAGGCAATAATAAATGTAGTTATTATTATATCTTTGTGTTTATGATAAATGTTTACATTCATGCTATAATAGTATTAACAAGGAAACATTGATACTTGTGTGATTTGTAAACTTAATTTGAAGTCCCTAGTATAGCCTCTATACTTCACTAGCTTGTTGGTTGATAAATGATTGTGGTTTCCTATCATGAACATTGAGATGTTATCAACAAAAAGATCATATCGTTAGGAGAATGATATGGTGGACATACTCCTATAGATAAGCGTAGCATAAAGATCAAGTCATTTCAATAGTTCAATTGCTATATGCTTTCTGATACATAGTAACCTAATTCCTTCGACCATGAGATCATGCATATCACCTTTACCGGATGGATGCTTTGATGACATCAGACACCACACCGTAACTGGGTGGCTATAAAGGTGGCATTGAGTGTTTGGAAAGTATTGGTTGAGACACATGGATCAAGAGTGGGATTTGTCCATCCATATGACGGATAGATATACTCTGGGCCCTCTCGGTGGAATGTCATCCAAATTAGCTTGCAAGCATGTGACTGGCTCACAAGGGATCACATATCACGGGAACGAGAAAAGAGTACTTATCAGTAACGAGGTTGAACTAGGTATGCAGAGATACCGACGATCATAACCTCGGATAAGTAAACTATCGTGAGACAAAGGGAAATTGGTATCGTATGTAAGTGGTTCATTCGATCGCAAAGTAATCGTAGAAATATGTGGGAGCCATATGAATTTCCAGATTCCTCTATTGGTTATTGTTCGGAGAAGTGTCTCGATCATGTCCGCATAATTCACGAACCGTAGGGAGACACACTTAAGGATTCGACATTGTTTGAGTAGTTATGGTATTATGAGAAAGAGACCGAATGTTGTTCGGAGTCTCGGATGGGATCCGGGATATCACGAGGTGATCCGTAATGGTCCGGAGAATAAGATTCATATAAGGAAAGTCCCGTTTTGGAGTTCGGGAATGATTCCGGTGTTTTCATCGGGAATGTTCTAGAAGGTTCCGGATTGTCCGGCACTCCGGGGGGGGAGGGGTACATGAATGTGTCATTACATATTGGAATGATTGCATCATGTACTAAGTGGTCTTGCTGTTCCAAATAAAGGATTAAATTTAATCCTAAAACAGAAAAGTCAAATGTCCAGTTTGAAAGTCAAACGGCTAAAACAAGAAACTGTGGGAAACAAGCAAGAGGAGGCAAAACCGACTTGGGGGAGGAGTCCCTCCTCTCCAAGCCGGCGCGCCACCCAAGGCCGACTTGGGGAGGGAATCCCCTCCCCTTGGCCGCCCCTCCCACCTATAAAAGGAGGGGCAGGGCCTCCTCCTCTAGACACACAAGTTCCTATCCTCTAATCTAAATCCTAGCCCTAGACTCCGGTTTAGAGACGCTTTGGTTTAGAGCTTCTAATTGCACTAGCCTTTGGTTTAGAGCCTTCTAATTGGTGTGTCTAATCCCTAGACCACTAATAGTTCTCACTCATACTCCACCATACTCGCTCCGGCTTAAGGCGAAGCCCTGCGGGATCTCTCCTCTACTTCCGGTACCACGCCGTTGTGCTGCCGGAATCGCGAGGAGAGTGCTACAACCTCCGCTGCCTGCTGGAACAAGGGAGAGGGAGGTCTTCGTCGAGTACCGAACGTGTGACCGACTGCGGGATCACTGCCGGAACACAGCGCCGGAAGGATCGTCTACACGATCTTGAGATCGGGAAGAGTACGACTACATCACCCACGGGAATCCGCTCTCGTTAAACGCTTTGGAATCTTCGAGGGTAAGTTATTCCATCGACTCATTGCTACAATCTAGTAGATAGATCTTGGCTTGTTTGTTTGTATGCGATAGAAAATTTTTAATAGTTCAATTGCTATATGCTTTCTGATACATAGTAACCTAATTCCTTCGACCATGAGATCATGCTTATCACCATCAATGGAAGGATGCTTTGATGACATCAAACACCACACCGTAACTGGGTGGCTATAAAGGTGGCATTGAGTGTTCGGAAAGTATGGGTTGAGACACACGGATCAAGAGTGGGATTTGTCCATCCATATTACGGATAGATATACTCTGGGCCCTCTCGGTGGAATTTCATCCAATTGGCTTGCAAGCATGTGACTGGCTCACAAGGGATCACATATCACAGGAACGAGAAAAGAGTACTTATCAGTAACGAGGTTGAACTAGGTATGCAGAGATACCGACGATCAAAACCTCGGATAAGTAAACTATCGTGAGACAAAGGGAAATTGGTATCGTATGTAAGTGGTTCATTCGATCGCAAAGTAATCGTAGAAATATGTGGGATCCATATGAATTTCCATATTCCTCTATTGGTTATTGGTCGGAGAAGTGTCTCGATCATGTCCGCATAATTCACGAACCGTAGGGAGACACACTTAAGGATTCGATGTTGTTGAGTAGTTATGGAATGATGAGTAAGAGACCGAATGTTGTTCGGAGTATCGGATGGGATCCGGGATATCACGAGGAGATCCGGAATGGTCCGGAGAATAAGATTCATATAAGGAAGTCCTGTTTCGGGGTTGGAGAATGGTTCCGGTGTTTTCATCGAGAATGTTCTAGAAGGTTCCGGAAGGTCCGGCACTCCGGAGGGGAAGGGTACATGAATGTGTTATAACAAGTTGGAATGGTTGCATCATGTACTAGGTGTCATCGCTGAGCAAAATAAAGGGATAAATCAAATCCTAGTTTGAAAAGTCAAACGCCAATTTGAAAAGTCAAACGGCAAGTTTGCTTGGTGGAGGGAGAGTAGGAAACCTACTTGGGGAGGAGTTCCTCCCCCTCCACCCGCCGGCCTTGGAAGCCGAGTTGGGGAGGTACTCCCCTCCCCTTGGCCGGCTCCCTCCACCTATATAAGGAGGGGTAGGGCTGTCCCTCCAAGACTACACCTTGCCTCACCAAAACCCTAACCCTAAGCCGCCGGCGCCACCACCTCCTGCTGCTGTCGTCGCCTAGGGCAAACCCTATCCGCCGACTTGGGCTTCCCCAAGACCTAGCCTCCAGCCTAGCCCTCTCTCCTTGGTGTGTCTAAACCCTAGATCGCCAAGGCCTCTCTCATAGTCCACCATACTCGCTCCAGCTTAAGGTGAAGCCCTGCGAGATCTCTGAAGGGAATATGCCCGAGAGGCAATAATAAAGTGGTTATTATCGTATTCCTTGTTTATGATAAATGTTTGTTTTGCATGCTATAATTGTATTAATACGGAAACGTTAATACATGTGTGTTTAATAAACAAACAGAAAGTTCATAGTTATGCCTCTCTCATAAACTAGCTCGTTGATTAACAAGATGATCAAGGTTTGCTGATCATGGACATTGGATGTTGTTAATAACGGGATCACAACATTAGTGTAATGGTGTGATGAACATTCATCCGAAGTATAGCATTACGATGAAAGTCGTTGAGTTTATATTGCTATAAAAACTTACGAAGTGATCCTAATCCTTAGACCATGAGATCATGTCAATCACTAACACCGGAAGAGTTTCTTGATAACATCAAACGTCACACCGTAACAGGGTGATTATAAAGATGGATTCATAACTAATAAAGTGTTATGTTGAGGCCCATGGATCGAGAGTGGAATTTGTTCATCCCGATGACGGATAGATATACTGTGAGCCCTCTCGATGATATCACATTGATTAGCTTGCAAGCAAGTGATTTGATCACTAGGATGTTATATCACGGGAACGAGAAAAGAGTGCATGTCAGTAACGAGATCAAACTAGGTATGGAGATACCGATGATCGAATCTCGGACATGTAATATATAGCAAAACAAAGGGATTAAGATACTAGCGTAAAAGGTTCCGACGATCACAAGAAAGTCATCGTTGAATGTGTGGGAGTCAGTATGGGTCTCTAGATCCCGCTTCTGATTATTGATCTGAGAGGGGTCTCGATCATGTCCGCATTATTCGCAATCCGTAGGGTGACACACTTAAGAGACACCGACATCCATTTGGAGCAAAAGTTTCATGCCGAAAAGAATAACAAGCGCAGGAATTTATTTCACTAGATACCGAAACCGGTTTTCGGGGGAAATTGCAGAAAGTGTTTCTGCATGTTAAATGAAATACTAGCAAGGGGTTATTTGTGAATGTTTGTCATTAATGTAATTGACAAAATTCTGAATAAAATAAAAGAGTTTTATTTAGTGAGAATTTGCATTAAATTTGGTGGAAATTTAATGGAAATTTGAGTGGGTTTTTGAGTGGAGAAAATTGAAGGGCCATTTTCTGAGTGGAGTGTCCACCCACATGAATGAGGGAGAGGTGGGGGCACCCTCCATGGCCGGCGGCCATGCCCCCTTGGGCTGCCCCCTCCCCTATATAAGGAGCCCCTCCTCTCACTTCTCACTCACACCTCCTCGTGAAGGATCTCTCTCCCCCTCTAGAATTATTACCCATGGTCTCGGACTAGCGAGATACATGTTCCCGGTGGCTATTCGGCAAGAAAGAGTTGTGCTTCCGCTGCATCGCTGGAGCGAGGAGGCGGAGGTTGCTCGGTGCCTCGAACGTGTGTGCGAGCACGGATGCGTCGCTATTTTGCGGCGCTAGGACTTCCTCTCGATCTTGAGATCGGCAAGAGATCGTCTACATCAACCACAAGTTTGGACTCGTTAAGATTTGTCGGTCTTCAAGGGTATGTTCTCTACGGATATACATCCGCCCATTGTTTGTATCTAGTAGATAGATCTTGGTACATACTTGTTCCCATCGTAGGAAAAATTTTGTTTTCTATGCTGCGAACCCTACAATCTCCCCTCTACTTTCGGTACCACGCCGTCGTGCTGCCGGAATCGTGAGGAGAGTGCTACAACCTCCGCTGCCTGCTGGAACAAGGGAGAGGAAGGTCTTCATCGAGTATTGAATGTGTGACCGACTACGGAAGCGCTGCCGGAACGCAGCGCCGGAAGGATCGTCTACACGATCTTGAGATCGGCAAGAGTACGACTACATCACCCACGAGAATCCGCTCTCGTTAACCACTTTGGAATCTTCGAGGGTGAGTTATTCCATCGACTCGTTGCTACAATCTTGTAGATAGATCTTGGCTTGTTTATTTGTATGCGGTAGAAATTTTTTGTTTTCCATGCTACGAACCCCAACATTTTTTGTCATATATCTTAAACATGTAGCTGGTCCTACAAGCCTTGCGAATCCAATTGGAACCCAAAAATTGTAGGCAACAGCTCATGAAAATGGCAATAATCACGAAAACGACGAGTTTTTGGTCATAACTCTCAAACATGTATCGCGTCTTAAGGTCGTTGTAAATCGCCCTGAAACCCCAAACATGTGGGCAATAGCTCATGAAAACGACCATAAAACGCAAACACAACAAGTTTTTGGTCATATCTCTCAAACAAGTAAGTGTTCTTACGAGGCATGCAAATCCACCTGAAACCCAAAAACTGTGGGCACTAACTCATGAAAACAGCCATAAAATGCGAAAATGATGATTTTTGGTCATTTCTCTCAAACATGTAAGGGCTCTTATGAGGCTTGCAAATCCACCTACAAGCAAAATATGTGGGCAAAAGGTCATGAAAATGACCATAAAACACGAAAACGACTAGTTTTAGGTCATATCTCTCAAACATGTATCAGGTCTTAAGGTCATTGTAAATCGCCCTGGAATCCCAAAACAGTAGGCAATAGCTCATGAAAACGACCATAAAACGTAGAAACTACTAGTTTTTAGTAATATATCTCAAACATGTAGCAGGTGCTACAGGCCTTGCAAATCCAACTGGAACCCAAAAATTGTGGGAAAAAGCTCATGAAAATGGCAATAAACACGAAAACGACGAGTTTTTGGTCATAACTCTCAAACATGTACCGTTTCTTAAGGTCGTTGTAAATCGCCGTGAAACCCCAAACCTGTGGGCAATAGCTCATGAAAATGGCCATAAAACGCAAAAACAACAAGTTTTTGGTCATAACTCTCAAACAAGTAAGTTTTTCTTACAAGGCATGTAAATCCACCTGGAACACAAAAACTGTGGGCACTAACTAATGAAAACGACCAAAAAATCCGAAAACGATGATATTTTGGTCATAACTCTCAAACATGTATCGGGTCTTAAGGTTGATGTAAATCGCCCTGAAACCATAAATCTGTAGGCACCAACTCATGAAAACGGTCATAAAACACAAAAGCGACGAGTTTTTGGTCATATCTGTCCAACATGTATCGGGTCTTAAGGTTGCTGTAAATCGCCCTGGAACCACAAAACTATGGGCGATAGCTCATGAAAACTGCCTAATGCGAAAACGATGATTTTCTGGTCATATCTCTCAAACATGTAAGGGCTCTTACGAGGCATGCAAATCCACCGGGAACCCAAAAACTGTGGGAAAAAGCTCAGGAAAACGACCATAAAACACGAAAACGATGAGTTTTTGGTCATAACTCTCAAACATGTATCGGGTCTTAAGGTCATTGTAAATCGCCCTGGAACCCCAAAATAGTGGGCAATAGCTCATGAAAACGGCCATAAAACGCAAAAACAACAAGTTTTGGGTCATATCTCTCAAACAAGTAAGTGTTCTTACGAGGCATGCAAATCCACCTGGCACCCAAAAACTCTGGGTACTAACTCATGAAAACGGACATAAAACACGAAAAAGATGAGTTTTTGTTCATAACTCTCAAACATGTATCGGGTCTTAAAGTTGATGTAAATCGCCCAAAAACCATAAAACTGTGGGCAATAACTCATGAAAACGGCCACCAATCACAAAATTGACAAGTTTTTGGTCATATCTCTCCAACATGTATCGGGTCTCAAGTTTGCTGTAAATCTCCATGGATCCACAAAATAGTGGGCAATAGCTAATGAAAACGGCCATAAAACGCGAAAACGATGATTTTTTGGTCATTTCTCTCAAACATTGAAAGGCTCTTACGAGGCATGCAAATCCTCCTGGAATAAAAAACAGTGGGCAGTAACTCATGAAAACGACCATAAAACACGAAAACGACGAGTTTTAGGTCAGGTCTTAAGGTCGTTGTAAATCTCCCTGGAACCCCAAAACAGTGGGCAATAGCTCATGAAAACGGCCATAAAACATAGAAACTACTCGTTTTTAGTGAAATATCTCAAACATGTAGCAGGTCCTACAGGCCTTGCAAATCCAACTGGAACCCAAAAATTGTGGCCAACAGCTCATGAAAATGGCAATAAACACGAAAACGACGAGTTTTTGGTCTTAACTCTCAAACATGTATCGTGTCTTAAGGTCGTTGTAAATCACCATGAAACCCTAAACATGTGGGCAATAACGCATCAAAACAGCCATAAAACGCAAAAACAACAAGTTTTTGGTCATATCTCTCAAACAAGTAAGTGTTCTTACGAGGCATGCAAATCCCCCTGGAACCCAAAAACTGTGGGCACTAACTCATGAAAACGACCATAAAACACGAAAACAATGATATTTTGGTCATAACTATCAAACATGTATCGGGTCTTAAGGTTGATGTAAATCGCCCTCCAACCCTAAAACTATGGGCACCAACTCATGAAAACAGCCATAAAACACAAAAGCGACGAGTTTTTGGTCATCTCTCTCCAACATGTATCGGGTCTTAAGGTTGCTGTAAATCGCCCTGGAACCACAAAACTATGGGCGATAGCTCATGAAAACTGCCTAAAATGCGAAAATGACGATTTTCTAGTCATATCTCTCAAACATGTATGGCTCTTACCAGGTAGGCAAATCCATCTGGATCCCTAAAACTGTGGGCAAAAGCTCATGAAAACGACCATAAAACACGAAAACGATCAGTTTTTGGTCATAACTCTCAAACATGAATCGGGTTTTAAGGTCGTTGTAAATCACCCTGGAACCCCAAAACTGTGGGCAATAGCTCATGAAAAAGCCACAAAACGAGAAAACTATGAGTTTTTAGTCATATATCTCAAAAATATAGCAGGTCCTATAGGCCTTGCAAATCCAATCGGAACCCAAAAACTGTGGGCAACAGCTAATGAAAATGGCAATAAACACGAAAACAACGAGTTTTTGTTCATATCTCTCAAACATGTATCACATATTAAGGTCGTTGTAAATTGCCCTTGAACCCCAAACCTGTGGGCAATAACTCATGAAAACGGCCATAAAATGCAGAAACTACGATTTTTTGGTCATATCTCTCAACAATGTAGCTGGTCCTATAGTCCTTGCAAATCCACCTAGAACCCAAAAACGGTGGGCACTAACTCATGAAAACGACCATAAAACATGAAAACAATGATATTTTGGTCATAACTATCAAACATGTATCGGGTCTTAAGGTTGATGTAAATCCCCCTCCAACCGTAAAACTATGGGCACCAACTCATGAAAACAGCCATAAAACACAAAAGCGACGAGTTTTTGGTCATATCTCTCCAACATGTATCGGGTCTTAAGGTTGCTGTAAATCGCCCTGGAACCACAAAACTATGGGCGATAGCTCATGAAAACTGCCTAAAATGCGAAAACGACGATTTTCTGGTCATATCTCTCAAACATGTAAGGCTCTTACGAGGCATGCAAATCCGTATGGAACCCAAAAACTGTGGGCAAAAGCTCATGAAAACGACCATTAAACACGAAAACGATCAGTTTTTGGTCATAACTCTCAAACTTGAATCGGGTCTTCAGGTCGTTGTAAATCACCCTGGAACCCCAAAACAGTGGGCAATAGCTCATGAAAAAAGCCACAAAACGCAAAAATTATGAGTTTTTAGTCGTATATCTCAAAAATGTAGCAGGTCCTATAGGCCTTGCAAATCCAACCGGAACCCAAAAACTGTGGGCAACAGCTAATGAAAACGGCAATAAACACTAAAACTGCGAGTTTTTGGTCATATCTCTCAAACATGTATCACATATTAAGGTCGTTGTAAATTGCCCTGGAACCCCAAACCTGTGCGCAATAACTCATGAAAACGGCCATAAAATGCAGAAACTACGAATTTTTTGTCATATCTCTCAAACATGTAGCTGGTCCAATAGGCCTTGCAAATCCACCTGAAACCCAAAAATTGTGGGCATTAACTTATTGAAACGGCCATAAAACACGAAAACGATGATATTTTGGTCATAACTCTCAAACATGTATCAGGTCTTAAGGTTGATGTAAATCGCCCTGAAACCATAAAACTGTGGGCAATAACTCATGAAAACGGCCATCAAACACAAAAGAGACAAGTTTTTGGTCATATCTCTCGAACATGTATCGGGTCTTAAGGTTGCTATAAATCGCCCTGGAACCACAAAACTGTGTGCGATATCTCATGCAAACGGCTATAAAACACGAAAAAGACGACTTTCTTGTCATATCTCTCAAACATGTCAGGGCTCTTACGAGGCTTGCAAATCCACCTGGAACCCAAAAATTGTGGGCAAAAGCTCATGAAATCGACCAGAAAACACGAAAACGACGAGTTTTAGGTCATAACTCTCAAACATGTATCAGGTCTTAAGGTCGTCGTAAATCGCCCTGGAACCCCAAAACAGTGGGCAATTCTGGGCAATAGCTCATGAAAACAGCCATAAAACGCGAAAACTATGAGTTTTTAGTCATGTATCTCAAACATCTAATGAGTCCTACAGGCCTTGCAAATCCAATCGAAAGCCAAAAATTGTGGGTACGAACTCATGAAAATGGCCATAAACACGAAAATGACGAGTTTTTGGTCATAACTCTCAAACATGTATCGGGTCTTAATGTCATTGTAAATCGCCCTAGAACCCCAAACCTCTGGGAAATAGCTCATGAAAACAGCCATAAAACGCGAAAACGACAAGTTTTTGGTCATATCTTTCAAACAACTAAGTGTTCTTACAGGGCATGCAAATCCACCTGGAACCCAAAAACTATGGGCACTAACTCATGAAAACGACCATAAAACACGAAAACGACGAGTTTTTGGTCATAACTCTCAAACATGTATCCTTAAGTGTGTCTCCCTACGGTTCGTGAATTATGCGGACATGATCGAGACACTTCTCCGAACAATAACCAATAGAGGAATCTGGAAATTCATATGGCTCCCACATATTTCTACTATTACTTTGCGATCGAATGAACCACTTACATACGATACCAATTTCCCTTTGTCTCACGATATTTTACTTATCCGAGGTTATGATCGTCGGTATCTCTGCATACCTAGTTCAACCTCGTTACCGATAAGTACTCTTTTCTCGTTCCCGTGATATGTGATCCCTTGTGAGACAGTCACATGCTTGTAAGCCAATTGGATGACATTCCATCGAGAGGGCCCAGAGTATATCTATCCGTCATATGGATGGACAAATCCCACTCTTGATCCATGTGTCTCAACCCATAATTTCCGAACACTCAATGCCACCTTTATAGCCACCCAGTTACGGTGTGGTGTTTGATGTCATCAAAGCATCCTTCCGGTGATGGTGATAAGCATGATCTCATGGTCGAAGGAATTAGGTTACTATGTATCAGAAAGCATATAGCTATTGAACTATTGAAATGACTTGATCTTTATGCTACGCTTATCTATAGGAGTATGTCCACCATATCATTCTCCTAACGATATGATCTTTTTGTTGATAACATCTCAATGTTCTTGAAAGGGAAACCACAATCATTTATCAACCAACAAGCTAGTGATGTATAGAGGCTATACTAGGGACTTCAAATTAAGTTTACAAATCACACAAGTATCAATGTTTCCTTGTTAATACTATTATAGCATGAATGTAAACATTTATCATAAACACAAAGATATAATAATAACTACATTTATTATTGCCTCTAGGGCATATCTCCAACAGTCTCCCACTTGCACTAGAGTCATCTAATCTAGATTACATGGTAATACACCGAACACCCATGGCAGTTTGGTGTTGGTCATGTTTTGCCCTCGAGAGAGGTTTAGTCAACGGATCCGCCACATTCAGATTTGTGTGTACTTTGCAAATCTTTATATCCCCATCCTGGATATGTTCTCGAATAGCGTGAAAACACAGCTTGATATGCTTCAGCTTCTTGTGTGACCTTGGTTCTTGCGCATTGGCTATGGCGCCCATGTTATCACAGTAGATAGACATTGGGTCCAGCGCACTAGGAACCACACCCAGCTCTGTAATGAACTCTTTCATCCATATTGCTTCTTGTGAAGCCTCCGAAACAGCCATGTATTCCGATTCAGTTGAAGATCTTGCCACAATGCTTTGCTTTGCACTCCTCCAGCTAACTGCTGCACCATTCAAAATAAATACGTATCCGGATTGTGATTTAGAATCATCCGGATCGGTGTTCCAACTAGCATCGGTATAACCATTAACAACGAGTTGTTCATCACCTCCATAAGAAAGAACCATATCCTTAGTTCTTCTCAAGTACTTAAGGATGTTTTTGACCGCTGCCCAATGATCCACTCCTGGATCACTTTGATATCTGCTAGTTAAACTAACAGCATATGCAATGTCGGGTCTAGTACATAGCATGGCATACATTAGAGATCCTATGGCTGAGGCATAGGGAGTCTTACTCATCCTTTCTCTATCTTCTGCCGATGTCGGACTTTGAGTTTTACTCAAGGTCGTATTGGGCAACATGGGTAAGAACCCTTTCTTGCTTTCTTCCATTCCAAACCTATTTAGAACTTTGTCCAAATATGTACTCTGTGACAATGATATTTGGCGTTTCGATCTAT
Source organism: Avena sativa (assembly GCA_916181665.1). NCBI lineage: Eukaryota > Viridiplantae > Streptophyta > Magnoliopsida > Poales > Poaceae > Avena > Avena sativa. The sequence goes on along the minus strand of OV702300.1, from coordinate 24,415,051 downwards.
CTCTGTAAATCTTTATGCCTAATATGTAAGCTGCTTCGCCAAGATCCTTCATTGAAAAACTATTATTCAAATATTCCTTGACACTATTAAGAAGGTCTACATCATTCCCAATCAACAATATGTCATCCACATATAGTATTAAGAATGCTACAGAGCTCCCACTCACTTTCTTGTAAATACAAGCTTCTCCATAAGTTTGTATAAAACCAAAACTTTTGATTACCTTATCAAAACGTTGATTCCAACTTCGGGATGCTTGCTTCAATCCATAGATGGACCGTTGAAGTTTGCATACCTTGTTAGCATCTTTAGGATCGACAAAACCTTTGGGTTGCATCATATACAACTCTTCATCAATGTCTCCATTGAGGAATGCTGTTTTGACATCCATCTGCCATATCTCATAATCATAATATGCAGCGATTGCTAACATAATCCTCACAGACTTTAGCTTCGCTACTGGTGAGAAAGTCTCATCGTAGTCAACTCCTTGAATTTGTCGAAACCCTTTTGCGACAAGTCGAGCTTTATAGACAGTAACATTACCATCAGCATCTGTTTTCTTCTTGAAAATCCATTTGTTCTTGACAGCCTTCCGGCCATCCGGTAAGTCCACCAAAGTCCATACTTGGTTTTCGTACATGGATCCAATCTCGGATTTCATGGATTCTTGCCATTTATTGGAATCTGGGCTCATCATCGCTTCCTCATATGTCTCGGGGTCATCGGTGTTGCCCACCAACATGACATTCATAACGGAATCATACCAATCTGGAGTGGTACGAGTTCTCGTTGACCTCCGAGGCTCTGTAGCAACTTCAGCCGAAGTTTCATGATCACCATCATTAGCTTCCTCTCTTATTGGTGCAGACACCACAGGAACTTCTTCCGGTGCTGCGCTACTCGCAATTTCGAGAGAAGGTTCGACAACATCGTCGAGTTCTACTTTCCTTCCAGTCACGTCTTTCGAGAGAAATTCCTTCTCTAGAAAGGATCCATTCTTGGCAACGAAGATTTTGCCTTCGGATCTATGATAGAAGGTATACCCAATAGTTTCCTTCGGGTATCCTATGAAGACGCATTTTTCCGCTTTGGGTTCAAGCTTGTCCGGCTGTAACTTCTTTACATAGGCTTCGCATCCCCAAACTTTAAGGAACGACAATCTAGGTTTCTTCCCAAACCATAATTCATATGGTGTCGTTTCAACGGATTTAGACGGTGCCCAATTTAAAGTTAATGCGGCTGTTTTTAATGCATAACCCCAAAATGATAGCGGTAAATCTGTAAGTGACATCATAGAATGAACCATATCTATGGTGTTCCCGGCGGTGTCAGTTGTGAAAGTATTCCGCATTTCTTCAAATGCTCGCCAAACTCGTAACTTAGATATTCACCTCCACGATCAGAACGTAGAAATTTAATCTTCTTGTTACGTTGATTCTCTACCTCACTTTGAAACTCCTTAAACTTCTCGAAAGTTTCGGACTTATGTTTCATGAAATAGATATACCCATATCTACTCAAGTCATCCGTGAAGGTAAGAACATAACGATAACCACCGCGCGATGCTACACTCATTGGACCACACACATCGGTATGTATGATTTCCAATAAGTCCGTAGCTCGCTCCATCATACCAGAAAATGGAGTCTTAGTCATTTTTCCCATCAGACATGCTTCGCATATTTCAAGTGATTCAAAATCAAGTGATTCAAGAAGTCCATCAGAATGGAGTTTCTTCATACGTTTCACTCCAATGTGACCAAGACGACAGTGCCACATATAGGTCGAGTTATTGCTTGATTTCAAACGTTTAGCCTCAATGTTATTGATATGTGTATTTCCACTATCGAGATTCAATAAGAATAGACCATCTATCAAAGGTGCATGTGCATAAAACATATTACTCATATAAATCGAACAACCATTATTCTCGGACTTAAACAAGTAACCGTCTCGCAATAAACAAGATCCCGATATAATGTTCATGCTCAACGCAGGCACCAAATAACAATTATTTAAGTATAAAACTAATCCCGATGGTAGATGAAGGGGTAGCGTGCCGACCGCGATCACATCAACCTTTGATCCATTTCCGACGCGCATTGTCACCTCGTTATTCGCTAGCTTCCGTTTATTCTGCAGCACCTGTTTCGAGTTACAAATATGAGCAACCGAACCAGTATCAAATACCCAGGCACTACTACGAGTACTAGTGAGATACACATCAATAACATGTATATCAGATATACCTTTCTTCTTGATGTTGCCGTTCTTCAAATCCGCCAAGTACTTTGGGCATTTTCGCTTCCAATGACCTTCTCCCTTGCAGTAAAAGCACTCAGTATCAGGCTTAGGTCCATCCTTGGTCTTCTTCGTCGGCGTGGTAACTTTATTACCACCCTTCTTGAAGTGTCCCTTTTGCTTAGACTTGCCTTTCTTGAATTTGGTGGTCTTATTGACCAACAACACTTGGTGCTCTTTCTTGATCTCCACTTCTGCAGATTTCAACATGGCAAAGAGTTCTGGCAACGTCTTGTTGATGTTCTGCATGTTGTAGTTCATCACAAAGTTCTTGTAACTTGGTGGTAGTGATTGGAGGACACGGTAAATCCCCAAAGCATTAGGAATCACTATACCCAAGCTTTGAAGTTTGTTTGCGTTCCCAGACATCTTAAGCACATGCTCACTGACAGAGCTGCCCTCTTCCATCTTGCAGTTAAAGAACTTTTCAGAAGCCTCATAGCTTTCAATTGCAGCATGAGTCTCAAAAATCAATTTGAGATCCTCGACAATATCATATGGGTCTGAATCTTCAAACCTTTTCTGAAGCTCCGATTCCAAACCATACAAGATAGCACACTGAACTATGGAGTACTGATTCTTCCGAGCGAGGTAAACATTCTTTACTTCATCGGAAGCATCAGCTGCAGGTGGGTCACCCAGCGGTGCATCCATCACATAGGTCAAATTACCAGCTGTGAGGACAATCCTCAAATTGCGGAACCAATCCGCGAAGTTGCTTCCATTGTTTTTCAACTTTTCTTTCTCTAGGAACGCATTAAAATTGATGGTAGGGGCTGCCATTGATCTACAACATATTTGCAATAGTTTAGACTAAATTTATGACAAAATGAGTTCAAATTAATTAATAAAGTTAATCTAGGTGAACTCCCACTCAAAACAATATCCCTCACATTGTTTTTAGTGATCACACGAACCAAATCCACCACATCAACACCGATCATCACGAGAGTTGATATAGTTTTAATGGCGAACAATCGTCATGTTCATCATATCTACTATATGATTCATGCTTTACCTTTTGGTGATCCGTGTTCCGAGACCATGTCTGTACATGCTAGGCTCGTCAAGATCAAACCTTAGTTTCCGCATGAGCAAATCTGGCTTGCTCACGTTGTATACACTTGCAGAATCTAACACACCCGATCATCACGTGGTTCTTCGAAACAACAAGCTTTAGCAACGGTGCTAACCAAGGGTGAACACTTTATGACTTGATATTCATGTGCATGAGGGATCATCTTATAATGCTACCGTCGTCTACTAAGCAATACAAGATGCATAAAGGATTAACATCACATGCAATTCATAATATGTGATATGATATGGCCTTTCTTCTTTGTGCTTCCGATCTCCATCTTCTAGCACGAACATGATCTTCATCATCACCGGCATTGCATCAAGGTCAATGACGCCTCTCCATGGTTGTCGTCCACCGGCTTCAACTATTACAACTACTTTGAATTGACACGCGGATCTTAACATAAATTAAAGACAACCATATGGCTCCTGCCGGTTGCCAACTTACAATAAGGAACATTGCATACATCAAATATAATCACAATCATGGCCATATCACATCACTGCACACCCCTGCAAAACAAAGTTAGACGCCTCTACTTTCTTTGAATGTTTTACGTGGTTTGGGGCTTTCAATAAGTGTCGTTCTAACTTACGAACATGAACCATAACATTGATACTAGTATTGTTAATCACCCGTTGTAAATTGGATCTTAACTATGCTAGGATAAACAGGCACCCGCAAAGCCACTTATGCAATACAAGTTGCATGTCAAGCGTGGAGCAAGTCTCATGAACGATGTCATGTAAGGTTAGCCCGGGCCGCTTCATCCCAACATACCGCAAGATGCAAAGTACACAAGAAGCAATCGACAATAAAAGCATCAACGCCCACAATGACCATTGTGTTCTACTCGTGCAACAGATCTACATATAGACACGGCTCTGATACCACTGTAGGGTTTCGTAGCATGGAAAACAAAAATTTTCTATCGCATACAAACAAACAAGCCAAGATCTATCTACTAGATTGTAGCAACGAGTCGATGGAATAACTTACCCTCGAAGATTCCAAAGTGTTTAACGAGAGCGGATTCTCGTGGGTGATGTAGTCGTACTCTTCCCGATCTCAAGATCGCGTAGACGATCCTTCCGGCGCTGCGTTCCGGCAGCGCTCCCGCAGTCGGTCACACGTTCGGTACTCGACGAAGACCTTCCTCTCCCTTGTTCCAGCAGGCAGCGGAGGTTGTAGCACTCTCCTAGAGATTCCGGCAGCACAATGGCGTGGTACCGGAAGTAGAGGGGAGATCCCGCAGGGCTTCGCCTTAAGCCGGAGCGAGTATGGTGGAGTATGAGAGAGCTCCTCGGCGATCTAGGGTTTAGACGCACCAAGGAGGAGGGGCTAGAGCCGGCGGCTAGGGTTCCGGGGACCCCAAGTCGGCGGCTAGGGCAAAACCCTAGGTGTTGGCGGCGGCTATGGAGGGCTGCAGCTTCTAGGGTTTGAGGTGAGGGACTTGTGTGTCTAGAGGAGGGAGCCCTGCCCTTATATAGGTGGAGGGGCCGGCGGCCAAGGTGAGGGAGGGGAGTCCCTCCCCAACTCGGCTTGGGTGGTGCGCCGGCTTGGGGAGGAGGACTCCCTCCCCAACTCGGTTTCACACTCCCTCCTCTTTTCCACTTTCCAAAACTTGTCGTTTGACTTTTAAACTAGTCGTTTGACTTTTCAATTTAGGATTTGAATAAACCCTTTATTTTGGACAGCGAATACACTTAGTACATGATGCAATCATTCCAACTTGCAATGACACACTCATGTACCCCTTCCCCTCCGGAGTGCCGGACATTCCGGAACCTTCTAGAACATTCCCGATGAAATCACCGGAATCATTCCCGAACTCCGAAACGGGACTTTCCTTATATGAATCTTATTCTCCGGACCATTCCGGATCACCTCGTGATATCCCGGATCCCATCCGAGACTCCGAACAACATTCGGTCTCTTTCTCATACTACCATAACTACTCAAACAACGTCGAATCCTTAAGTGTGTCTCCCTACGGTTCGTGAATTATGCGGACATGATCGAGACACTTCTCCGAACAATAACCAATAGAGGAATCTGGAAATTCATATGGCTCCCACATATTTCTACGATTACTTTGCGATCGAATGAACCACTTACATACGATACCAATTTCCCTTTGTATCACGATATTTTACTTATCCGAGGTTATGATCGTCGGTATCTCTGCATACCTAGTTCAACCTCGTTACCGATAAGTACTCTTTTCTCGTTCCCGTGATATGTGATCCCTTGTGAGCCAGTCACATGCTTGCAAGCTAATTGGATGACATTCCACCGAGAGGGCCCAGAGTATATCTCTTCGTCATATGGATGGACAAATCCCACTCTTGATCCATGTGTCTCAACCAATACTTTCCGAACACTCAATGCCACCTTTATAGCCACCCAGTTACGGTGTGGTGTTTGATGTCATCAAAGCATCCATCCGGTAAAGGTGATATGCATGATCTCATGGTCGAAGGAATTAGGTTACTATGTATCAGAAAGCATATAGCAATTGAACTATTGAAATGACTTGATCTTTATGCTACGCTTATCTATAGGAGTATGTCCACCATATCATTCTCCTAACGATATGATCTTGTTGTTGATAACATCTCAATGTTCATGAAAGGTAAACCGCAATCATTTATCAACCAACAAGCTAGTGATGTATAGAGGCTATACTAGGGACTTCAAATTAAGTTTACAAATCACACAAGTATCAATGTTTCCTTGTTAATACTATTATAGCATGAATGTAAACATTTATCATAAACACAAAGATATAATGATAACTACATTTATTATTGCCTCTAGGGCATATCTCCAACACATGTATCAGGTCTTAAGGTTGTTGTAAATCTCCCCAGACCATAAAACTGTGGGCAATAGCTCTTTAAAATGACCATAAAACGCGAAAATGATGATTTTCTGGTCATATCCCTCAAACATTGAAGGGCTCTTATGAGGCATGCAAATCCTCCTGGAGCCAAAAACTGTGGGCAGTAACTCATGAAAACAACCATAAAACACGAAAACGATGAGTTTTAGGTCATATCTCTCAAGCATGTATCAGTTCTTAAGGTCGTTGTAAATCACCCTAGAACCCCAAAACAGTGGGCAATAGCTCATGAAAACGGCCATAAAACATAGAAACTACGAGTTTTTAGTCATATATCTCAACCATGTAGCAGGCCATGCAAATCCAACTGGAACCCAAAAACGGTGGGCAACAGCTCAAGAAAATGGCAATAAACACGAAAACGACGAGTTTTTGGTCATAACTCTCAAACATGTATTGTGTCTTCAGGTCATTGTAAATCGTCCTGGAACCCCAAACCTGAGGGCAAAAGCTCATGAAAAGAGCCAAAACGCAAAAACAAAAAGTTTTTGGTCAGATATCTCAAACAAGTGTTCTTACGAGGCATGCAAATTAAATCCACCAGGAACCAAAAAATTATGGGCACTAACTCATGAAAACGACCATAAAACACGAAAACAATGAAATTTTGGTCATAACTCTCAAACATGTATCGGGTCTTAAGGTTGATGTAAATTGCCCTGAAACCATAAAATTGTGGCAATAACTCATGAAAACGGCCATCAAACACAAAAGCGATGAGTATTTGGTCATAACTCTCAAACATGTATCAGGTGTTAAGGTCGTCGTAAATTGCCCTGGAACCCCGAAACAATGGGCAATACCTCATGAAAACGGCCATAAAACGCGAAAACTACTAGTTTTTAGTCATATATCTCAAACATGTAACGAGTACTACGGGCCTTGCAAATACAACTCGAACCCAAAAATTGTGGGTAACAACTCATGAAAATGGCCATAAACACGAAAATGACGAATTTTGTCCATAAGACTCAAACATGTATCGGGTCTTAAGGTCGTTGTAAATTGCCCTGGAACCCCAAACTTGTGGGCAATAGCTCATGAAAACAGCCATAAAACGCGAAAACAACAAGTTTCTGGTCATATTTGTCAAACAACTAAGTGTTCTTACAAGGCATGCAAATCCACCTAGAACCCAAAAACTGTGGGCACTAACTCATGAAAACGACCATAAAACACGAAAACGACGAGTTTTTGGTCATAACTCTCAAACATGTATCAGGTCTTAAGGTTGCTGTAAATCGCCATGAAACCATAAATGTGTGGGCAATAACTCATGAAAACGGCCATAAAACGTGAAAATGACGATTTTCTGGTCATATCTTTCAAACATGTAAGGGCTCTTACGAGGCATGCAAATCCTCCTGGAACCAAAAACAGTGGGTATTAACTCATGAAAACGACCATAAAACACGAAAACAACGAGTTTTAGTCATATCTCTCAAACATGTATGAGGTCTTAAGGTCATTTTAAAACGCCCTGGAACCCCAAAATAGTGGGCAATAGCTCATGAAAACGGCCATGAAATGTAGAAACTACGAGTTTTTAGTCATATATCTCAAACATGTAGTAGGTCCTACAGGCCTTGAAAATCCAACTAGAATCCAAAAACTATGGGCAACTACTCATGAAAATGGCAATAAACACGTAAACGACGAGTTTTTGGTCATAACTCTCAAACATGTATCACTTCTTAAGGTCATTGTAAATCGCCCTGGAACCCCAATCCTGTGGGCAATAGCTCATGAAAACGGCCATAAAACGCAAAAACGACAAGTTCTTGGTCATATCTTTCAAAAAACTAAGTATTCATACGAGGCAGGCAAATCCACCTGGAACCCAAAAAATGTGGGCACTAAGTCATGAAAACGACCATAAACACAAAAACGATGAGTTTCTGGTCATATCTCTCAAACATGGAAGGGCTCTTACGAGGCATGCAAATCCTCCTGGAACCAAAAACGGTGGGTAGTAACTCATGAAAACGACAATATAACACAAAAATGACGAGTTTTAGTCATATCTCTCAAACATGTATAAGGTCTTAAGGTCGATGTAAATCGCCCTGGAACCCCAAAATAGTGGGCAATAGCTCATGAAAACAGCCATAAAACGCGAAAACGACAAGTTTTTGGTCATATCTCTTAAACAAGTAAGTGTTCTTATGGGGCATGCAAATCGCCCTGGAACCCAATAACTATGGGCACTAACTCATGAAAACGACCATAAAACACGAAAACGACGAGTTTTTGGGGATAACTCTCAAACATGAATCAGGTCTTAAGGTTGCTGTAAATCGCCCTGAAACCATAAAACTGTGTGCAATAACTCATGAAAACGGCCATCAAACACAAAAGCGACGAGTTTTTTGTCATATCTCTCCAACATATATCGGGTCTTAAAGTTGTTGTAAATCGCCCTGGAACCACAAAACCGTGGGCACTAAGTCATCAAAACGACCATAAAACACGAAAACGACGATATTTTGGTCATAACTCTCAAACATGTATCGGTTCTTAAGGTCGATGTAAATCGCCCTGAAACCATAAAACTGTCGGCAATAACTCATGAAAACGGCCATCAAACACAAAAGCGATGAGTTTTTGGTCATATCTCTCCAACATGTATCAGGTCTTAAGGTTGTTTTAAATCGCCCTAGACCATAAAACTATGGGCAATAGCTCTTGAAAATGGCCACGCGAAAATGATGATTTTCTGGTCATATCCCTCAAACATGGAAAGGCTCTTATGAGGCACGCAAATCCTCCTGGAGCCAAAAACTATGGGCAGTAACCCATGAAAACAACCATAAAACACGAAAACGATGAGTTTTAGGTCATATCTCTCAAGCATGTATTAGTTCTTAAGGTCGTTGTAAATCGCCCTAGAACCCCAAAACAGTGGGCAATAGCTCATGAAAACGACCATAAAACATAGAAACTACAAGTTTTTAGTCATATATCTCAACCATGTACCAGGTCCTACGGGCCATGCAAATCCAACTGGAACCCAAAAACGGTGGGCAACAGCTCAAGAAAATGGCGATAAACACGAAAACGACGAGTTTTGGTCATAACTCTCAAACATGTATTGTGTCTTAAGGTCATTGTAAATCGTCTTGGAACCCCAAACCTGTGGGCAAAAGCTCATGAAAATAGCCAAAAACGCAAAAACAACAAGTTTTTAGTCATATATCTCAAACAAGTGTTCTTACGAGGCATGCAAATTAAATCCACCAGGAACCAAAAAACTGTGGGCACTAACTCATGAAAACGACCATAAAACACGAAAACAATGAAATTTTGGTCATAACTCTCAAACATGTATCGGGTCTTAAGGTTGATGTAAATTGCCCTAAAACCATAAATTTGTGGGTAATAACTCATGAAAACGGCCATCAAACACAAAAGCGATGAGTATTTGGTCATAACTCTCAAACATGTATCAGGTGTTAAGGTCGTCGTAAATTGCCCTGGAACCCCGAAACAATGGGCAATACCTCATGAAAACGGCCATAAAACGCGAAAACTACTAGTTTTTAGTCATATATCTCAAACATGTAACGAGTACTACGGGCCTTGCAAATACAACTCGAACCCAAAAATTGTGGGTAACAACTCATGAAAATGGCCATAAACACGAAAATGACGAATTTTGTCCATAAGACTCAAACATGTATCGGGTCTTAAGGTCGTTGTAAATTGCCCTGGAACCCCAAACTTGTGGGCAATAGCTCATGAAAACAGCCATAAAACGCGAAAACAACAAGTTTCTGGTCATATTTGTCAAACAACTAAATGTTCTTACAAGGCATGCAAATCCACCTAGAACCCAAAAACTGTGGGCACTAACTCATGAAAACGACCATAAAACACGAAAACGACGAGTTTTTGGTCATAACTCTCAAACATGTATCAGGTCTTAAGGTTGCTGTAAATCGCCATGAAACCATAAATGTGTGGGCAATAACTCATGAAAACGGCCATAAAACGTGAAAATGACTGGTCATATCTCTCAAACATGTAAGGGCTCTTACGAGGCATGCAAATCCTCCTGGAACCAAAAACAGTGGGTATTAACTCATGAAAACGACCATAAAACACGAAAACAACGAGTTTTAGTCATATCTCTCAAACATGTATGAGGTCTTAAGGTCATTTTAAAACGCCCTGGAACCCCAAAATAGTGGGCAATAGCTCATGAAAACGGCCATGAAATGTAGAAACTACGAGTTTTTAGTCATATATCTCAAACATGTAGTAGGTCCTACAGGCCTTGAAAATCCAACTAGAATCCAAAAACTATGGGCAACTGCTCATGAAAATGGCAATAAACACGTAAACGACGAGTTTTTGGTCATAACTCTCAAACATGTATCACTTCTTAAGGTCATTGTAAATCGCCCTGGAACCCCAATCCTGTGGGCAATAGCTCATGAAAACGGCCATAAAACGCAAAAACGACAAGTTCTTGGTCATATCTTTCAAAAAACTAAGTATTCATACGAGGCAGGCAAATCCACCTGGAACCCAAAAAATGTGGGCACTAAGTCATGAAAACGACCATAAACACAAAAACGATGAGTTTTTGGTCATAACTCCCAAACATGTATCGGGTCTTAAGGTTGCTGTAAATCGCCCTGAAACCATCAAACTGCGGGCAATAACTCATGAAAACGGCCATAAAACGCGAAAACGACGAGTTTCTGGTCATATCTCTCAAACATGGAAGGGCTCTTACGAGGCATGCAAATCCTCCTGGAACCAAAAACGGTGGGTAGTAACTCATGAAAACGACAATATAACACAAAAATGACGAGTTTTAGTCATATCTCTCAAACATGTATAAGGTCTTAAGGTCGATGTAAATCGCCCTGGAACCCCAAAATAGTGGGCAATAGCTCATGAAAACAGCCATAAAACGCGAAAACGACAAGTTTTTGGTCATATCTCTTAAACAAGTAAGTGTTCTTATGGGGCATGCAAATCGCCCTGGAACCCAATAACTATGGGCACTAACTCATGAAAACGACCATAAAACACGAAAACGACGAGTTTTTGGGGATAACTCTCAAACATGAATCAGGTCTTAAGGTTGCTGTAAATCGCCCTGAAACCATAAAACTGTGTGCAATAACTCATGAAAACGGCCATCAAACACAAAAGCGACGAGTTTTTTGTCATATCTCTCCAACATATATCGGGTCTTAAAGTTGTTGTAAATCGCCCTGGAACCACAAAACCGTGGGCACTAAGTCATCAAAACGACCATAAAACACGAAAACGACGATATTTTGGTCATAACTCTCAAACATGTATCGGTTCTTAAGGTCGATGTAAATCGCCCTGAAACCATAAAACTGTCGGCAATAACTCATGAAAACGGCCATCAAACACAAAAGCGATGAGTTTTTGGTCATATCTCTCCAACATGTATCAGGTCTTAAGGTTGTTTTAAATCGCCCTAGACCATAAAACTATGGGCAATAGCTCTTGAAAATGGCCACGCGAAAATGATGATTTTCTGGTCATATCCCTCAAACATGGAAAGGCTCTTATGAGGCACGCAAATCCTCCTGGAGCCAAAAACTGTGGGCAGTAACCCATGAAAACAACCATAAAACACGAAAACGATGAGTTTTAGGTCATATCTCTCAAGCATGTATTAGTTCTTAAGGTCGTTGTAAATCGCCCTAGAACCCCAAAACAGTGGGCAATAGCTCATGAAAACGACCATAAAACATAGAAACTACAAGTTTTTAGTCATATATCTCAACCATGTACCAGGTCCTACGGGCCATGCAAATCCAACTGGAACCCAAAAACGGTGGGCAACAGCTCAAGAAAATGGCGATAAACACGAAAACGACGAGTTTTGGTCATAACTCTCAAACATGTATTGTGTCTTAAGGTCATTGTAAATCGTCTTGGAACCCCAAACCTGTGGGCAAAAGCTCATGAAAATAGCCAAAAACGCAAAAACAACAAGTTTTTAGTCATATATCTCAAACAAGTGTTCTTACGAGGCATGCAAATTAAATCCACCAGGAACCAAAAAACTGTGGGCACTAACTCATGAAAACGACCATAAAACACGAAAACAATGAAATTTTGGTCATAACTCTCAAACATGTATCGGGTCTTAAGGTTGATGTAAATTGCCCTAAAACCATAAAATTGTGGGTAATAACTCATGAAAACGGCCATCAAACACAAAAGCGATGAGTATTTGGTCATAACTCTCAAACATGTATCAGGTGTTAAGGTCGTCGTAAATTGCCCTGGAACCCCGAAACAGTGGGCAATACCTCATGAAAACGGCCATAAAACGCGAAAACTACTAGTTTTTAGTCATATATCTCAAACATGTAACGAGTACTACGGGCCTTGCAAATACAACTCGAACCCAAAAATTGTGGGTAACAACTCATGAAAATGGCCATAAACACGAAAATGACGAATTTTGTCCATAAGACTCAAACATGTATCGGGTCTTAAGGTCGTTGTAAATTGCCCTGGAACCCCAAACTTGTGGGCAATAGCTCATGAAAACAGCCATAAAACGCGAAAACAACAAGTTTCTGGTCATATTTGTCAAACAACTAAGTGTTCTTACAAGGCATGCAAATCCACCTAGAACCCAAAAACTGTGGGCTCTAACTCATGAAAACGACCATAAAACACGAAAACGACGAGTTTTTGGTCATAACTCTCAAACATGTATCAGGTCTTAAGGTTGCTGTAAATCGCCATGAAACCATAAATGTGTGGGCAATAACTCATGAAAACGGCCATAAAACGTGAAAATGACTGGTCATATCTCTCAAACATGTAAGGGCTCTTACGAGGCATGCAAATCCTCCTGGAACCAAAAACAGTGGGTATTAACTCATGAAAACGACCATAAAACACGAAAACAACGAGTTTTAGTCATATCTCTCAAACATGTATGAGGTCTTAAGGTCATTTTAAAACGCCCTGGAACCCCAAAATAGTGGGCAATAGCTCATGAAAACGGCCATGAAATGTAGAAACTACGAGTTTTTAGTCATATATCTCAAACATGTAGTAGGTCCTACAGGCCTTGAAAATCCAACTAGAATCCAAAAACTATGGGCAACTACTCATGAAAATGGCAATAAACACGTAAACGACGAGTTTTTGGTCATAACTCTCAAACATGTATCACTTCTTAAGGTCATTGTAAATCGCCCTGGAACCCCAATCCTGTGGGCAATAGCTCATGAAAACGGCCATAAAACGCAAAAACGACAAGTTCTTGGTCATATCTTTCAAAAAACTAAGTATTCATACGAGGCAGGCAAATCCACCTGGAACCCAAAAAATGTGGGCACTAAGTCATGAAAACGACCATAAACACAAAAACGATGAGTTTTTGGTCATAACTCCCAAACATGTATCGGGTCTTAAGGTTGCTGTAAATCGCCCTGAAACCATCAAACTGCGGGCAATAACTCATGAAAACGGCCATAAAACGCGAAAACGACGAGTTTCTGGTCATATCTCTCAAACATGGAAGGGCTCTTACGAGGCATGCAAATCCTCCTGGAACCAAAAACGGTGGGTAGTAACTCATGAAAACGACAATATAACACAAAAATGACGAGTTTTAGTCATATCTCTCAAACATGTATAAGGTCTTAAGGTCGATGTAAATCGCCCTGGAACCCCAAAATAGTGGGCAATAGCTCATGAAAACAGCCATAAAACGCGAAAACGACAAGTTTTTGGTCATATCTCTTAAACAAGTAAGTGTTCTTATGGGGCATGCAAATCGCCCTGGAACCCAATAACTATGGGCACTAACTCATGAAAACGACCATAAAACACGAAAACGACGAGTTTTTGGGGATAACTCTCAAACATGAATCAGGTCTTAAGGTTGCTGTAAATCGCCCTGAAACCATAAAACTGTGTGCAATAACTCATGAAAACGGCCATCAAACACAAAAGCGACGAGTTTTTTGTCATATCTCTCCAACATATATCGGGTCTTAAAGTTGTTGTAAATCGCCCTGGAACCACAAAACCGTGGGCACTAAGTCATCAAAACGACCATAAAACACGAAAACGACGATATTTTGGTCATAACTCTCAAACATGTATCGGTTCTTAAGGTCGATGTAAATCGCCCTGAAACCATAAAACTGTCGGCAATAACTCATGAAAACGGCCATCAAACACAAAAGCGATGAGTTTTTGGTCATATCTCTCCAACATGTATCAGGTCTTAAGGTTGTTTTAAATCGCCCTAGACCATAAAACTATGGGCAATAGCTCTTGAAAATGGCCACGCGAAAATGATGATTTTCTGGTCATATCCCTCAAACATGGAAAGGCTCTTATGAGGCACGCAAATCCTCCTGGAGCCAAAAACTGTGGGCAGTAACCCATGAAAACAACCATAAAACACGAAAACGATGAGTTTTAGGTCATATCTCTCAAGCATGTATTAGTTCTTAAGGTCGTTGTAAATCGCCCTAGAACCCCAAAACAGTGGGCAATAGCTCATGAAAACGACCATAAAACATAGAAACTACAAGTTTTTAGTCATATATCTCAACCATGTACCAGGTCCTACGGGCCATGCAAATCCAACTGGAACCCAAAAACGGTGGGCAACAGCTCAAGAAAATGGCGATAAACACGAAAACGACGAGTTTTGGTCATAACTCTCAAACATGTATTGTGTCTTAAGGTCATTGTAAATCGTCTTGGAACCCCAAACCTGTGGGCAAAAGCTCATGAAAATAGCCAAAAACGCAAAAACAACAAGTTTTTAGTCATATATCTCAAACAAGTGTTCTTACGAGGCATGCAAATTAAATCCACCAGGAACCAAAAAACTGTGGGCACTAACTCATGAAAACGACCATAAAACACGAAAACAATGAAATTTTGGTCATAACTCTCAAACATGTATCGGGTCTTAAGGTTGATGTAAATTGCCCTAAAACCATAAAATTGTGGGTAATAACTCATGAAAACGGCCATCAAACACAAAAGCGATGAGTATTTGGTCATAACACTCAAACATGTATCAGGTGTTAAGGTCGTCGTAAATTGCCCTGGAACCCCGAAACAGTGGGCAATACCTCATGAAAACGGCCATAAAACGCGAAAACTACTAGTTTTTAGTCATATATCTCAAACATGTAACGAGTACTACGGGCCTTGCAAATACAACTCGAACCCAAAAATTGTGGGTAACAACTCATGAAAATGGCCATAAACACGAAAATGACGAATTTTGTCCATAAGACTCAAACATGTATCGGGTCTTAAGGTCGTTGTAAATTGCCCTGGAACCCCAAACTTGTGGGCAATAGCTCATGAAAACAGCCATAAAACGCGAAAACAACAAGTTTCTGGTCATATTTGTCAAACAACTAAGTGTTCTTACAAGGCATGCAAATCCACCTAGAACCCAAAAACTGTGGGCTCTAACTCATGAAAACGACCATAAAACACGAAAACGACGAGTTTTTGGTCATAACTCTCAAACATGTATCAGGTCTTAAGGTTGCTGTAAATCG
Source organism: Avena sativa (assembly GCA_916181665.1). Taxonomy (NCBI): domain Eukaryota; kingdom Viridiplantae; phylum Streptophyta; class Magnoliopsida; order Poales; family Poaceae; genus Avena; species Avena sativa. The sequence continues at coordinate 24,399,204 of OV702300.1, read as the reverse complement.
CCATGAAACCATAAATGTGTGGGCAATAACTCATGAAAACGGCCATAAAACGTGAAAATGACTGGTCATATCTCTCAAACATGTAAGGGCTCTTACGAGGCATGCAAATCCTCCTGGAACCAAAAACAGTGGGTATTAACTCATGAAAACGACCATAAAACACGAAAACAACGAGTTTTAGTCATATCTCTCAAACATGTATGAGGTCTTAAGGTCATTTTAAAACGCCCTGGAACCCCAAAATAGTGGGCAATAGCTCATGAAAACGGCCATGAAATGTAGAAACTACGAGTTTTTAGTCATATATCTCAAACATGTAGTAGGTCCTACAGGCCTTGAAAATCCAACTAGAATCCAAAAACTATGGGCAACTACTCATGAAAATGGCAATAAACACGTAAACGACGAGTTTTTGGTCATAACTCTCAAACATGTATCACTTCTTAAGGTCATTGTAAATCGCCCTGGAACCCCAATCCTGTGGGCAATAGCTCATGAAAACGGCCATAAAACGCAAAAACGACAAGTTCTTGGTCATATCTTTCAAAAAACTAAGTATTCATACGAGGCAGGCAAATCCACCTGGAACCCAAAAAATGTGGGCACTAAGTCATGAAAACGACCATAAACACAAAAACGATGAGTTTTTGGTCATAACTCCCAAACATGTATCGGGTCTTAAGGTTGCTGTAAATCGCCCTGAAACCATCAAACTGCGGGCAATAACTCATGAAAACGGCCATAAAACGCGAAAACGACGAGTTTCTGGTCATATCTCTCAAACATGGAAGGGCTCTTACGAGGCATGCAAATCCTCCTGGAACCAAAAACGGTGGGTAGTAACTCATGAAAACGACAATATAACACAAAAATGACGAGTTTTAGTCATATCTCTCAAACATGTATAAGGTCTTAAGGTCGATGTAAATCGCCCTGGAACCCCAAAATAGTGGGCAATAGCTCATGAAAACAGCCATAAAACGCGAAAACGACAAGTTTTTGGTCATATCTCTTAAACAAGTAAGTGTTCTTATGGGGCATGCAAATCGCCCTGGAACCCAATAACTATGGGCACTAACTCATGAAAACGACCATAAAACACGAAAACGACGAGTTTTTGGGGATAACTCTCAAACATGAATCAGGTCTTAAGGTTGCTGTAAATCGCCCTGAAACCATAAAACTGTGTGCAATAACTCATGAAAACGGCCATCAAACACAAAAGCGACGAGTTTTTTGTCATATCTCTCCAACATATATCGGGTCTTAAAGTTGTTGTAAATCGCCCTGGAACCACAAAACCGTGGGCACTAAGTCATCAAAACGACCATAAAACACGAAAACGACGATATTTTGGTCATAACTCTCAAACATGTATCGGTTCTTAAGGTCGATGTAAATCGCCCTGAAACCATAAAACTGTCGGCAATAACTCATGAAAACGGCCATCAAACACAAAAGCGATGAGTTTTTGGTCATATCTCTCCAACATGTATCAGGTCTTAAGGTTGTTTTAAATCGCCCTAGACCATAAAACTATGGGCAATAGCTCTTGAAAATGGCCACGCGAAAATGATGATTTTCTGGTCATATCCCTCAAACATGGAAAGGCTCTTATGAGGCACGCAAATCCTCCTGGAGCCAAAAACTGTGGGCAGTAACCCATGAAAACAACCATAAAACACGAAAACGATGAGTTTTAGGTCATATCTCTCAAGCATGTATTAGTTCTTAAGGTCGTTGTAAATCGCCCTAGAACCCCAAAACAGTGGGCAATAGCTCATGAAAACGACCATAAAACATAGAAACTACAAGTTTTTAGTCATATATCTCAACCATGTACCAGGTCCTACGGGCCATGCAAATCCAACTGGAACCCAAAAACGGTGGGCAACAGCTCAAGAAAATGGCGATAAACACGAAAACGACGAGTTTTGGTCATAACTCTCAAACATGTATTGTGTCTTAAGGTCATTGTAAATCGTCTTGGAACCCCAAACCTGTGGGCAAAAGCTCATGAAAATAGCCAAAAACGCAAAAACAACAAGTTTTTAGTCATATATCTCAAACAAGTGTTCTTACGAGGCATGCAAATTAAATCCACCAGGAACCAAAAAACTGTGGGCACTAACTCATGAAAACGACCATAAAACACGAAAACAATGAAATTTTGGTCATAACTCTCAAACATGTATCGGGTCTTAAGGTTGATGTAAATTGCCCTAAAACCATAAAATTGTGGGTAATAACTCATGAAAACGGCCATCAAACACAAAAGCGATGAGTATTTGGTCATAACTCTCAAACATGTATCAGGTGTTAAGGTCGTCGTAAATTGCCCTGGAACCCCGAAACAGTGGGCAATACCTCATGAAAACGGCCATAAAACGCGAAAACTACTAGTTTTTTGTCATATATCTCAAACATGTAACGAGTACTATGGGCCTTGCAAATCCAACTCGAACCCAAAAATTGTGGGTAACAACTCATGAAAATGGCCATAAACATGAAAATGACGAATTTTGTCCATAACACTCAAACATGTATCGGGTCTTAAGGTCGTTGTAAATCGCCCTGGATGAACCCCAAACTTGTGGGCAATAGCTCATGAAAACAGCCATAAAACGCGAAAACGACAAGTTTTTGGTCATATCTGTCAAACAACTAAGTGTTCTTACAAGGCATGCAAATCCACCTAGAACCCAAAAACTGTGGGCACTAACTCATGAAAACGACCATAAAACACGAAAACGACGAGTTTTTGGTCATAACTCTCAAACATGTATCAGGTCTTAAGGTTGCTGTAAATCGCCCTGAAACCATAAATGTGTGGGCAATAACTCATGAAAACGGCTATAAAACGTGAAAATGACGATTTTCTGGTCATATCTCTCAAACATGTAAGGGCTCTTACGAGGCATGCAAATCCTCCTGGAACCAAAAACAGTGGGTATTAACTCATGAAAACGACCATAAAACACGAAAATAACGAGTTTTAGTCATATCTCTCAAACATGTATGAGGTCTTAAGGTCATTTTAAATCGCCTTGGAACCCCAAAATAGTGGGCAATAGCTCATGAAAACGGCCATGAAACGTAGAAACTACGAGTTTTTAGTCATATATCTCAAACATGTAGTAGGTCCTACAGGCCTTGCAAATCCAACTAGAATCCAAAAACTATGGGCAACTACTCAAGAAAATGGCAATAAACACGAAAACGACGAGTTTTTGGTCATAACTCTCAAACATGTATCGTGTCTTAAGGTCATTGTAAATCGTCCTGGAACCCCAAACCTGTGGGCAAAAGCTCATGAAAATAGCCAAAACGCAAAATCAACAAGTTTTTGGTCATATATCTCAAACAAGTAAGTGTTATTACGAGGCGTGCAAATTAAATCCACCAGGAACCAAAAAACTGTGGGCACTAACTCATGAAAACGACCATAAAACACGAAAACAGTGATATTTTGGTCATAACTTGTAACACCCTCAGAATCGGACCTATGCAAGTTTGAGCAAAATTCGCCAAACCCGCATAGAAACGATTCAAAGGTGCCCACCAGGCACTTTCATGCGGGTGGAAAACGAAGTAATAACATTACACAACAGTCCTCGATGGGACCCACAGAACAGATATATACAACCGCGACTCAAAGAGTCAAGAATACAGATATAATATACAAAGATCCAAATCACCTAGAAAACGATAGAGCGTCCAGCTACAGACAAGATGCAAATGGGGCTAAGAGCCCTGAAGAATAACCAATGGCGTCCATAACCCTGCCCAGGCCAAGCCGGAAGGGTAACCCTGCTAACGACGTCGATCTCAAAACCTGCTTAAACAAAAGGGGTGCCGACAAAGGGCAAAGGAAAAAGAGGAGCGTCGGTACTGAGGCCAGTACACGGCGAGGCTAGAATTCGGCGGTCCTCGCCTACATAGGTATGGTGGACTGAAGCGGCAGCGGCAGCGTGCACTAAACAACCTATAGAGACTCGATACAGCTGGCGGATATCAGAGAGGGATAAGAATGACCTAACCGGATCCAACCTGAAGCTAACACCAAACAAACCCATCCTGGTGTTTCCCCCTCGAGACCAAACGAGGAAGTCAACCGAGGAACTCACACCGTTGGCAGTTTTATTTATTCAGTTATCGTTGCAGCAATTACTAGTCAGATGTAGATAATCATCCTGATAAAGTAAGCAGTGGGCACTTTTAGTTGACCATTCCGTTATAGTGGCAGCACTTACTAGTCAGATACATTTAACATGAGATAACCCATAAACTCAGCAGTTGTTGGTACTTTTATTCAGCCATTCCGTTGTAGTTGCAATACTTACTAGTCAGATACAATTGTCGCAAGCGACAACCAAACAAGCAATTGTGGGCAGTATTAATTAGCCATTCCATTATAGTGAAGCTGATTACTAGTCATTATAAGTCAAATTTATAGCAGTAAACTTTAGTTATGCTTGTCTATGATCGAGAAACTGTGCTCCAAGTCGTCCATATCCGCGGACACGGCTTTCAGAAAGTTTTACCCGGCCGGGGTGCACCAATAGCAACACACACTCGATCAACCTCGGAAAAACCAAATCAAAACCCAACGAGGCCTTCACGACAAAGCAATCACAAGATTCAGAAATATTTCAGGGGGCCACCCCTTAAGTAGATCCCGCAACGGAGTAAGCAAGCTCCGAGACGGCCTCAAGGTCTGCGACAATGGCTGTAAGCGACTGGGAACCCCAAACGGGGCTTGTCGATACCGCGTAAACATTCCGCTTCCAAAACAGTACAGTGTGCAGTACCTCGCACAATCGTAAATAAAGCAGTAAAACATGGCATAAGTACAGGATCGTAAATAAAACCTCAAACTAGTTTGTGGCCCCAAGAAATAAGACTGAATCAAGCTCTGGCTCAGGGGGGTCCCATATACCTCCCGGATGTGGATAGCGCGATAAATCAAGGAACAGGTATCAAGTACTCGGGGTCTTACGGGACACAAGTGGGCGTTCGGAAACCAAATATTATCTATCACCCACCGATGCCTCTGCTTAATCACTTTTAGTTGTTAAACAGAAATTAAAGTGACGATAAGTAAAGCTATGATCATCTCCAACAACAACATGCGGCAATACATCAACAACTGTGGCATAAGACGACACACATCAGCACTTGAGCAAGCAACTACGACGCGCAAGTCCAACTATCTACCAAACAACAGGTAATAGGATGTGTCCAAGGCAAATATAGGGCTGCAAGGGATATCACGGGTACGAAAACTAGAGCATCGCAACACAGATAGCAATAGATCAACAGGAGGGAAGTAAATACTATAAAAGTAAGATAGGTAGAAAGGGGGGGATGCTCGCCTGAAAACATTGTCGAAAGGTTCAACCGAAGATCGGGGCGAAGCTCACATCAACTCATCGGCCTTATCCGCGAAGAAGCAAACACTAGAAGAAACACCGGATGCAATATTTAATACAACGGCAGAAGATCGGCATGATGCTTGCATGATGGATGACATGGCAAGGTGCGATGCAATTGGTCATATTAAACGGAACCGGGGTCCCGACAGTTAATTAGGTGGTGCAAGTTGTTTAGATCCCCGCAATTTAAATATGGTATGAGCAAGACAAAAGATGGCACCGGTTCGCTACACAAGTTTAAATGAGGCCAATATAAGGCTAGGTTTGCCCGCATATGGGCCCCATATTTAATTAGAGGTGAATCGGCATAAGGCCCCCCAAACCACAGATATGCATGCGAGATGACAATTTAATATGCAACAAGTTGTTATTATCTTATAAAATAGGGTTCTCGGATAAGGGTCACACTTTAGGGTTCTCGACGATCTTGGGGTTCCGGGGTTCGGGGTCGGTCTCAGGGTTCGATGGATCTGGGGTTTGGGGTTCGACGGAAGCGGTCTCGGATAGCGGGGGTAGATCTTGTTGCATCGGGGTCTCGATGTCCGGGAAGCAGAACTTGGGTCGGTGTCGGGGCGCATCGGCTTCTTCCGGGTCGGTGCCGTTCCTGTCGTCGTGCCGATCTTGTCGGGTCCCACGGGGTCGATCTTGCCGTTGCGAGGATCTTGTCGGGCTCGCGCCATCGTGGCGGTGTTAGCGCTCGGGAGCGTTCTCGTGGCAATCTTGGCGTCCTGGGGCGATCCTGTCGCATCCGCGGTCGTGTCGGCGGTCTTGTCGTTCGGATGAAGCACTTGTCGCATCCATGTGGAATCCTTGCCGGTCTGTGGCGATGATCTCAGGTTCGGGTCTCCGGGGTTCGGGGTCTCGGCGTCCGTGACGAAGATCATGGCGGTCAACGGGTTTGGTTGGGTCGGGTGGATCTTGGGTTTTGGCGGAGTCTCGTTGAGGTCCACGTCGAAGTACTTGTCGGTGGTCCATCGAGCGTCACCATGCTCCTTCTCTCGATACCCTGTCGACGCGGAGATCTTGTAGTACCTTGTCACCTCACGAGTACACGGCTTACACGCAGTTTTTATCGAGGCCGGTCTTGAACACCGGGGTCGGAGGAGGCGGTGGCCGAGCGGGGCAGGGTACGGCGAGGAGGGTCCCAGGGACGGCGCGGTCGGGCCGGGCCGGGCTCCAGCGAGGCGAGCACGGGGCGAGGCCGACGCGCGGGCTCGAGGCGGCGGAAGGAGGGGCCGGTGCGGGCGCGGTCTGAGTGGAGGGCGACGGCGGGGCTGGACGGAGCCGAGGGGACCGGAGCTCGGCGGGGCAGAGGCGTGGGTCCCGATGGGGGAGGCTCGGGCGCGCGCAGAGGGGCGGAGGCGGCGGCTCCTGACGCGAGCGGGGCGGGTGGAGAAGGGGAGCAGGGCGGCGCACGCTGCAGGGAGGCGAGGCGACGCGCACGGGCCAGGCGGGGTCGGCGACGCGCTGCATGGAAGCGGGGGCGACGCGCACGGGCCAGGCGGGGCGGAGCGGCGGAGAGAGAGGAGCAGGGCCGGCAGGCGGTGAACGCGGAGGGCGACGGCGGCGGAGGAGCCGGCGGCGGGGAGAGAGCGAAGCTGGGGAGGGGGCTCGCGGAGGCGGCTCGCGCGGGCGGAACTGGAGGCGGAGCAGGCGGTGGTTGGAGGCGGAGCAGCGGGTCGGGGAAGGGGAGGAGCATGGCGGGGCAAGGAGCTCGAGGGGAGGAAGAAGGCGGTTGCGGGTGCGCGTCGGGGACGAGGAGGTTCCGGGCGGCGGCGGACGGTGAGCTCGAGGGCGGGGCCGCGGAATGCGCGGGGGCGCGCCGCGCGTCGAGGCGGCCGGGGCGGTGCTCGCCTGAGCCCGGCGGCGCTGGGGGGCTGCAGCGCGCGCAGAGAGGAGACGGGTGGGCGCGCGGTAGGTGGGATACAGGGTGGGTCCCAGGGCGCGTGGGGGGGTGAGGCTGGCGGATAGAGGGGCGCGGGCCCAGGTGGCAGGGATAGAGGGGGGGCGCGCGGTTGGTGGCTGGGGATTGGGCAGGAGCGGGCCAGGGGAGAAGGGGGTCCCACGGGGTGGCTGCGCGCGGCGGTGTGAACGCAGCCAGGCGGGAGAATCGGCCGGGGGTGGGGTTGCGTGCGTGGGTATGCGTGAGCTGTGGGTTGGCTGGTGGGGGAGTGGGGTGAGAGGGAGAGGAGAGAGAGGGGGAGGGCTGGGGTGATGAAGTGGGGGTTGGGTGATGTGGCAGAGGGTAATTGGTTGAGGGAGATGGGAGAGATGAGGTGGCGAGGTTTGATTGGCCAGAGTGATGTGGCCAGATGGTTGGGTAGAGTTTCAGGTGGGTTTAGGATTAGATACAGGTGGCCCGATTTAAAACCTGGGGCGGTCGTTCGGGTCTACTCGGCCCGTTCGACTGCCCCTACTGAAAATAATTGAACTTTGTATTTGTTTTAAACGGGCCGAAGCAAACCGATAGCGGCCAAAATAAAATATTCCGGCGACCCGGTTTTGGATGTTGGATCAATAGGGGGCGTTTTATAAAACAAAACGGACTTTGCGAAAAATAGTTTTGGCAAACAATGCATGATGATGACGATGCAATGCACAAATTCAACGCGATTTTCTAGTAGTGGTTTTGCGGGATGCCACATAACTCTCAAACATGTATCGGGTCTTAAGGTTGATGTAAATTGCCCTGAAACCATAAAATTGTGGGCAATAACTCATGAAAACGGCCATCAAACACAAAAGCGATGAGTATTCGGTCATAACTCTCAAACATGTATCAGGTGTTAAGGTCGTCGTAAATTGCCCTGGAACCCCAAAACGGTGGGCAATACCTCATGAAAACGGCCATAAAACGCGAAAACTACGAGTTTGTAGTCATATATCTCAAACATGTAACGAGTACTACGGGCCTTGCAAATTCAACTCGAACCCAAAAATTGTGGGTAACAACTCATGAAAATGGCCATAAACACGAAAATGACGAGTTTTTGTCCATAACACTCAAACATGTATCGGGTCTTAAGGTCGTTGTAAATCGCCCTAGAACCCCAAACTTGTGGGAAATAGCTCATGAAAACAGCCATAAAACGCGAAAACGATAAGTTTCGGGTCATATCTGTGAAACAACTAAGTGTTCTTAGAAGGCATGCAAATCCACCTGGAACCCAAAAACTGTGGGCAGTAACTCATGAAAACGACCATCAAACACGAAAACGATGAGTTTTTGGTCATAACTCTCAAACATTTATCAGGTCTTAAGGTTGCTGTAAATCGCCCTGAAACCATAAATGTGTGGGCAATAACTCATGAAAACGGCCATAAAACGTGAAAATGACGATTTTCTGGTCATATCTCTCAAACATGGAAGGGCTCTTACGAGGCATACAAATTCTCCTGGAACCAAAAACAGTGGGTATTAAATCATGAAAACGACCATAAAACATGAAAACAACGAGTTTTAGTCATATCTCTCAAACATGTATGAGGACTTAAGGTCATTGCAAATCGCCCTGGAACCCCAAAATAGTGGGCAATAGCTCATGAAAACGGCAATTAAACGTAGAAACTACGAGTTTTTAGTCATATATCTCAAACATGTAGCAGGTCCTACAGGCCTTGCAAATCCAACAAGAACCCAAAAACTATGGGCAACTACTCATGAAAATGGCAATAAACACAAAAACGACGAGTTTTTGGTCATAACTCTCAAACATGTATCACTTCTTAAGGTCGTTGTAAATCGCCCTGGAACCCCAAACCTGTGGGCAATAGCTCATGAAAACGGCCATAAAATGCAAAAACGACAAGTTCTTGGTCATATCTTTCAAACAACTAAGTATTCTTACGAGGCAGGCAAATCCACCTAGAACCCAAAAACTGTGGACACTAAGTCATGAAGACGACCATAAACACGAAAACGACGAGTTTTTGGTCATAACTCCCAAACATGTATCGGGTCTTAAGGTTGCTGTAAATCACCCTGGAACCACCAAACTGTGGGCAATAACTCATGAAAACGGCCATAAAACGTGAAAACGACGAGTTTCTGGTCATATCTCTCAAACATGGAAGGGCTCTTACGAGGCATGCAAATCCTCCTGGAACCAAAAACGGTGGGTAGTAACTCGTGAAAACGACAATAAAACACAAAAATGACGAGTTTTAGTCATAACCCTCAAACATGTATCAGGTCTTAAGGTCGTTGTAAATCGCCCTGGAACCCCAAAATAGTGGGCAATAGCTCATGAAAACAGCCATAAAACACGAACACGACAAGTTTTTGGTCATATCTCTCAAACAAGTAAGTGTTCTTACGGGGCATGCAAATCGCCCTGGAACCCCAAAACTGTGGCCACTAACTCATGAAAACGACCATAAAACACGAAAACAACGAGTTTTTGGTGATAACTCTCAAACGTGAATCAGGTCTTAAGGTTGCTGTAAATCGCCCTGAAACAATAAAACTGTGGGCAATCACTAATGAAAACGGCCATCAAACACAAAAGCAACGAGTTTTTGGTCATATCTCTCCAACATGTATCGGGTCTTAAAGTTGCTGTAAATCGCTCTGGAGCCACTAAACTATGGGCAATAGCTCATGAAAAGAGCCATATAACACGAAAACGACGATTTTCTGTTCATATCCCTAAAACATGGAAGGGCTCTTACGAGGCATTCAAATCCTCCTGGAACAAAAAACTATGGGTAGTAACTCATGAAAACAACCGTAAAACACGAAAACGAAGAGTTTTTGGTCATAACTCTCAAACATTTATCAGGTCTTAAGGTCGTTGCAAATCGCCCTTGAACCCCAAAACAGTGGGCAATATCTCGTGAAAACGGACATAAAACACAGAAACTACGAGTTTTTATTCATATATCTCAAACATGTAGCAGGTCCTACATGCCTTGCAAATCCAACTCCAACCCAAAAACTGTGAGCAACAACTCATGAAAATGGCAATAAACACGACAACGACGAGTTTTTGGTCATAACTCTCAAACATGTATCGCGTCTTAAGGTCATTGTAAATCACCCTGGAACCCCAAACCTGTGGGCAATAGCTCATGAAAACGGCCATAAAATGCAAAAAAATAAGTTTTTGGTCATATCTCTCAAACAAGTAAGTGTTCTTACGGCGCATGCAAATCCACCTGGAACCGAAAAACTGTGGGCACTAATTCATGAAAATGAGCATAAAACACAAAAACGACTATATTTTGGTCATAACTCTCAAACATGTATCGGGTCTTAAGGTTGATGTAAAGCGCCCTGAAACCATAAAACTGTGGGCAATAACTCATGAAAACGGCCATCAAACACAAAAGTGACGATTTTTGTTCATATCTCTCCAACATGTTTCGGGTCTTAAGGTTGTTGAAAATCGCCCTGGACCACAAAACTATGGGCAAAAGCTCATGAAAACGGCCACAAAGGCGAAAACGATGATTTTCTGGTCATATCCCTCAAACATGGAAGGGCTCTTACGAGGCATGCAAATCCTCCTCGAGCCAAAAATTGTGGGTGGTAACTCATGAAAACAACCATAAAACACGAAAACGACGAGTTTTAGGTCATATATCTCAAGCATGTATCAGGTCTTAAGGTCGTTGTAAATCGCCCTAGAACCTCAAAATAGTGGGCAATAGCTCATGAAAATGGCCATAAAACATAGAAACTACGAGTTTTTAGTCATATATCTCAAACATGTAGCAGGTCCTACAGGCCTTGCAAATCCAACTGGAACCCAAAAACTATGGGCAACAGCTCATGAAAATGGCAATAAACATGAAAACGACGAGTTTTTCGTCATAACTCTCAAACATGTATCGTGTCTTAAGGTCATTGTAAATCGCCTTGGAACCCCAAACCTGTGGGCAATAGCTCATGAATACGGCGATAAAACACAAAAACAACAAGTTTTTGGTCATATCTCCCAAACAACTAAGTTCTTACGAGGCATGCAAATTCAATCGACCTGGAACCAAAAAACTGTGGGCACAAACTCATGAAAACGACCATAAAACACGAAAATGACGATATTTTGGTCATAACTCACAAACATGTATCGGGTCTTAAGGTTGATGTAAATCGCCCTAAAACCATAAAACTGTGGGCAATAACTCATGAAAACGGCCATCAAACACAAAAGCGCGAGTTTTTGGTCTTATCTCTCCAACATGTATCGGGTCTTAAGGTTGCTATAAATCGCCCTGGAACCACAAAATTGTGGGCAATAGCTCATGAAAACGGCCATAAAACGTGAAAACGATGATTTTCTGGTCATATCCCTCAAACATGAAAGGGCTCTTACGAGGCATGCAAATCCTCCTGGAACCAAAAACTTTGGGTAGTACGTAACTCATGAAAACGACCATAAGACACGAAAACGACGAGTTTTTGGTCATAAATCTCAAACATGTATCAGGTCTTAAGGTCGCTGTAAATCGCCCTAGAACCCCAAAACAGTGGCATAGCTCATGAAAACGGCCATAGAACACAGAAATTATGAGTTTTTATTCAAATATCTCAAACATTTACCAGGTCCTACAGTCCTTTCAAATCCAACTGGAACCCAAAAACTGTGGGCAACAGCTCATGAAAATGACAATAAACACAAAAACGACGAGTTTTTGGTCATAACTCTCAAACATGTAGCGCGTCTTAAGGTCGTTGTAAATCGCCCTGCAACCCCAAACCTATGGGCAATAGCTCATGAAAACGGCTATAAAACGCAAAAACAACAAGTTTTTGGTCATATCTCTCAAACAAGTAAGTGTTCTTACGAGGCATGCAAACCCACCTGGAACCCAAAAACTATGGGCACTAACTCATGAAAACGACCATACAACACGAAAATGACGATATTTTGGTCATAACTATCAAACATGTATCCGGCTTAAGGTTGATGTAAATCGCCCTAAAACCATAAAATTGTAGGCAATAACTCATGAAAACGACCATTAAAAACAAAAGAGACGATTTTTTGGTCATATCTCCAACATGAGTCGGGTCTTAAGGTTGTTGTAAATCGCCCTGGAACCACAAAACGGTGGGCAATAGCTCATGAAAACGACCATAAAACGCAAAAACTATGATTTTCTCGTCATATCCCTCAAACATGGAAGGGCTCTTACGAGGCATGCAAATCCTCCTGGAATAAAAAAACTATGGACAGTAACTCATAAAAACGACCATAAAACATGAAAATGATGAGCTTTTGGTCATAACTCTCAAACATGTATTGAGTCTTAAGATCGTTGTAAATCGCCCGGAAACCCCAAAACAGTGGGCAATAGCTCATGAAAACGGCCATAAAACACAAAAACAATGAGTTTTTAGTCGTATATCTCAAACATGTAACAAGTCCTACAGGCCTTGCAAATCCAACTGGAACCCAAAAATTGTGGGTAACAACTCATGAAAATGGCCATAAACACGAAAGTGACGATTTTTTGGTCATAACTCTCAAATATGTATCGGGTCTTAAGGTCGTTGTAAATCGCCCTGGAACCCCAAACATGTGGGCAATAGCTCATGAAAACAGCCATAAAACGCGAAAACGACAAGTTTCTGGTCATATCTCTCAAACAACTAAGTGTTTTTACAAGGAGTGCAAATCCACCTGAAACCTAAAAACTATGGGTACTAACTCATGAAAACAATCATAAAAAACGAAAACAACGATATTTTGGTCATAACACTCAAACATGTATCGGGCCTTATGGTTGATGTAAATCGCCCTGAAACCACAAAACTGTTGGCAATGACTAATGAAAATGGCCACCAATCACAAGTGACAAGATTTGGTCATATCTCTCCAACATGTATCGGGTCTCAAGTTTGTTGTAAATCGCCCTGGAACCACAAAACAGTGGGCAATATCTCATGAAAACAGCCATAAAACGCGAAAACGCTGATTTTCTGGTCATATCTCTCAAACATGGAAGGGTTCTTACGAGTCATGCAAATCCTCCTAGAACCAAAAACTGTGGGCAGTAACTCATGAAAACAACCATAAAACACGAAAACAACGAGTTTTAGGTCATATCTCTCAAACATGTATCAGGTCTTAAGGTCGTTGTAAATCGCCATGGAACCCCAAAACAGTGGGCAATAGCTCGTGAAAACGGCCATAAAACGCAGAAACTACAAGTTTTTAGTCATATATCTCAAACATGTAGCAGGTCCTATAGGCCTTGCAAATCCAACTGGAACCCAAAAACGGTGGGCAACAGCTCATGAAAATGGCAATAAACACGAAAATGACGAGTTTTTGGTCATAAATCTCAAACATGTATCGGGACTTAAGGTTGATGTAAATCGCCCTGAAACCATAAAACTGTGCGAAAACGGCCATCAAACACAAAAGCGACGAGTTTTTGGTCATATCTCTCTAGCATGTATCGGGTCTTAAGGTTGCTGTAAATCGCCCTGGAACCACAAAACTATGGGCGATAGCTCATGAAAACTGCCATAAAATGCGAAAACGACGATTTTCTGGTCATATCTCTCAAACATGTAAGGGCTCTTACGAGGCATGCAAATCCACCTGGATCCCAAAAACTATGGACAGTAATTCATGAAAACGACCATACAACACGAAAACGGCGATATTTTGGTCATAACTCTTAAACATGTATCGGGTCTTAACGTTAATGTAAATTGCCCAGAAACCATAAAATTGTGGGCAATAACTCATGAAAACGGCCACCAATCACAAAAGAGACGAGACTTTGATCATATGTCTTCAACATGTATCGTGTCTCAAGTTTGTTGTAAATCGTCCTAGAACCACAAACCAGTGGGCAATAGCTCACGAAAACGGCCATAAAACGCGAAATCGCTGATTTTCTGGTCATATCTCTCAAACATGGAAGGGCTCTTACAAGGCATGCAAATCCTCCTGGAACTAAAAACTATGGGCAGTAACTCATGAAAACGACCATAAAACACGAAAACGACGATTTTTAGGTCATATCTCTCAAACATGTATCAGATCTTAAGGCCGTTGTAAATCTCCCTGAAACATCAAAACAGTGGGCAATAGCTTATGAAAACGGCCATAAAATACAGAAACTACGAGTTTTTAGTCATATATCTCAAACATGTAGAAGGTCCTATAGGCCTTGCAAATCCAACCGATAAACTGTGGGCAACGGCTCATGAAAATGGAAAAAAACACGAAAACGACGAGGTTTTGGTTATAACCGTCGATGGATCCATCGTGTGCATGCATGGCCAGCCACAAAGTGGAAATTAATTGATGCATGCATGTACACCTTTTCTTGCACGACAGGGTTTAATTAGTACTAGCAAAAGAGGGCAGGCACACGATAGTCGCAGGGTATTCCTGTGGCATGTGATCGACCGATCGTGTTTAAACAGGAAATAAAGAGATCATGAGGTAGCAGAGAGACCGAGAGAGCGAGACGTCCGTCGCATCGCACGGTGTCCTGCTCGCTCCAAAATAGGTCGAGAGAGGCCATGCTGCTGCATGCAGACCGTCGTGGGTCGGAGGAGGAAAGTTTCTCCTCCGGCCCAAATTAGGGTCCCGACTTTGGTGGATCTCCATTGCCAATCACGTACGATCTCCTTCTCCTCCTCCATATCCGATTCGTACGTAACCAAGTTTCCATCCAACAAGAAGAGAGCCCCCCCTCTCTCCCCTCTTTCCTCTTCGATATCTTCCCTCGACTCCCTCGGTTCCGATCGATCCGATCGCATCGATGAGGGGCGCGGTGCTGGTGGCCCTGGCGGCCGCCATCGGCAACATGCTGCAGGGCTGGGACAACGCCACCATCGCCGGCGCGGTGCTCTACATCAAGCGCGAGTTCCACCTCGAGACGCAGCCGGCCATCGAGGGCCTCGTCGTCGCCACCTCCCTAATCGGCGCCACCATCATCACCACCTTCTCCGGCCCCGTCGCCGACATCGTCGGCCGCCGCCCCATGCTCATCGCCTCCTCCCTCCTCTACTTCGCCGGCGGCCTCTTCATGCTCTGGTCCCCCAACGTCTACATCCTCCTCATGGCGCGCCTCGTCGACGGATTCGGCGTCGGCCTCGCCGTCACGCTCGTCCCCGTCTACATCTCCGAGACGGCGCCGCCCGAGATCCGCGGCCTGCTCAACACCCTCCCGCAGTTCACGGGATCCTTCGGCATGTGCTTGTCCTACTGCATGATCTTCGCCATGACCCTCAAGCCGGACCCCAGCTGGCGGACAATGCTCGGCGTGCTCTTCATGCCGTCGCTCATCTACCTCGTTCTCACGGTCTTCTACCTGCCGGAGTCGCCGCGGTGGCTCGTCAGCAAGGGCAGGATGAAGGAGGCCAGGGTGGTGCTGGAGATGCTGCGGGGACGGGAGGACGTCTCCGGCGAGATGGCGCTGCTGGTTGAAGGTCTGGGCAGCGCCGGCGACACGGAGATCGAGGAGTACGTCGTCGGGCCGGCAGACGGCGACCACGAGCAGAGGGACACCGTCACGCTGTACGGGCCGGAGCAGGGCCTGTCGTGGGTCGCGCAGCCCGTCGCCGGCGGGAGGGGCAGCATGCTCGGCAGCTCTCTGGGGCTGCCGGGGTCCGGCAGGCAGGGCAGCATGTTAGACATGATGAAGGACCCCGTCGTGGCGCTGCTCGGGAGCGTGCACGAGCGCCTCCCCGGGGACGGCACCGGGAGCATGCGGGGCAGCACGCTGTTCCCCAACCTCGGGAGCATGCTCAGCGTCTCCGAGAGGCCTGGAGGCGCTCCTGCCACCGTTGCCGGCGACCGCCCGTGGGACGAGGAGAACGTGGCGCCGGAGGACGAGGACGACGACGACGACGAGTACCTCTCCGACGACGAAGACCAGGCGGCGGCGGCGGCGGCGGCGCCCGGCGGGCTCGAGGCGCCACTGCTTTCCAGGCAGGGCACGGAGGTGGAGACCAGGGCCAATAACAACAACAACGAGGTGCCGCGGAGCCAGTCCAGCATGCAGAGGTTCAGCAGCGCGGGCGGCGGCGTGGACGCCGCGAGCACCATGGGCATCGGCGGCGGGTGGCAGCTCGCGTGGAAGTGGACCGAGAAAGTGGGCCCTGACGGCGTCAAGCGTGGCGGCGTCAAGAGGATGTACCTGCACGAGGAGGGCGTCCCCGGCGGCGCCGAGGGTGGCGCAGCCACTGGCGGCGGTCCCGGTGAGTACGTGCACGCGGCGGCGCTGGTGAGCCAGTCCATGCTCTACACCAAGGACGTCCTCATCGGGCAGAGCCCCACCGAGACCGCATTCGCCAACCCGCCGGAAGCCGTCGCCACCAAGGCCGCCGCTTCCGGCCCCCGCTGGCGCGAACTACTCGAGCCTGGCGTCCGCCACGCCCTCTTCTGTGGAATGATGCTTCAGATCCTCCAGCAGGTAAAATATGTTACCCCTTTTTCACAAAAGGAGACATATAATTTATTTTTAAAATCGTGGCACTCTAACCAAACATAAACATACAAACTAAGATTATAATTGTTAGACTAGATGTCATAAAAATACATCTTAACATGGTATCTATATAATATGGGAGTGCCTAGATCTCAGGCGCCTGAGAACTAGTTATGTCTAAGTCGCCGATGTCATCCTAATATCTGTGCTAATTCTCGGTTGCAACCTAGTTACAACTCATATGATTTGTACTAATTCTCAGTTACAACCTAGTTGCAACTCATTAAGTTCTTAGTTACACCCAAGTTGCAACTCATGTGTAACTTTCGTTTTGCACGAATCACGAGGTAAATCGAATGGTGAAAGAGACGACTGAGACTTAAGAAGTTCCCAGGCGCCTGAGAACTAGCAAATCCGATATAATATATAATTATTATTAGTCAAACTATACATTGTTTAATAACTTTCGAACAAAATTATAGGCCTTGTTATTCTGAAACGATGGGAGTACGTACTCTCTTTGTTCTAAACTGCCATGAATTTGTCTAAATTTAAAAACATCTAGCTACATACTAAACAGTGTCTAGATATAAGAGAGTATTTAGTTATGTTTTTCTCCCTTTGATGTAGTCGTGCCATATATGCATGCTGACTGTTGAACCATTGTTTGTGTGCAGTTCTCTGGCATCAATGGTGTGCTCTACTACACGCCCCAGATCCTGGACCAAGCCGGCGTGAGCGTCCTCCTCTCCGGCCTCGGCCTCAGCTCCGACTCCACCGCCATCCTCATCTCCGGCCTCACCACACTCCTCATGATGCCCAGCATCGGCATCGCCATGCGACTCATGGACGTGGCCGGGCGCCGCAGCCTCCTTCTCTGGACCATCCCGGTGCTCATCCTCTCCCTGGTCATCCTCATCATCTCCAACATTGTCCCAATGGAAACCAACGTGCACGCCGCGCTCTCTACGGTCTCCGTCATCCTCTACTTCTGCACCTTCGTCATGGGATTCGGGCCCATCCCCAACATCCTCTGCGCCGAGATCTTCCCCACCAGGGTCCGGGGGCTCTGCATCGCCCTATGCTCCCTCACTTTCTGGTTTGGCGACATCATCGTCACCTACAGCCTGCCCGTCATGCTCAACTCCATCGGGCTCGCCGGGGTCTTCGGGTTCTACGCCTGTGTGTGCTGCCTCGCCCTCGTCTTCGTCGCGCTCAAGGTGCCCGAGACCAAGGGGCTCCCACTCGAGGTCATCATCGAATTCTTCAACGTTGGCGCCAAGGGGTTGCCAGAACAAACCAATGAGTAAATCAAGAAGAGATACTCAATATTTTTCTTCATCCATCGATGGATCGATCATCGGTAAGTAGCTGAGAAGACAAGAGAATAAAAGTTGTTAATTAGGACGGCGCTCTTTTTGTTTTCCTTTTCTTGTTGAGTCTCTATATATATGCTCCATCTTTGGTATTCATGCATCAAGCTTGAATTAATTTTCGGTGTAAGGTAGGTGTTTTGAGTAGCAGTATGTCTATTTGTATCTCTTATACATTCAGCCGAACAATGAAAATTTGTTTAATCAACGCTCTCAAATATTACTATATGATGAGTATTATTATCTTACTTGGAAATATGAGATTGTTTCCCCCTTCCTCGTTTGGCACATTTTGACAGGTAAATCAACTTTTTTTCTTCTTGCCAATTTATTAGCTTCTATTTGACTTTGTGGTACTCGTTCGATCGTCTCGTGGTGTAAGTAGGACTGTCAGAGAAATAACATTTATCAAAGCACATGAATTTTTTTGGGACACTGCGTTGGGCCAAAGCAGAATAAAAGTTGTTAACTAGCTAGGACGGCGTTTTGATTTAAATTCTGAGTCTTTATGCTACATTACTGATGGAGCTTGAATTAATCGTACATGTGGTCTAAGGTAGGCGTTCCGATTATTAGTATGCAGGTGTTTTTCATCTCCTTCATCAGGTGAACAATTAGTTTTTGTGTAATCGGTTGTCCGAAATATAGTGTATGAGTACCGTTATCTTACTCGGAAAAATAGTACGGTAATACTACCTCCGTTTTAAAATATAAGATATTTTAGCTTTGTAAAGAAAATATATTTAAACTTCTTTTAGTGTATAGATTCATTTCAAACCTAAGTGAACCTACATACTACTTCCTTCGTTTCATAATATGATATTTTATGTTTGTAAATTAATGTATCTAGACACCTTTTAGTGTTTAGATTCAGAGCAAACCTACACACTAAAAAGTAAAACATCTTATATTATAAAATTGAGGGAGTAAAAGATATATAGATATATTTGCTTTATAAAGCTAAAACATCTTATATTTGAAAACGGAGGGAGTACATCTTTTCCTAACACTGCCAATTTAATTGTGATACTCCCTCCGATCCAAATTAATTGACTTGGATTTTGCTAGATTTGAATGAATCTAACACTAAAACATGTCTAGATATATCTAAATCTAGATAAATCTAAGTCAATTAATTTGAATCAGAGGGAGTACCAAATATCACATAATTATTTTACAAGAGACCAAATTTACAAGAGTAGACAACTTTAACTAGTACTACTGAATATAGCAAATTAGCTATTGTTATTATCAGAAACCCCTTTTGGCTCACGGGTGCATTTGCATTGTGAGAAAACATATTTTAAAATGGTAAAAAATCGAAAATTTGTCTACAAGTACATTCGAATATTTTATATTTGTTTACAAGTTTTTGGGATGAAAAAACATTTTATGTATCATATGTAAAAAGACAAAATATCACGTAAGTACGACTATTCACAGAATATTTTCTGTCTTTTTTGCACGGGACATGTAGAATACTATTTCACCCCGAAAACTTGTGAACAAACGTAAAGTGTTCGATTGTATATGTAGACATTTTTTTAAAATCTTTTGATATTTTAAAATATGTTCTCTTACCATGGATGCAAATGCACACGTGAGCCGAATAGCCACCCCCACCATCGGAAGTTCTCTTTTACATCTTCATAAGAGTAAAATTCATCGGTAGTACCTAAACTTGGCACCTTTTTTCGATACGGTCATCCACCTTAGGAATACGCAATTTACGGTCACTAAGTACAACGGGTGTGTCATGACGGTCACTGGCGTCTGTACCGGTTTCTGTATAGGGATGTATTCGCTTACGTGGCACCGAGTGGACCCACTTTGTCAGCCTCTACACACATACAGGAAACTATTTCACAATGTTAAAAATCGGAAGGGCTCAAGTGCAAAATGCCAAAGAGATAAGGTTTCTCCTCTGGCTCCGGCGGCCAGTGCCGCCCTTCCCAACCCGACGCCGCCCTTCCCACCCTGGCGCCTGCCCTCCCCGTGCTGGCGCTGCTCCCTCCATATCTCCTCGCGCCGGCGCTGCTCCCTCTCTATCTCGGCGCAGCTTGCGGCACCGTAGCGGGAAGGGCGTCCGCCCCCGTGCTTGTGCTGCTCCTTGCGGGCGGGCGGAGTGAGGAGGCAGGGTCGCCAGTGGGGGAAGGGGCGGCACAGGCGTGGGGAGGAAGGGATCGGCGTGGGAAGGAAGGGGGCCAGTGCGGGCGTTGGGAGGAAGGGCCGCCGCCGACCTCCTGCCCCAGCATGACTCTAGCAGAAACCACCATTGTCGAGGAAGGGGTCTAGCCAGCACTGGCCGGGCGTGGCCGCGGAGCTGAAGTTGCCGACCCTCCCGTTCCATGCTTCCCATGGCGGGCAGAGAGGAGGAAGAAGGGGAGTGTGACACTGACAGGTGGGCCCCGCCTATCAGTCTAGACCAAAGGACCCTACATGTTAGTTTTTAGGCTTGGGCTTGATTTAGGGGAGGTTTTTTTTGCAAAAAAGTTACACTGTTTCTGTTTAGACCGGTCAACATCAGTCGAATACATTGCTATACACAGGCCCAGTGACCGTCATGACACATCCGCCATATTTAGTGACCGTAATTTGTGTATTCCTAAGGTCGATGACCGTATCGTAAAAGGGTGCTAAGTTAAGGTACCAACAGTGAATTTTACTGGCTTCATAACATGCCCAAACACATTGGATGGACGATGAATTAGCTTGTTCTTTTGCAAGTGAAAAGAAGAGATGGAAGAAAATGACTAATTATTAAGGTCATGGCTAACAAAGTAAGGCAACTTAACCATTGTAGCCAATCAACTAACAAAATGAACAGTGTGCAACGAGAATCTACATAAAACTTTCGACATCAGTGTAAAATGTTCAATTTATGCCACACCTGTTAACCCGAGCAGAGGATTCAATTGCATAATCGGTATTAGGTGGAAATCAGTTTGGAAAATGATTAGTTGACATAGCAACTCTGTTCTCCAGCCTCTTATTTTTCATGGTGAATTGAAAGTGCAGTAAATGGTCAATTAGAAACCACAAATGGATTTTGATGAATGTAGAAAAAAAAATGCCAGTGTACATTCTGTTAAAAAAGAATACCCAGAATTTTCAAAGGTACTCTAGTTGTAAGGTACAGCACTAAACTGTAGCATTGTCCTATGTATTATACACACATTCATAAAAAAACACAAGTGCCAGAAGACCATTTTCTTTTCAAGTAGAACAGTGCTTTCCTCCAAAAATTAAAGTAGTCGTAGTATAACTCTACTGTTCCTTGTATCAATTGCAGGTGATCAATCCATGTATCAAGTGATAATGCCTACTGTTCCTTGTTTAGTACTACTGTACCTCACATCACAGAGCCAAGAATTAACGAAAACAACTCCATGAATCACTGTCTCAGCATGATGACTACAGATATACAAATGGTTAAGCAACTAAATCCTGTAAGTCTACTTCACAGGCCACACCATACATGTACGGAACTGGGAGAACCTATATACTGTATAAGAGTGACAGTTTCAGCGTCGACCACATCACATGCCACACAGCATACAAAATGGAAGAACCTACACCAACTATGTCCAGTTCTGCATCTCGGACTCTCAGCAACCCAAATTCAACTATAAAACCCCCTGCAGAACAACAAATGTCATCTCAGTGAAACCAGTTTGTACTATACCCTCACACAACAGCAAAACTTTGTATGGTTCCAACAATAAACAACAACTTAAAAACTGTGCAGGTTACAAAAAGGAATATCCAAAGCTGGATCATAACAGAACTGTTAGACAAACTAGTACTACAAAAGTAGAACAACGATAAGGAAACAATTGTTTGTACTGGTTTGGTTTGTGTAGATTAGGTAACATATTTCAACAAGACATGCACACTTGCTTGCGAGTTGTCACCCGTAACATTCTCACAAAAATCAATCAGAGGAAAAAATATGAAGTACAAACCGACCAATTCATTCATCTATTCTTGTCAATCACATAAAAATAACAAAAATTAAATTCACATGGAAATAACTTGCACCAGCAGATGCAGGTGCAGAGAGCATGCAAGGGCCAATGCCACTATGCCAGAGATGAAAGAAAGGTGTAGTAGTAATGAGAAGAGAGGCCGACACACGCATGCTGAAGTCATTTATTACTAGCATGCCCGCTATAGTTATCTATATAGCACATGTATTTCACCCCATATTGAGATCATGTATTTCCTCACAAATGAATTGGGCACAGATCACATGAACCCACTGAATGGCTAAGATAGAGCCAAGACGCTGCCCCCCAACTTCTCACAATTTTGCATGACTAAAAAATGCGAACATCAACTCACAATGTGAAGATCATACAACAATATCCAAACACGAATCATCTCAGTATTATTAGACAAGACTAACATCATTCCAGCAATAGATGAACAATTAGTTTGTAAACCTTCAACCTTTTACAGTTCACATGTTCTCATGTTTTGTGCTTCCTACTAAACTTCCTAGATTATCAAGTCAGTTGACACTTATTTTCTATCATGTGCACGTGAGAGGTTCGTGGAGTTGAAAGAATAAAAGTTTGGTATCTAACTCGTAGGGTGTTTCAGAATGCAAGATGTATCCCATTCTGAAATTTATCAAATCCATCCCACGCATCATTTTACTAAAGAAACTGAACAAGAAGATATGCTCATAGCAAAGGGATAAATTTACCTCACTTGTTCAACCAACTTCACACATTAGAAGATCCCATGGGTTCATAGTTTCAGATCTAACCATTTCCATCCAACTTCCCTGCCTAAAAGCAAAAGAAAATCAGTTGAACCAATGAGAACACTTGTACAAAGGATTACATATTCATGGAACTTGAGGGGGGAAAGTAGCTATTGTGATAAGGACAGTAAATGAAGACACATCTATTGCCAGGTCCAAGAAAGAACGATAATACTCCTTTGCCAAGCCATATTAGACAGTTGCACTCAACCATAATTCTTCAGGACAACATTTACCAGTTATGCCCAATGGGCCAAGATAAATATGAACAGATTGAGAAAACTTAGTGACAAAATAAGCATTACTTAGCACAATTGAAATTTAATGAACTATTACTATTACTTGATAGAAATTGCATGCTATTTTCACTGATAATTAACATCAGGATCCACCACGACAAATATAATATTGTAAGTAAAAAAATACTAAATTAGAAAACACAACAAGCCAGTTTCCAGTTGTTTAGGTACCAAATGATTTCACTACATACTTCCAATTATTTGAAATATCATGTCGAATAAATGGCCAGATAACAACAGCTTCAATAATATCACCACAACAACTAAGAAACAATCAACCAGTTTATTTTTCTAGATCTAGCCCATCCCTAATCAAGCAACAACTACAAAAATTAACTGGAATGGATGTCTGCAAAGAGAACCTATTTTTGTTGTTTGTGCAGTGTAGATAGCGAGGTATTACCTGCAGTATAGAAATTTGCGTAGGGATAAAAGACCATGTAACGGTTGTCATCTGTTTCAGAAATCTTCCTGATCTGCATCGACTCAAATTGGAGCATGAACTTGCCAATCGATGTAGTCAACAAAATCACATTGTTGTCCTCATCATACCCCATGAAAAGTGCCCACTTTTCGTTCCTAGGTGTTATCTGTGGAAAAATCGCCTCTAGTTGAATGATTTTCGGCTGCAGCACCCATCTAGCAACACCATCAGAATTCATTTTCCTATCCCATAAATGGATGCTCAATTTTGACAGTACTGCAATTATGAACGTTTGGCAGTGTCGGCTTCTTCATCACACCAAGGGTTTGCCTTTCAATATCAAACACAAGGCTGTCACCACCATAAAACAACCCATAAACTACATTCCATATGACGATGTTGGTCCTTCTGCAAAGAATCGCAGCTTTACTCGCCGTTGAGACAATATTGCCCCATAGACCAGAAGTCGATTCGTAGAGCCAAGCAAAAGCCTGCGTGCATAGTCCACACATCAGCACCAATTTCAGTGGGCTCGAGAAGCAATCACCGTGCACATGTCTATCCTCGACGGTAGCGCACAACACCGTGATATCACAGTGCCATGCGTTGACCCTTTCATTGATGAAGAGTCCCGGCGGGAAAGGCACGCGGTGCTGCTGGCCGGTGAGGGGATCCCACACGACAACCTCAGGCCGACGGTCATTGAGGAGGATAGCGAGGCCGTGGCGGCAGCCACGGAAGTTCCAATGGTCGTACGGGCTGCTGCTATTGGGCACGGCGAAGCGCTCGGCGGGGACGCGGTCAGGTTTGTCCAGATTAGGAACGAACTTGTGTTTACATCCAGGAGTCCCTGCGGAGAAGCCCAACAGAGGAGGTTTCTGGTGGTGTTTGCGGAAGCATTCGAGGAACTCGGGATCGGAGAGGATGTTGCGCCAGCGCATGCAGACAAGTGACACGCGTGGGAGGGAGGATGCCTGCGGAGGGAGGCGAAGGAGAATCTCGTGGAGGAGGTCCTCATCTTCAAGCGGTGTCGCCGGTGCCGACCAGGAGCTAGTATTGTCACCGTCGAGGACCTTGGATTTGGGGTTGTCCGGAACTGCAGAACACCGCAGCTCCCTGGCATCCAGACATGCCATACTTTGACTGGGATCAGCCCTGAAACATCAAACACAACAAGTGTACTCAATGGACTGATCTCATTGATCAACTTGAATTTGAATTCATCGAACACATAGCAAGAAGGCATCAATCCATGCATCTAAACTGTGTGCTGCCTAAAACAGAGATAAATTGGATAGTCTTCAATCAATGTGGTTGCAAATAGACATTCGAAGGCGTTGCATTGCATTAGCCATTAGGTACCAGGAACTAGCTACTTTCCCATTGGAACTTTCTCCACCACACATACGATTTGTGTCCATCCAAATCAAACAAAAGGATCAATAGGATCTCACCCTTGGGGAACCGGAGCAGGATCCCTCATCTCGCTCGCCTCTGTCCACCTCCGCCGCCGTGTGGACTGTCGTCTGTAGTAGAGCCTGAAGCGGAGAGCTGAGATGAAGTGGACGTGCAGCTGGCCAGCCCGGCCCGACCAATAACCAATAATAGCCCGGCCCAGCCAGACCAGAGATTGAAGTCCATCTAGCAAGCTCGCGAAACAGAAGCCCAATAGGCTGTCGTCAAAAAAAGTAAACAATAGGGTCCCGAAACAACTCGACTTCTGACTCCTCCACATTCTACTGGAGCCCAATATGCTAGTGATATTACTGCGCACTTTGATTAATGGGAGTTTTCCAACTAAAGAAAAGAACTTATCTTTACCCTAAAAAAATGTACTCGATCCATGTAGAAATAAAAGACATTTTAGCTTTGTGAAACGTATCTAAACAAATTGTGTGTATATATTTAGAGTGAATTTATATACTCAAAGATATCTAGATACATTCATTTTATAAAGCTAAAATATTTCATATTTCTGAACGAAAGGAGTAGTACTCCGTAGGAATCACCTCCTAGAGAGGTAAACACATGAGAGAAATATGAATAGGATCTCACGCAACAAGGCGTAGTCAGGATGTCTTGAATTATCTGAACACAAAAAGTATATTAAAGGTTTATTGGCACAAAGTAAAGTTTCTTACGCGACAATGTTTTGTGAAACCATGGAAGTTGGTAAAACTATAGGAAATGATACTTCCTTCGATCCATAATAAGTGTCGTCCATTTTGTACTAAAACTTTGTACTAAATAAATGACACTTATTATGGATCACAGGGAGTATAATATCTTAAACGTTATCAAATATTTTCTTTTGAGAACTAATTTTAATTAACATATTTCCAAGACGTCTGAATTGCTTCTAGTTTTTCTAATCTTTCGTATTTTGTGCTCTTTCATATTTTCTAGTAACATTTATATTGAAGATCATTTTTTAGAATTATTTTTTCACATTTATACTTTTTAACATATCAAAATATATAAATCCTATAGTATGTTCTTTATTTTTTTAAAAAAATATAATTGTAGAATATTATTGGTTTTCAATTTTTGTTATATTTGTCAATATTTATTTTGACTGTTATTTCACCTGCAGATTATATACATTTGAAAAAAAAATCTTATTATTTTACTCATATTTTGCAAAAGTTTAACTTTCACTAAACCCATAAGCGCAAGGTAGTTAATTATGAATTGAGGAAGTATGCATTAACCCACATTGCTTGCTATAAAAGTAAAATAGCCATTCATTGGTTAGTTCCTCTTCCAATGTTGTTAATTAATTCCTTTTTTTGCATATTGTTCACCAAGTATGACCATCAACAATCCCCATTCATTGGTTAGTTCCTCTCTCCTGATTGCTGAATGGATATTTGTGCCCACTACGATAAAAAAAACCCTGAATGAAGCGGAAGGTCATGTGCCATTCAACATGTTGACAAACACGTTGACTGATATGATGAAGACCGAAGAGCATGGTTTCATTTTGGCATCACGTCGTCTGGTCGTTCACACGACGATGCATCGTGGCCACAGCAGAGATGAGGGCCTAATTTGTTTGGCCAAGATAAGGACATGTTGGTAACAGATAACGAAGCAGATGTAACTTGGAGTACTCAGTCAAAACTCAAACAACCAACAGAGTCTTACAGTTCTAGAGACTATACGACGATTAGTCGCCCTCCCCACAAGAAAATACATTACGTTGGAACGGTCAAACAATAAAAACGCATACCATTTCTTTGCTCCGTCATTAGGGTTGTAAGCAGAAACCCACATAATCCCGCGAAAGTGAAAATCAATTCAAACTAGACTAATTTTGTTGAAAACTACAAGTAGGCTAACTAATTTATGAATACGAAGAAGGGCGGGGAATGGGAGCCGCTCTGCGACCATATGCATCATCCATGCTTCCTTCTTTTATGTTAGAAACTATTAATGATGTTAAACTTAGAAAAAGAGAATCAGCGAGAGAAGTAAACCAACCGAGATGTCCCTCATGTCGCTTCGAGAAGGGGCAGATCGGGCAGAACCCTAGAGTCGCCGCCACACCCATCCCTTCCGCCCATGTCCCCCTGCAGCGGCCGAAGGACGCCGGCGGCCAAGGTCCACGTGGCTGACGACGGTGGTGAGCTCTCATCCTCTCGCGTGGCGGCAAGAGTCCTATCTTGCTCGCATGGTGGGATCTCCGAATGGAGCTTTGTAGCGTCCCTAGACGGCGTGGCTCGTCTGGCAAAGATAGACGCTACATGGCGTCCCCAAACATCGTTGGCGACTTCGGTGGCCGTTGTGGCCGTGAGGTCCGGCGTTGTGGGTGGTTCGAGGGGGGTGCGTGTCTGCTTCTTCTCATCGTCATGGTAAGTATGTCTGCTGTACTTGATGTTTCCACAAAATAAAACGAAACAAATCTAGCTATCTAGTCAGCAGTGATGGTAGCGTCCCAACTCCGACGTGGACAGCTGAAATATAAACTCTCCAACACACACGACTCCAAACACAACCCATCTAGAATTTCAAAATTTTGTACTACTATTATTCAATCGTCTGATTTCGTGATCGAACATTCGTGGATGCTACGTTTGTGGGAGTACTTTTTACTTGTAGACCAAGGTTCGATGCAAGTACATATGCTCCTATAGTGCAGAATCAATATATAGCTAGAGCGTCTAGCTAGTTAAAACACAGTACTAATATCTTCAACTGATCCATCCATGGATTCGCCCGCCCTAGCCTGCTTCACCGCGGTGATGATCATTTTATTCGTGCCGTTCAGCACTTGCGATGACCGACTTGTCCCTGGCAAGGCGCTCTCTCCCAGCAACACCATCGTATCCGATGGTGGGGCGTTTGCCATGGGCTTCTTCAACCCCTCCAATTCCACTCTGGACAAGTTGTACCTTGGCATATGGTACAACGACATTCCCGAGCATACTGTCATGTGGGTTGCAAACCGAGAAAACCCAGCCACCAACACCACGTCCTCTGCACCGCTGCTATCCCTTCTCAACACATCCAACCTCGTTCTCTCTAGCGGTGACAATAATGGTGGACATGTTCTATGGACGACAACCAACACTGTTGTTGAACCTGCAGGGTCATCCCCATCGACGGCGGTGCTCCTGAACACCGGCAACCTCGTCATTCGCTCGTCAAATGGAACCACGTTGTGGCAGAGTTTTGACCACCCTACAGACACAATGCTGCCAGGCATGAAGCTCCGGATCAAGTACAACACACACAACATGGCCGAGCGTTTGGTATCCTGGAATGGGCCTACCGACCCCTCACCGGGGCGTTTCTCCTATGGCAGCATCCCAGCAACACCCTACCAAATATTCATGTGGGATGGGGAGCGCTCGGTGGCTCGCACTACCCCATGGTCGTGGTACCTAGTGAAGAGCCTACGCGCGGAGGCCATGAACGTTAGTGATGATTTTATCATATATGTTGCCTTTGTCGACAAGGACGATGAGATCTACGCCACCTATAGCCTCGCCGACGGTGCCCCGCGCACAAGGGTAGTCCTTGTGTACACTGGGGAGTACCAGATCCAGAGCTGGAGTAGCAGTTCGTCGGCGTGGGTTGTCCTCTCGAAGTGGCCTTCCGCCGAATGCAACAGTTACAACTATTGTGGCCCGTATGGATACTGCGATGAGACAGTGGCGCCAGACCCAATATGTAAGTGCCTAGAAGGTTTCGAGCCGTCAAACATGGAAGAATGGAACAGTGGCAGGTTCCTGGCGGGGTGCCGACGTAAGGATCAGCTACATGGGTGCAGAGATAACTTCTTGGCCTTGCCGGGGATGAAGTCACCGGACAACTTCATGCTCGTCGGAGAGGGGCGTAGTACGATAGAGGAGTGTGCGGCCGAGTGCCACAAAAACTGTTCATGTGTGGGGTATGTGCATCGTAACGTGAGTGGTGGCATGTCCGGAGGAGACGTGACACCATGCTTGTTGTGGGTTGGGGATCTGATTGACACCGGAAAAATAGGCGTAGAGGCCGGTGGGGAGACGATGTATCTCCGACTTGCAGGCATTGATGCAGCAGGTGGTAACAAATTTACATCTTGCCCTCTTTCCACTACTACTTTTGTGATTTCTGCCACTTTGTACTGCTAGTTTTTTTTAGTTTGCTAAAATACGTACTTCTTTATCAGTGATTTCATTATTATGGTATATGTATTTGTGCCGCAGGTAAAAGGATAAAGAGCAATAACGCCGCCGTCAAGATTGTGCTGCTAGTTTCTGGCAGTTCTGTTCTGGTGGCCACATGCATCTTCCTTGCATGGTCAAAATTCAGAGGTACGTTTAATTTTACCAGATTATGAGAATGAACATTTCAACACATGAAACCTGCTGAATAAATAAATCAAAGAACATCGTATAACTTTTGTAAATGGTTTTGAACATTGTTTAGCTACTATTAGTAGTACAAGCAATCTACTGTATTAGCTACCACATGAGATAAGAGTCTGCATGAAAAGATTAACGGACACACACATGCGCACATGCAAACAGACGATACCTCTCTCCCCACACAAAGATAGAGAATGAACCATGTTGTTTTCCGTTGTAACACGATTACTCCGCCAGAGATACTCATTGTGGAAAGGTCTGGAAAACATAGCATTGTATGTTCACGGTATTGTACACTCGAGGGTTATGTGTGCATTTATCCTGAATAGGCGGCATAGAAAGCTGAAAGAGCATGAATGGTCGTTTTTGCTAACATGTGAGCTGAATTTTATGTCGTAAGAGACAGCTACACACTATACGGCACGGTGACATCAATAATTATAGGGCTGGAAAAGTTGTTTCGTGAGCACATGAGATCATAAATTTGGCAATTTTGTACTGACATCAATATAGTTATACGGCTGAAAAAACTTATTTCTTATGTTTTTGATGTGCTCATTAGAAGCGACTCTTGATTTTGTGGTAGCTGGCAAGAACAGAAAATGGAGAAATGTCAAGACGAAAAGATTGAATGGTATGATTATATCTGATGAAGCTTTGGAAGAAAACCCTCCCCATGATCAAGAATTTCCTTTTGTAAGATTAGAAGAAATCGCACTTGCAACCCACAATTTCTCTGAAAGTTGCATGATTGGTCAGGGAGGATTTGGAAAAGTATACAAGGTAACCTGCATATGCAGCTTTCAGTTATTCCTTGAAATGAGGATAACTATTTTTCATAGTGCAAACTCAAATCTAACATTCTCATCATATTTTTGTAGGGAATGTTAGGTGGTCAAGAAGTTGCGGTCAAGAGGTTAAGTAAAGATTCTCAACAGGGAACAAAAGAATTTAGCAAAGAAGTAATTCTAATTGCCAAATTGCAACATAGAAACTTGGTTCGACTTCTTAGATGTTGTGGTGAGAGAGATGAAAAGCTTCTCATATATGAGTATCTACCAAACAAGAGCTTAGATGCTACCCTTTTTGGTACACATTCTAATAACATACAATGATTCCCCAAGACAACTTAAACTATTTTTTCTTACGTATGTTTCTTTGTATAGATGAATCAAGAAAATTGGTGTTGGATTGGGCGACACGATTTAGTATAATCAAAGGGGTTGCAAGGGGACTTCTATATCTTCATGAAGACTCAAGGTTCACCATAATTCATAGGGATCTCAAAGTTGGAAATGTTTTGCTTGATGAATATATGAAACCCAAGATAGCAGATTTTGGGATGGCAAGGATATTCAAAAATAACCAGCAAAATGCTAATACACAACGAGTTGTCGGAACCTAGTGAGTATGCATTCTCAAATTCTCATTTTTCCAGTAAACTCAATTATGGTTAACTTTTCAAATTTAAATGGTGATGCAGTGGATACATGGCTCCTGAGTATGCAATGGAAGGCGTCTTCTCTACTAAGTCTGACGTGTATAGCTTCGGTGTGTTATTGCTGGAGGTTATAACAGGTATAAGGAGGAATTGTAATAGTCAAACAATGGGCTTCCCTAGCCTCACTGTCTATGTAAGTACCCACATTTCAGTCAAGTTTCTTTTCTAAAAGTAGCAGAATCCTTTTGTAAGTTGAAAACAATTTAATACAAATTGGTTGTTTCTGTTGTTGTTTGCCAGCCATGGAATATGTGGAAGGAAGAGAAGACCGAGGAACTTCCTGACTTATGTATCAGGGGTACTTGTATCCCAGGCGAAGTTTTGCTTTGCGTCCATGTAGCACTCTTGTGTGTCCAAGACAACCCAGATGATAGGCCACCTATGTCGACTGTGGTGTTTGTCCTAGAGAATGGAAGCACCACACTTCCAGTCCCCAAGCATCCCGCCTACTTTGCGCGACGAAATATTGACATGGGACAAATTAGAAATGATTTGCAGACTTCCATGAATAGTTATACAATTACCGAGATAGAAGGACGATAAATTAATTATTATTTAACTTTAGATGCATCTAGATGTAAAAACAGGAGTGCTACAAGATGTATTCCGAATTTCATTTATGTTGAGTTTTCTTTGATCGTAGCACTTGTAACTCTGCGGCTCGTGAGCTTGCGAGATTTGGTGATCGGTCAATTGTACTGGCTCTTTCTTGGAGGACTCTTCGCCCAGCTGTGTAACGAAAATGGTTGCAGGCTATTCTGTTATGCATATCGGAAATGCTAAAGCTACGGACACATTCTTACCGAACTGGTTTACGGAATGATGTGGAAGCGCGTGGTTCGTGCAATTCTAGTTGTCATCCGTGATTTCAGGACTGAATGCGTCCACTTTCTCTCCACGTCTGCACGTAAGTGAGATTCCGTAAGAATGTGCCCGTATGTGTAGCATTACTATATGCATATAGTTCAATGGAATGTTGTATTCTTTTCCAAATAAGAAAGACAGCATGGTCGATGCTTGGCAAGACTGTAATCCCCATAGATATATACTCCCTGTGTATGGAAATATAAGATATTTTAGCATTTTTCTAAAATTTAGATGTATTTTAGTGTACGGGTTCAGAGCAAAATGATTGAATCTGCATATTAAAAGCTGTCTAAATACATATATTTTATAAAAAAGACAAAAACATCTTATGTGTTAGAAACAAAGAGAGTATATATATCGCTCTCACCTTACTGTTTTGGAGAGTTTCATTCACAAGGTACCATTCAATCGTGCGTACTCCTTCCGGTCGTAAATAAGGGTTGCATATTGTCTAGATACCATATATTTAGATGTGTTTAGTGTTTAGACATATGTATAAATCTGCGGCACTAATTTACACTAGTACAGATCAGGTCTTCGCACACGGTGGAAATTATCCTTCACACACTGTGAATCGAAAAAACCGTCGGTATGCGTGGGTGGGGATGAGCCTCTACTATGCTAAAAATTCCTGGAACCATGTGCGAAATCATAGACAGTGTTGTTGGTCCAATCATGTGCGAAAGTACAAATGGATATTCCTTTTTAATTGTTGGCAAACGATTTGCGAATTTCCATCGTATGTGATCATCTCAATTCATAAACGTGTTTCAGAACCAGCAGCATGGTTAGTCCAGACATTGCAAATGATTTTACTGTGCTAGTGTAGAACCAAGATGCTAGCAGTACATTTATGCAAATGTAGTACCAAACCTCAACTTTATTTAATTGCACATAGCGATACATCATTTGTTTTCAAACATTTACAACATAGCTTTATTTGTTAGTCATACATAGAAGAATGATACACAAAATAAAGACAATCTATACCTTCTTGGTTACGTCTTTATCTTCACACCATAGCTGCAGTGCTCCTGTATTTTATCACGCTATTCTAAGAAGCGTAGATACCATCATGCAGGATGACCATTCTTTTTTTTTAAAGAGCATATATTAGTATCGCGAGATCTGCAACAACAAAATGCACTATTGGCATTACACGTGCACACAACTAAAAAATAAAGAAAAATTATAGAAAAAAGTTCCGCTACAGCGATTTATGCCTTACAACAGAGACCAACCACCACCAAGATGGCACTAAAAATCCATCATCTCCAAAAGTGATGCCTCTAAGAAGGAAACAGTGCATAAGCGTCGTCATCGTCCTGATCATCGATCATAGGTTTTCACCCTAGAGAAAGTTCACAAAACAATATCTTTAATAAGACCATTGCCAGACACAACTAATTAAGACCAGACCATGGGTTTTCACCGTGCAAGATAAAACTATAAACCTCTCATGTGCTACCACCCCCCACTAACAATCACTACTGCAAGTCACATATCACCAAGCCAGCTCCACAACGCAAGAAGACTCAAACCACCAATGCTAGCCCTCATGTCCCTGCTTTCATGACATTCTCTGCATCTGACTTCACCATGGATCATCGAAGACATGACACACGATGATAACAGATAGCAGAGCTTCGCAACACTCCCTCTAAAACCAAATGGTCAGAAAAAAATATGGGTGTGCACGACCGAATTCCTTCCGATCCAGCAATCTCCAGGCATAGTCCCCATGGAAGTTCGTCGGCGGAGTCTTCTGGAACACGTCGTTCTAGGCCAAAACAACGAGGGCAGGCAGGCAACAAATCTTCGTCTTAGCGCAGTAGGAACCCGAGGACCATCGTCACCTTTATATGTAAGACTCGCAGCCCCCACGCCGCAAGGATGACCATTCTTGCAGAAGGCGAAGGAACGTGATTCTCCGTATCTTCTTATAGCCATGGTGTTTTAATCTTGTTAAACACCGGGCAGTCTTTGCCCTTCCCTTTTCTTCGTACTATGCAGCGTTATCAAAGTTAGATCCCTATTAAACAAAAATGGAAACATATTAATATAGATAGTTACCCACATTTAGAGTTCATTTAGAGTACATGTCCACACTACTAACAAAGTAATTAACAAATTTGTGGTGTATTTTATGGTATTAAAGAAGAAAAACACAAGATCTTCCTAGTGCATATGTAGATCTAGAGTACACAACCACACTAAAGAGAGAGTAATTAACATACTCAAGGTGCATTTGAAGAGATTAAAGAAGACATACACAAGGTCAGACTAGTGCATATATGTAGATCTAGAGTACACAACCACACTAAAGGGAGAGTAATTAATATATTCAACGTGCATTTGAAGGGATTAAAGAAGACAAACACAAGGTCATACCGGTGGATATATAGATCTAGAGTCCACAACCACACTAAAGGGAGAGTAATGAACATATTCAAGGTGCATTTGAAGGGATTAAATTAAGAATAAAAATACAAGGTCAGACTAGTGCATATGTAGATCTAGAGTAAAAAAATTGCACTAAAGAGAGAGTAATAAACATATCCAATGTGCATTTGAAGGGACAACACAAGGTCAAACTAATGCATATGTATATCTAGAGTACACAACCACAATAAGAGATCGATACTAACCGCTGTGATCACATAAATAAGATATTGACAGCGATAGTCATGCATGATTGATGTCCTAGTGGACGCATGCGACAATACCCGCGGTGACCGTGGTGGAGAAGATACAGGACTCTATCGCTTTTTTCTTATCTTCGATCCTTCGAGACCACCCCTCTCCTGTGAAAAAAAAGAAGCCCCCTCAATCATGCATGCTCAATCATGCTGTCGGTCATGAGCTAATCTCCTCGTGGTGTGCATGCACGATTGATGTCATACAGTACTAGTGTACATTACACGATGTTGGCAGGCTCTCATTAAGCTATATATGCATGTGACCTCCAGATGGGGATACCAACCGTGTAACATGCATATGGTTGAGCTGTCTGCATCACGCATCCAGCTTTCCAGTTGAAGGGTGTAAGGCTGTAATTTCACATATAAGAAAATCTATTAATTTATCCCTGAATTTCTTTATAGTTATCACCAATTAAACTAATAATGGCCCAATTAACGTGGACCGTCCCATCAGGCCATATTACCCTAAAATCTTCCTAGACTTCACCGGCTGGTGGCGGCAGCGGTGGGAGCTCCCCCGACGGCTAGGTTTTGTGTTCTCCCGGGTCGCCAGAGGAGGCGACACAGGAGTCGGGATCTAGATTTATTTTCGGATGCAGAGGGACGATAGCTTTTTTTGTACTCACCGAAACGCCTATATGTAATTAAATGCCTATTTTGACAAAAAAAAATATAACGACACACAGAGCAATGAGAAAAACCGTGGAAATATATATGTATTCTTGCTTCCCCTTCTTGTCCACTGTACTTGACTCGACACTTTCGAGTTCGAGCCAACCACCTTGGTCCTAATTTTTACAAAAAGAATAGAGGGTTTTAGGGAAATCGGCATATTCTGGTGCTCTACATATATATATAGCCTTATAACGCGCGCGCACAAAGGACTGGTATCAATCTCGGATTATTATTGTTAGCTAGCAAATGGAGAAGACTAGCTGTGGCGCAGGCGACGAGGAGGAGGTGACATGGTTGCAGGCATGGGGACTCGTCACTAATTTCGCGGTGTCACTGACCCTGAAGGCGGCAATCGAACTCGGTCTCCTGGACGCACTGAGCAACGCCGCCGGCCCCGGCCGTGCGCTTACCGCAGACCAGCTGTCGGCACATCTCCCGGCGGTGGACAAGGCCGAGGCTGCGGCTTCAGTGGACCGCATCCTGCGTCTCCTTGCCTCCTTCGACATCGTGAGGTGCTCGACAGATGCCGGCCGTGTTAGTAGTTGATCTGGTTGTCAGTTTTAGTTTTCTGTAGTCTAGTGTGACACGTTGTGTGTCCCCTAGCGATAGGAATAAAGTCTGATGCGTGCCTAGTTCATGCACAGACCCATTATTTATGTTATGTCAGTTATGTAAGCCTGGCACGATCTACTCTGTGGGATGGCGCAGATGAAAGTGGATCGTGATCGGGGTAGCCTAGGAATCGGTCACGATCGCTGCAACGATGTGAACCTGGAATAAAAAGGAAGGAGCAGAAAAGACGCACGGTTAACGCGTCGAAAAAACTCTGTCTCTGAAAGTGCTGTGCTCGTGCGAACAGAGAAAGTTCAGTAGCGACGAACTCACATATCCACCTAGATTTCCACCAGATCAAGGAGAGCTAGAGGCCTTTGATCTAACATGCCGGTCATGCCGGTATGCCGGTGGCTCACCCGGGACAACGGTGGGGCCTCGCTGGCTCCCCTAGCCATGTTCACCACCGACCAGGACTACATGACGACCTGGCAAGCTTCTTCTTCTTCTTCGGCATTGCATGGTAACATACTAACGATGCACGCATGTTCTGCTACGGATACCAAGGCATCACCTAGCAGCAGCTGCCGGAGGCGGTGGGCCTGCGTCGTTCGAGAGGGCGCACGGGGTACCCATGTTTGAGTACATGTCTCAGAACCCTCGGCTCCTCGGCTCCTGTTCGACCAAGCCATGGTGCAGATGTCATCCATGGTGACAAGCAAGCTGCTGGACCGCTACCATGCATGGATTCGACGGCATCTCGGTGCTCGTCGACATTGGTGGCAGGACCGGTTCCACCCTGCAGATGATCACGTCCCGACACCAGCATATCAGTGGCATCAACTTCGACCTGCCTCACGTCATCTCCGAGGCGCCACCAGTTCCTGGTACACCCGCATGTCTTGAATTCTCACTGCGTGTCCAGAAAATATCTCCTACTCGACATTAACTTCTAAGGGAAACTCATACCAGTATATTAGCTATTCCTAAGGAAAAATCTAATTATCTTATAGTAATTCAGTTTTTTCTCTCAATTTATGTTTTTCTCGTCAAGCCACCGTAGAGAAATATGGTAGGGGCTGGTTGTTTGTCTTGGCATAGACGTGATCGAAGCCAGCCTCTTAACACTGGCATTGCATTCCAGGAGGGCACGTGCTAGGGTGGGTAATGCCAAAAAAAGTAGCCCAAAAAATATCAAAGCAATTCATGCATGCAAGTAAACTATAACGTGATAAGTAAAGTGGGGAATTTGAACTAAGTCCGAGCATCTGGTATTCCGCAATGATTTGTTTTTGGAGAATAATAGGTGTATTTATTTTAAAAAAAAATGGCTAAGAATAGTCTAAGTATTAGAAAGGGCCCGTATGGCATGTTTGACATTATGTATGTGTTACAACTAGTTTCAGCACTGAGTGTGTTTTTGACTTTTTGTACATGGTCTCAACAATTGGTTTGTGTTTGTACAATTTACTATGCAAGGATATGTTTTCTCTTTTCTAAACATTGTGATAAATGGATGGAAATTAAAAATAAAAATGCTAACTTACATCTAGTTGGATTTACGGAGTAAAAAATTCTCTCCATAAATTAAAGTTCAGAACAGCTTAGCCAACAAGCAACGATAATGGGCGATAGTTGAACCACACACCTTAAATAGCACAAGGCATAAGTATCAACATGAAATTATCCACAAAAGTAGGAAGGGTGCCAACTCGCTTTTCATACTCGTCTTGAGGTGCCTCCAGATTGAGCGCAATGCCCAAGTCTTAAATGCATGTGAGAAGACGCCGATCCAAACGCGCTCAACGAAGCACTAGGCATTTGGCAACCCTGGGTACTCCCTCTGTATAGGATTGTAAGTCCATTTAGCCAATTTGATAAGACCAAGAAAGTTAATTACTCTCTCACATTATTACTATATGGACTAATAGTTTTACATGCATGAGAGAAGAGAGAGAAAAGAGAGAACATGCCTTGCTAGAGAGGGGATAATAAATAAGATGGGCCATATAATCTCAAACAATTTAGAAAAGCTCTTTGGCCTTATAATACCAAATGGAGGGAGTAGATGCTAGAGGTGGGACACTGGGTGGTGTAATGTTGCTAGAAACACAGGCGGTTTTGCCCGTGCTAAAGTGTTCGCTGGGCTTAGTAGACTATTTGTAACTCGAACCATGTAACGGACAGCATCCGCCTCTCTTAAGCTTAATAAAAAACACGCAGACATCCTGCGGATACTCGAAAAAAAAGTAGGGAAAAAGGATTTTCCTAGGAAGGCCTTCGTACACCCTGGTTAGGCCCTTATGGTCGCTTTGTGGGGT
Organism: Avena sativa; assembly: GCA_916181665.1. Taxonomy (NCBI): domain Eukaryota; kingdom Viridiplantae; phylum Streptophyta; class Magnoliopsida; order Poales; family Poaceae; genus Avena; species Avena sativa. The sequence continues at coordinate 24,361,026 of OV702300.1, read as the reverse complement.
TCCTTTTTACGTTTTCTTACTCATTTTGTAGTGAACTCTTGGTTTTTTTAATGGAAATCGTAGGGTGACCTGATTTTTTTAAAAAAGTAACAACAAAGGAGTGAAAGCAGTAACCTATGGCCCAATTATTATTTGTAATGCAGCATAGGGAAAAGTTTTTACGCGTGGTAAACATGTCATCAATTATTCCAATATGTTTGGGGAAATTTCGTGTGAACTAAACATATATTCTTGATACTAGTTCCTTGATTTAAACCTTTTTGTATCATTTATACATTGCTATGTTCTTTTTTTATTGTTTTCTTTCATTTGTTGGTTGGTTCTAAAGAGGTATATAGACATTTAGCTAGTATAATTTTAATTTAATGCAGGAGTACAACATATAGCTGGAAATATGTACGAAGACATACCCATTGGAGATGCGTATTTCTTTAAGGTATACTGAAGTTATATATATAACTCTACATCATGTTTTATACTGGTGCAGGATTTCAGTTGTGTACTACCTACCAAAATGACTATACTATTGTTGTTAATGAAAATACATCCGCTTATATTGATAGAAATGACAATTTTCAGGAAATTTCTTAACTCGTACTAGTAAATACCTAGTTACACTTAGGGACTTGATTGAATTGAGCCTTGGAATAAATGGGGAGCAAAATAAAACCCTCTAATGTTGATGAATGTAAACAAAACCCAACAATGATTTGTGAAAATTACTAGACACTGAAATTTCGGAATATCTGTGCAGATGGTGCTCCATCTTCAAGGCGACAATGACTGCATCAAGGTACTCAAGAGTTGCCACCGAGCTCTCCCAGAGAAGGGAAGGGTGATTGTTGTGGAGTTTGTCTTGCCGGAAACTCCAGAGGTGACTACAGCGGCACAAAATATGTTCGTTATGGACGTTTTCATGTTCAATAACTTCCGTGGAGGGAAGGAGAGAACTGAGAAGGAATTCCTGAAGCTGGCTAGGGATGCAGGATTCACCGGTGGCTTCCAGTCAACATACATCTTTGGGAGCTTTTGGGCTCTCGAGTTTATGAAGTAGTAGAAGTGCCTACACGTCACTACCACTGGTCATGTATGTCCAATAAATAATGTCCACGAATGCGCATGAGTTGAACAACATGTATGATCTAGGATCAAAATTATAAATAGCAGGATTGGAGCGGCATGTGCGCGTGTGTGTGTGTTTTTTTTTGGGAGGGGGGGGGGGGGGGGGGGGGGGGTGTTATTTTCTGTTATTTGTTGTGCGTGTGTTTTTCCTCCGTTTGGGTGCGTGTGTGTTTTCGCTGATCCTGGGCTTTCTTCCCCCGCTAATCGCCTCGTCATGTAATCTTCATGGTGCCCGTCGGTTCAATGGATAGTGTGTCTATGAAAACTCTTTGGGTTGCCTCCTAGAACGTACAAGGGCTTGGTGATCCTGATAAGTGTGATGTTGTCAGGGACGCCAGTCACGGCCTCCCCTTCCAATTGCGGGTATAAGAGGATTCAAAGTCAAAATTGCGGGGTCGTCTCGGAGGAAAAGAAACTGCATGTATTGAATGCATAAAAAAGGGTAAAGCTCTCCCCTCCAAACAATTCGCGCTAAAATTGATTATTGCTACTATCCAATTCGAAATATCTATGGAGTATTAGGTGTAGAAGTTTGGATATTCATAGACAAAGAATAACTAATCTTGTCTTTGCATTATGTCCGGTGATAGAAAAAAAATGACAAGAGCTTAACTGCGTATTTTCTGGCTTAGCTAGTTTTATCCTAAACGGATCAATTCCCAACATATTGCCAACACCTCTGGCTTACAGGACTTGGGCTCAGCTCAAACCAGAGGAACTGAAACTAAACTTTTATGTGACATTAACAGAAGTTCGGGAAGAATAATAAACTAGAAAATAAACAGCAAGACTAAACAACAATGAACAGACACATGGGAACACACACAAGGATCAGGAGAGAGTTTTTGCGACGCACTTAACTGCATCTTTTCTGGCTTTATTCCAAACAGATCAATTCCCAACAGATTGTCCAGGTAATTAACCCACGATCGTCTCTTATCACACGCCATGATCCCACGTGACCAGATCTCTTATTACACGACTTGGTTCAGCTCAAAACTGAAGCACTGAACCTAAACTTAACTGAAGTTCGGAAACAATAATAAACACGAAAACAAACAGCAAGACTAATCAATAACCGCGTCGTCATCGTCCGGGTTGACGTCATTGACCTTCAACCCGAGCGCCTTCATCCTATCCTTGGCGACCGCAAGCGTGGCCTCGACGGACTCGAGCAGCCGGCGCAGCTCCTCCATCGTCATCCTGCTCAGCTCCTCGTCCGGCGGCGGCGCGAGCGCGGTGGGCCCCGCCTCCCTGACCCTGGCGAGCTCGGCCTTGTCCTTCGCCACGAGGCCCTCGACGTGCTTGAGGAGGTACCTGTCCATCACCGTCCTTCAGATCGGCTGCGCTTCGTAGGCTAGCTGCTCAAGATTTAGGGCAACGGCGGCGGCGGCGGCTGGTGGTGGGTTCTGTATAGGGCTCGTACCCGGCTCTAGGTCCTTGTCGATCGTATATATAATGCTGGAAGATCTTCGCTTTCCTTTCTTAATTTCGATCGAGTTGCATATACATGGAAAGTCCCTCTGATTACACGATCGATCTTGATTTCCTATACACCAACAAACTCTGGACGATGCAAGTCCCATGAAACTGCTCGGCGGCCCTGCATGGAGGAAACATAGAAAAAAAAATCTCTGATAAGACGATCTGTCAACATGCGTAACATCACTCGGTGCTTTTTTCGATCAGGAGACTGCGGACAAGATATTCCAACTTTAAATTGATGCCTGTCGAGGTCGGCGACGCCGATCTCACAGTCGAGGCTGGTCCCTCATCTTTGGATGGAGGACGATTCTGGGCTCTTGCTAGCCATGGAGAGAAGGATTTTTCTGAAGATGATGACGCAGGAACGGAGATCTGGGAGGATGCGTCTTTCAAATACGGCCTGGCGAAGGAAGAGGTGGACATCAATATGTCTGAATCTTCCTCACGTGTGGCTAAACGGATGGAGCGCCGTCGGCTGCAACGAATCGCGGCGATGGAGCTTCGGATTTCTCCGACGCAGGTACGTCCTGTTTCCGATCGTTCAGCGTCGTCCTCGAACGATCGATTGTTGCGCAAGAAATTACACCGGCAACCAGTGTTGGAGGCATCGGTGTTTTTCTGGTTCCTTGTGGACCCTAGTGACACGACGGCGCACATCGCCGGCGAGGAGTTCACCGGGTCCGATGGGAAATGGATCTGGCGATCCGGAATTACCGCGTGGTTTGAATTCTCGAGCTTTTGGGCCTGGTCGGTAACGTCCTCGAGTTTGGTGTGTACCAAACAAGTCGACTGAACCTGTATGTGTCAACCCGTGTGTTAACGTGTTATCGCCCTGTTTTGACCGTCGTGGACCCGCCTTAGTGCCGAAAGACGCCTTGTTTGGGGCCGAGAGCTCGTTGCGGCACATGTTTGGTCTTACCTCGTCCCGATCCAAAACCCTAGGGCGGCGGACTGATCTGGGTGAAATGCAAGGAGGTGGTGGCGGCTCTCAAGGCCGAGGAGGACATGGCGGTGGGAGATTCTTCCACAACAATGGTGGCAGAGGCCGCGGTGGAAGGTTTAGTGGCTACATGAACCAATCCAATGGTGGATCGGGAGCCAACTACGTGGGTGAGTCAAGCGGCTCTAATGGAGCTCGGGACAATGATCATAGGATTCATTCTGGGAATCAGGCTGCAAATTTTGATAATCACCATAACTTCCGTGGGGGAGCCTTTGAAAATTTCCATGATGGATCAGGATTTAACAATGGGGGTGGCTCTAATGGTGCTGACATGGGTTATCAGAACCGACGCCGGTACAAATTTTGAGCAGCTAGAGGTGACAATTGGAACAGAGGAGGGTATACTGGGAGAAGCAACATCAACGACAACAGAAATTTCAGAAACAATAATTTCGAAGGATCAAACTCCAGGAACAATGCAAAAAGAGACTTATGTGGGGAGATGTAAACTTAGACCAAGTCGGCCTGGAAGTATTTATCAAATCTGTTGCACAAGCTTTACCAAATTATTTGATGGGGTGTTTAAACTTCCTTACTCGGTGTGTTATGATTTGACAAAGATGGTGAGTCGATTCTTTTAGGGCGCAACGAAACCGCTTTGGTGTCCATGGGAGAAGCTTCAAAAGCCGAAGAACCCGGGGGGTCTAGGTTTCCATGATTATCGTGCCTTTAACCATGCTTTACTTGCTCGCCAAGCTTGGAGGTTATTGACTAGACCTAATACTTTATGTTCTCAAGTATTGACAACAAAGTACTACCCCAATGGAAAATTGGAAGACACATTTTTAGTGGAAATGCTTCGTCGACTTGGGTGGCTATTTCACATGTCCTGGACATGCTTTAAAAGGTTTGATTTGGAGGGTTGGGAAATCTATTCGGATCTGGAGATTCCTGGATTCCTCGGCCCACTAATTACAAACCTGTATCTCATAAAGGAAGATGTAGACTCCGCTTTGCCTCTGAATTAGTAGATCGATATGGAATGTGTAAGATTGATGTACTACAGCAGTACTTTGCTCCGGTGGATGTGTGTGAAATCCTAAAAATTAAACCTTCATCAAGGTTATCGCCTGACCATCTTTTATGGGCTCCCAACAAACATGGTACATTTTCTGTACGGAGTGCATATAATCTAGCTATGGAGGAAGAGTCGTGTCCTACAGCCAAAGCTTCCAGCAACGCTCCTGATGGTACTCGGAAGCTGTGGGACTTAATTTGGAAATCCAAAGATCCACCTAAAGTGCAACATTTTGCATGGAGGCTAGCTACGGACTATCTCCCATTCCCAACATGGCGAAATAAGTATAAACTCGTACCCTGACTGACCAGTGTCCAATATGTGGGGTAGAGGCAGAGGATAATTTTCATCCGTTCTTGAGATGCCCTATAGCTAAAGAATTCTGGCTTTTCATGGCTGTGGTTTGGCAGCTACCATCTATTGACCAAATTAAGAACTCTGGTACAGAGTGATTATTGATTGTCCTTAAGGATCTAAGTGCTACAAGCATCTCCATGACACTGATGACATTGCGGAGGATCCGGCATGTAAGGAACAAGATAGTGCATGATAAACCACCGCCGCCTATGGAGGCTTCGCGGAGGTTCCTTCAGAGTTACTCGGATTCGCTAACCCAAATTAAACATCATCCACGTGACGATACCACAAAAGGGAAGTTTGTCATGGGAGGAGAAGAGGAGAGTAAGTTCCATAGTTCCATGAGTAGCACACGTAATATAGAACCTCGGAGGGAAGTTTGTCATGGGAGGAGAAGAGGAGAGTAAGTTCCATAGTTCCATGAGTAGCACACGTAATATAGAACCTCGGTGGTTGGAACCTCCTGTAAGCTGGTGTAAGATTAACATGGATGGCTCTTATTCACTACTCCCTCCGTTTGGAAATATAAGATGTTTTAGGTTTGTGAATAAGATGTATCTAGACATCTTTTAGTGTCTAGATTCGTTTGAACCTATACACTAAAACATGTCTAGATACATCTCATTCACAAACCTAAAACATCTTATATTTCTAAATGGCGCTATCATCTTTTCAGCTTGCGGGCAATTATTTTCTTGTAGAAATACCTTAGCTGCTGAGCTGCATGCTTGCTTCGAGGGACTGCAACTGGCCATGCAGTGGAGTAATCTACCTCTGATATGATTATTGAAACAGACTGCAAGGATATCATAAAGCTTCTGCAAACTGATGAGATAGATCGTCTAGTCAATGCTTCCCTGGTTGACGAGATCAAATCACTACTAAAAGTCCGCCAGGCTTGTATTACTCACATTAGTCGTGTTCAAAATAAATGTAGCGATTACATGAAGAACTATGCTAGAACGAGTTTTCGTACTGCTGTAAGGCTGAACTCGGGACATGATGATCTCCTAGAGATATGTCGTACTGATCGTAATCTAGATGTTATTTGATTAATGCAAGCTATATTCGCAAAAAAAAGTATAGACCATAAGTTTGCATGAAAAATGAGTTTCTTTTCTCCTTCAGCCATTGGCTTTTCAAAATCTATGATTACGTAAAATTCTTCTAAGCTAGGTGAAAAGGTAAAGGCAATCGCATGTCCTCCTAGATTAGCTAGTGTTATTCATATGTAGTTTAATTGTGTTATGCATATGGAATCTATGTATATGTATGTTTTCATGACTATTTTGGGATAATTTAGTATCTATAAATAGTACCCTAAAGTAGGTAGTTTTATAAATATCTGGACAAAGATTTCCAGAGATGACAATCGATATTGTATTTGTAAGTAAATAGTTGAATTGTCAAGTACAAAGATTGTAGAGTACTATTATGTGTCTTGTTTATTCATTCTTTCAAAGTACTTTCATGTTGTGAGGTTCAAAATCAGCTAGCATCATCACTTGCATATATTGTACTTGGTATTGAAATAGCACCATTTTGATGAATAAGCTTCCACTTAATACATGCCACCAATTTAGTGAACATTTTGTTGTATGCTTGATAAGTAAAACCGTTGGATTCACGAGAATAAAGAACACACCATAGTTTGCTAGGACAACAAAACAGCCCAAGAAGATAGCAATTTTGATGTTGCACACTAGGACAACCAGGCCTCTGGTACTAAATGACAGATTAACCCCGGATCAACACACCACACGCTGGGGTGGATTATTACAGCCCAGAACAATGAACACCGAGAGGGGACACACGTGAACACACAAGGAACACGAGAGAGTTTTTGGGATGCGCTCAACTGCATCTTTTCTGGCTTCCTAATTTTTATTCTAATAAGCATAGCAATTCCCAACATATTGTCTGGATCATTATGCGACACTAATTAAAGTTGGGAAACAAAGCATGCTTGAAAAGAGAAGAACTGAACAACAAACAATAATAAATGTGGCGCTATCTGAAATTCGAAAACAATAATAAACTTGAAAAACAAACGGCAAAACTAAACAACAATGAATAGACGAGAGTTTTTGCGACACACTTAACAGCTTCTTTTCTGGCTACCTTACTTTTATTCTGAAAAGATCAATTCCCAACCGATTGTGCATATAATTATCACGCGCCATGATCCCACGTGACCAGATCTCTTATTACATGACTTAGTTCAGCTCTCAGAACAGAACTGAACCTGAACTTTTTACGTGACACTAATAACTGAAGTTTCGGAAACAATAATAAACTTGAAAACAAACAGCAATACTAATCAACAACCTCGTCGTCATCCTCCGCCGTCAACCCAAGCGTCTTCATCCTCTCCTTGGCTGCCGCGAGCGCGGCCTCGAGGGACGCGAGCAGCCCGCGCAGCTCCTCTATCGTCATCCTGCTCAGCTGCTCCTCGTCCGGCGTCGCAAGCGCGGCGGGCCACTCCTGCCTGACCCTGGCGAGCTCGGCCATGTCCTTCGCCATCCTATCACACCGTCGGTGCACCACCCTTCAGATCGGCTGCGCTCAAGATTTAGGGCAAAGGCGGCGGCGGCGGCGGGTGGTGGGTTGTGGAGGACCGGCTCTAGGTCCTTGTCGATCGTATATATAATGCAGGAAGATCTTCCCTTTCCTTTCTTAACTTCGATTTGCATATACATGGAAAGTTCCTCTGATTTGTAATGCTGGAAGGAAAGATTGCGATTTGATTTGATTTTATTTGATTATATACCCGGAGGAAAAGGAGTCAAATTAAAGCAGCGATCGGTTTCCACAAGAAGACGACAGGATCGATCTTGATTTCCTATGCACCACCAAACTAGGGATGAAGCAAGTCCCATTAAAAAGCTCCGCGGCGGTGGTGCATGAAGGAAACATAACAAGAAACTTACCTGTCAGCATGCATATAATTCCTGTGTATACACGCATAACTCAACTTGTTATACTTTTTCTTGTTTTTTTCCATTGTTGCTTCATCTACCATGAGCAAAAGTAACTACTCCCTCCGTCTAAAGATTACCGACTTAGGTTTGTCTAAGTTTTTTTTTTTTTGAATGGTCACCGGGGGATAACCCCACCTGAATTTTCATTTCGATAAGCAGACCTCAAAGTCTGGATTATTATCCAATCATCCGTGTCCGGTTCGACCTGAGAAGGTAGATGAGTGCGCCAGAGGTGACCATCCTCCATGCAGCTTCGACGCAGCAGGGAGATGCTTGGCTAGTGCGCGCGAAACACCACCGCGTTGCGGTGTTTTCAGAGGTGCCAGCAGCAAAGGAGCGTGAATGTCGTGATAGACTCCGCAGAGATAGACGAAGAGGGGAAGTAGGAGTGGAGATCCCGGACATCAGCCCTATCCGGCCAATGGAAGCGGATGCTTGCCTAGAAGTTTTGGGCAAAACGGCACTGGAAGATGATATGACTGGCGGTTTCGTCCGGGCAACCGCATATCGGACAGAGGTCCTCCTCCGCCGTGATGATGTTCTTATTAGCCAGTTGGTTGCGCGATTGCACTCTTGCCTGGACAAGAAGCCACGCGAAGAATTTAACCTTGGAGGGAGCGTGATTTCGCCAGACGAAGTCGTAGAAAGGCTTGTCAACACCGCCCCAAGTGCATAGCCTGTAGAGCTCAGCCGTGTCGAGTTTCCCAGTGGTCTTGGCGTAGCGAGCCAGGGACCATCTGTCTTCATCCGCCGAAAGGGAGACGCCATTGAGGAGAGTCAGCATAGTGGGCAGCTCCCTCTCGCCAGCGTGGTTTAGCCGCGGTCCCAGGGTCACGCGCAACCCCAAGGCCAAGGCGTTGCTGACCGAAGCCGTGGAGGACGTGGCGTGGGAGTACAGGGCAGCGAACCTATAACATAGGGGCATATCCCCGAGCCACTAATCGTGCCAGAAGGACAGCCGTTGCCCATTGCCGAGGCTTCCAGTCGCAAGCCCACGGTAGAGCGGCAGGAGAGCGCGAAGCCGGTTCAGGTGATGATCTCCCGAGGGTTCCAGCCGTGCTTGAGACTAGACCCAGCGAGGCCAAGGGGCATCGGGGCACGCGTGAAGCCGATGCAGCAGCTTGAGTTGCAGGCAGGAGTTCTTGGTGTTCAGTTGTTTGATGCCCAGCCCTCCCTCGTGCTTTGGGCGACAGACCGCGGACCACGCCACAAGGCATTGCGCCCCAGAAACGCGATCACCACAGTTCCACAGGAAAGCCCGCCTGAGGGCCTCAATAGCACGAAGCAAGGCAGGAGGGAGGTCGAGCGTGCCCATAGCATAGACCGGAAGCGCGTCCAGCACATCGTTCAGAAGCACCAGCCTGCCACCGCTGGACAGAAGGGTGGCCGTCCAGCTAGACAGATATTTGTCCACTTTAGCGATAAGGGATGCAAAGTCATGCATCTTAAGCTTGTGAGCCGACAGAGGCAAACCCAAGTAATTCTGGGGGAACCCTTCCACCCGGCAGCCAAGTGCAGCAGCGATCCGAGAGACCTCATCAGCCGAGACGTGCATAGAAACCAGCGTGGACTTGTGGAAATTGATCGACAGACCCGTTGCATCAGCGAACTGCTCCAACAGCTCCTTAAGGCGTTTCGTAGCAGCTTCGCTGGCCTGCATGATAATCAATGTGTCGTCCGCATACTGAAGGACCTGGCATGGTGCATCACTCAACAGAGGGTGTCGAAGAAGAGGGTCTTGCCTGATCAGCTGCTGCAGAACGTCTGCGACGAGCAAGAAGAGGTAGGGGAGAGAGGGTCCCCCTGCCGGAGCCCTCGTTGGGCAGTTAATCCAGGGGCCAGGGATCTCATTCAGCAGAACCGCGGATCTTGACGTGGTCGGAATCAAATCCATCCAGTCACACCATAGGTCCGGGAAACCCCTCGCACACATGATCCGCCGCAGGCTCTCCCAGTTGATGGAGTCAAAAGCCTTGGCGAAGTCAAGTTTCAGCACTAGGGAGGGGGCCTTCCTCTTGAAGCAGCATTGGACCAGCTCAGTAGCGAAGACAAAGTTCTCCGATATGCTTCTGCCCGAGAGGAACCCGTACTGGTTGACGTCGACCAGGTCCCCAATTTTTGGCCTGCAGTCTGGTCGTGAGGGACTTGCAGATGGTCTTAATAGAGCAGATCTAAAGAGAGATGGGCCTGAGCAAGCCAGGAGCCAGGATGCCGTCGCCTTTGGGGATCAACATGATGTGAGAACGGTTGATGGCGCCCAGGTCACTGTGACGGTCATGAACAGCGTTGAACAGTCGAAGAATTGCAGGCTCGACAGAAGGCCGGGCAGCTTTGTAGAACTAAGGTCCAAGTCCATCGGGCCCAGGGGCACTATTTCTGTCCATTGCCATCACCGCAGCTTTGATCTCAGCGGGCTCGAAGGGTGCGGTGAGGGCCGGACCATCCACCATCCGCGCACCACTGTACAGCCTATCCAGGTCAAAACGCCAGCAGACAGCCCGCTCCCGCCCCAAGAGGTTTGTGTAGAAGGCGTGGAGCGCCGCCGCCTTTTCCTGGTGAGAGGCCACCAAGACGCCGTCGACGTCGAGAAGCCGAACGTTGTTGCAGTGGAACCACAGAGAGGCGCGTCCGTGGAAGAACTTCGAGTTCGAGTCCCCTTCCTTGATTGCCCTGAATTTGCCCCTCTGCTTCCAGTGAGCCGCAGCACGGCGCACGGAGAAAGCCAGCTGATCCCAAGCGTCATGCCTCAGATCACGCTCATCACCTGAAAGAGAGCGGGACTCCTCCACAAATTCCAGAAGGTTAATAATGAAACGACAATTGTTGTTGAACTGGGGCACGTACCGGTGTCTCCTCCGCCAAGCTTTGGCAGCCGAGCGGAAGCGCTTGACGCACGCAGCAACATCGAGGACAGCATCCAAGGAGGGAACCCGGGGAGACCAAGAAGGGAGGGTGGACGGCAGGAAGGAGGGTTCCAGGAGCCAGGAGTTTTTGAAACGGAACTGGGAGGGGACGGGGATGGTGGTAGCAGCGGTGACAAGAAGGGGGTGGTGGTCGGAGGTGGCGCGAGGGAGGGAGGCCAGGGAGGAGTTGGGGAAGGAAGAGTTCCACTCAGAATTGAAGAAGACTCGATCAAGCCTGGCCATGACGGGGTTGGCTTGCTGATTAGTCCAAGTAAATAGGCGATCGGCCGGGGGAGCTCGAACCAACCCAGCTGGTGGATCATGGAGTTGAAAGCAGCAGCGAGGTTGCGATCGAAGTTGTCATTATTCTTTTCCTGCGGGTAGCGAATTAAGTTGAAATCTCCCGCGATCATCCAGGGACCCGTGACAGAAGAGGCCACAGCTACCATTTCCGCGACGAAAGCGGAGGTAAGGGAGTGGTCAGACGGAGCGTACACGTTGGTAATGGTGAAGGAGGCATCGGAGGCGGTGGAGAGAAAGGACGTGGTGAGGCTGAAAGCTTTGGCAGAGGAGGAGGAAAGGGAGAGGAGCCGCTTGTCCCAAGCAGTGGCAATGCCAAGTTTGAATGTATCTAGACAAACTCAAGTTAGTTATTTCTGAACATAGATAGTACTACAATGAAGCGAAACATGTTAAGATTGGCTATCTCACAGTTCTGAATTTCTTTCACTTTCGACAAGGCAACACGTAATGTTCCGGCCATAGACCTCTCTCTGCATGCCCCACGCTTATTTACTTATTCGCCACAAAAATTTCACAAATTACAGAGTTGCACATGTTCCGGCCATAGACCTGTGATATGCAGAGTCAGTGGCACAACTGTACAAAAATCTGGGTCTACCTACGTTACAGCTTCTGGAAAGACAAATTACAGAGTTGCACATGTGTATATTTCACAAATTCAATCCTCACTTTGAATCTAGAACGAACAAAAACTGAAATAGCTGATACTCGCAACCAGGGTACATATGGTTCTACGGCAGTCTGTATGAGAATGTGATGGATCAAAACAAGGCAGGACCCATGAGTTTAGCATCTCAGACTTATATAGTTATATGCACGGCACATCCTGAATTTCTCTAAAGGAGGTCGGCGCCGGATCGAACCACTAAACTTTAGAGGAGTAGAACTTTTTTTTGTGGAAATCAAACTATCAATAGCCAAACATTCGGCATAGTTCACCTACAATCAAATAAAATGTTTACGAATGAATAAATATTAAGTTTATAAACCAAATAAATTAAAGGCCAAACACATGGTAGGATTCAAATTCAACAAATCATCAGAATAGGTGGCAATGGTGAGAAAGAGGCTCTTGTGCATATGGAAACGTCGGCGAAAGTACTTCTCCGGATAGGTGGCATTGGGGTTGAAATAGTCGTGCATGATCTTGGCATGGCCTTCGGCTCTATCCCGGTTGATGTATGCGTGGCCGAACTACGATCCTAGCCTCGGCCGCCGAACTTCATGGTTCAAAATGATGGCCATGGCCATCTCAACATCATCGTCCTCCTCCTCTTCCTCCGACGATGAGTCGTCCAAGATATACTCCCTCAACCTCTTCGTCTACATGTCGACAGCGCCGGTTAAATTTGAAACCCAAAACAAACAAATTCGACTAAAAAACCTCACCTTACTATTCGGTCGAACACCTCACCGGCGGAGGAGGTGACAAGGTTGGCCGGGTTCGGGGTGGCAACCGGCGAAAACGAGCTTGCCCCGTCGATTCAATCGTCACTTTGAATCTAGAACGAACAAAAAATGAAATAGCTGAAACTCGCAAACCAGCGTACATATTTTTCCACGGCGGGCTGTATGAGAATGTGATGAATCAAAGCAAGCCAGGACCCATGAGTTTAGCATCTCAGACTTATATAGTTATATGCACGGCACATCCTGAATCCATTTTTATTAGAGGAGCTTAGAAGCCAGAATCACAGTCTTGCACAACGCATAGGTTTCGAGGGTACAGTTTCTCTTCCAATGATTCTTATTTCAGCTCACAGCATACTTTCTCCACCATTTTCATTACCACCCAGGCTAGTTACCGTCTTGATGCCTAGATTATGCAATATGAGGTAAGCTAAACTGAACAAGTCAAAACAGTGAATTCTTCATGCTTCCTGCACAAGCCGTTATACTAGACAAACTGCACATTTTTTTATGATTCATGGGCAAACAATTGTTCTAATAAACACTTCACATTGTTTTCCCCAAATCTGGGTGATATTGAGACTTTTGGCTTTGTTCTGTCTATGAAAGCGCTACACCTTAGGCCATGAAACATGGGTGCGCCATGAAAGCCGCGACGGTCACTGCCATGCCGTAGCGGATGAAGCACCACGTGACAGTGTCGTGCCGCTTCTCTGGTGTACAAGGAGGCTGTCGTGGTACTCCCATCCTGGACCCAACATGCGATTGGATGGTTTTTGTTTTGAGCATGCGATTGGATAGTTAGGAGGATAGTGGTACTCCGAGACCACCAGGGATCAAACTTCATATTTGACGCTTTGGTGTCTTATAAAGGTGAATTTTTTTAGTGGAAGGGGACATTTCTGTCGACAACGAGGTGTTTATGGTGACTTCATCAATTTCAAGATCTATCGACTTAATCTCTCAGAGGTTTTCATAGGGATAGGGTGTATATATGTGCGTTCATAAAAGTAAGTGTATATACGTAATTGTGAATGTCTACGTCTATACTTCGTTTCTCAAAAAAAATTATGCACAACTAATATAACGGAACCACTCTTTGTTATAATAAATATGAAACTAGCATGCAGTATCAAGCATCTATTCATCATCATGAGAAACACAAACAGCAAAAAGGCTAGACATTCACCATTAGAATTTCACTAGAAACAACAAAAGTCTTACCATCACCATCAGATTTGTTTCTGGGTTGGTTGGTAAGTATCATTCCTTAGAAATATTTAAACTTTTTTGAAGTATATGAACAATTATGAAATATGGAAATTTTATTTGATAAAGCTGTTTTTTATGTAAAATACATTAATAATAATAAAAATAGATAAACTTGTTTTTTCTTAATTTAAACATAATTTTTTATAACCGGAATGATTATATTGAATTTTTATGTCTTAAAAATTTTAAAAGTAAAGTATACATTCATGGATCGTACTAATTACGTAAGAAATCCATATTTGATCAGATTGTAAAATAGTCTCAGCAAGTATTTTTCTATTTTTTTCTAGTCCTCGCTCTTTAGAGGGCGGATGTTTTGACATGTTTTTATGAAATAAACTTGTGCCAAAATAAACACATAATTAATTATTTATAGTGAACTTTTTTACAAATTATTCTAATAAAGTGAGACCTTAGGTTTAACAACACAAAAAATATGGTAAATGTTAAAAGAAAATTATATAATCATACAAGTTTAACTAATTGTAGATAATACAATTTGCACATATTCAAACAATATGTTTGTATTGGAAAAGAGTTTGTTGTTTCCACCTTGAGCCATTGGTTTCCAAAACCTATGATTAAATCAAATTATTGTAGGTGAGACAAAGGGGTAAAATAAGTATGCCCTCACGGATTATTTTGTGTCATTTAAATGGAATTTAGTGACTATTTTTTATCTAGGAGTATCTCGATAGAGTACTCCAAAGTATGTAGTATAATAAATATCTTAATTGAGAATTCCAAACTTTTTGGCTATCTATTATATCCATAAGAAAATAGAAGAATCGGCCACTAGCTAGTGTATTGTTAGGTGTCTAAAAGGGGTTTGCTTGATCCATTGAAGTTTGCTTGAGCCGTCAAAGGCCTCTCTGCGCCCGGGCCCACGTTTCCTCGCTCGGTCGCCAGAGCACCATCGCCGGCGCCCCCCCTGCTCCTCCTACATTTCGCGCCGCCGCCACGATCCTCGCGGCCTCTCTCCGCAGGGTTGGGTAGCCGAGAGCGACGGATCAGCACCGGCCACCGTGCGCGCCCGCTCTGGCCTGCTCCGGTGTCAGAGAGGACAGGTTTGTTTTCCCCTCCCTCGTAGATACCGCAGCCGCAGGCACGACTTAGTTTCAGGGACGGTAGCAACTACCTGCGCATGGTGGCGACCTGACCTCTTCTTCCAGGTCTCGCCGGATGAAGTTCAGACCATGTTCCCGATCGATCGAGTTTGGTGGCGTACGTCTCACAGTTGATATGCACTAGTGCAAAAATAATTCTGAATTCGCTGGCGTGTCACAACTGCTTCAAAATTCTGAGTTGAGGATTAGCACTCTTGTTTTGTCTGTCCCCAAATCCAGGGAACCGAATCTGAACCGGCTGGTGTCACAGTTGCTTAGCAGCCAGAATGTTAGGCTTGCACAATTCACATGTTTCTACTTGTAAATCTTATTACTCTCGAACATTTCTCATTTCTGTAAATGCCGTTTTCATTGCTGATTTTAATTTTTCACAACCTACATTTGCAAACTAAAATGGAAGACATCATATTTTTTTACAATATAGTAGGGGTAAGGTTAGCTGAACAAAGTGAAATCTTCATGCTTCTTGCACCAATAGCCATCCCCCTGCGCACGCTCTTCATCCACAGAAACTGCACATTTAAAGGACAAGCCATTGCTTTAATATATACAGTTACACAAGATCACTCCTGTTTGCCCCAAATCGGGGACAGACAACCAGTATACATGCTGTTCTGTGCACAAATTCATATGATTCTAATACTATTAATATACATGTAACATTCAGTCTGCATCTTTTTAGAAGATCCTTCAGTATCCATCTAGGTTGGCTGCAATTTTTTTTCCCCTTCGTCCAGAAGTCCACTCAATACGCACGGACGAGAAATGCCGCATCGCCTTAACTCGAGGAAGGGCTCGAAGGCAGATGTTGCCCTGTTTCTATCTAGCCTAACCTGATCATGATCTCTGCCTGCGTTTCCTCTATTTCTGGTTATTTCTCAGTGAGTATGGTAGGAGCAGCGATCTACCGTACGCGACAGGAAGTGCCAGCACTTTCTTCGCCTTTCCGACATAGGCCCTCTTCGTGAAGTTGTTGTAGTCGTTCGCTTCGATCTCATCCAGGATTTGCCTGTACAACAATAGAGAGGCCCAAACCTGCAATGAAAAACCACATAATTATTCGATAATTTACAGAGAGAATTATGTGGTTCTGTTTTGCTTTGAGCCATGGAGCTTACCGGCCACCGGCTTTCCTTTCTGAGCTCTGTCACCCCTCTCTCCGCCTCCTCGAAGAACGTCCTGGCCCTCTTGATCTGCCTCTTCATGAATTTTCTCCATTTGTCAGTCACTACTCCCTTGAAGATGTCCTCATCGGAGAGTCCCGCCTCCGCGAGTTCGTCCTGCGGTAGATATATCCTTCCTCTGCTCGCACTGGTAAAACATTTTAAACATACAAGTATTCAGGACCATGCTAATTTTAGATGATCATATCCTGATGAATCTGTCTGTAGAGGGAAAAAATATTGCATTCATAGTGACATACTCTTCTCCGACATCCCGGAGTATGTTGGTAAGCTGGTTTGCGAGTCCGAGAGCCAAGGCAGCACCATACACGCTCTCGGCTGTCGCCCTGGACTCAGGATCGATGCCCATCACAGGAACACTCATTAGCCCGACAGTTCCCGCGACGTAGTAGCAGTACATGTAGAGCTCGTCGAAGTTTTTGTATCTCGCCTTCTTCAGGTCTGTCCGCATCCCGTCGATCATATCCTTGAATGGCTGACATATGTGTGTCGCGTAAGAGTTAGTCATTTTGGTCTGTATAAGCAATATAATTTATAATAATGATCTATTTTCAGGCCTGAAATTACTTGGACTTTGAGGTATGTGCTGTTCTATGCACAAATTTTAAGGCCTAATATCTCTTATTATTTTTCACAATCTAGACCATTTTTAGATCCTTATTTATTTTTGTTCCCGAAAAGAAACAAAAACCCTTGTGTTCTCCATACAGTGGATAGACTTTTTTGCCTCCATCTCCACTTTTTTTAGTTGGGCTTTGAGGTATGCCCAAGCAACAGTTTATTCTCAAAAGATTCTTCATACAATTGTTTCTCCCCCTTTTATATAGCATCTTTGACTAAACGATTCCCCCAGTCTAGTCAACTAGATAAGCCCACTACCAAGTGTGAAAAGTTGAGAGAACTCAATAATAGCATCATCAGAGACTAAAGGCAGACAAACCGAACAGTTTTAACCAATGACTTTCTTTGCAAACTTAGCAGACCTAGTCATCCCGCACTAATAAAACTTGATGTCCAGGAAACAAACACTTCCAGCAGTACCAGCATCGCATAATCCAGAGTCAGTAGATACTGAAACTCTGAAACATGCAGTGCAGCAGATACAGCAGCTAGTAGTATGTATGTACCTGAATATCTATAGGGAACTTGGTGATGGTGTCGGAGAGCGCGGCGTCGAGCATGTCGTAGGGGCGCCCGGCGAAGAGGTCCTCCAGCCTCTTCTCCCACCGGTCCAGCGCCTGCGGCGTGA
The DNA here is from genome assembly GCA_916181665.1 of Avena sativa. Taxonomy (NCBI): domain Eukaryota; kingdom Viridiplantae; phylum Streptophyta; class Magnoliopsida; order Poales; family Poaceae; genus Avena; species Avena sativa. Next base: position 24,343,612 of record OV702300.1, on the reverse strand, counting down.
TGTGCGAGGCGTTCGGCCCGTCCACGAGCTCGTCGGTCCTCCTACACCACACTGCACAAACGCCATACATCAGATTCTTTAGGTGGTGCCTAGGAGTGTCTCGTTTAGTATCGGCAGTTCCTCGGATTCATATATATTCCTTAAAGTAATTTGTGGAATATGTTCTTGCAACTTTTCCTACATAGTTTGAGACTGTCGGAGCCATTTAACGAACAGGAAGTCTAAAATACGATGCTCCCATATGTAATGGTGCATAAAAGGTTTGATAGTAGGGCCTTTATTCGTTACTAACAAGTACAGAGTAGTATATAACATGCAACTTGAGCACCGTTTGTTTATATTGGTCAGTTTGCTTGAAAGGTTCTTACAAGCAGGTTATGCTAAATACTAGTAGCATTTTCCTAGATGATCTGCAACACATGCGAAAATGCGGGCATGCATATGCCTGAAGATATACATCTGAAGAGAAAAGTAAGCTGACACTGTCAATATATACTCTGTTTTTTTGTTGTAACCTTACTGAAATTACCTGACACCGAGACACTATGTACTAGTAGTAGTAGTAAGTATAGGTGGCATTGTGGATTTCGAGGTACATACATACCGTAGATGGCCCAGATGGCGCGCCGCCGCTCCTCCGTCATCAGCAACGTGCCTGCCATGATCATGACCATCGTCAGAATTCAGAACATCAACTTCATGTATGTAACTGAAGCTGGAGACCATGCCTCAGAGTAGAGCATGAAGGAGCAATCTGATGGACCGGGCGTGCGTGCGTAGCGTAGCGTACCGAGGTAGAAGGTCTTGGCGTACTCGTCGCAGATCTCGCCGCAGCGTGCGTATGCCTCCTTGAGCCCGCCCCGCGGCATGGCCTCGGCCAGCTGCTCCCTTGCAGTTGCAGGCGGCGGTGCCGTCGTCGTCGCGGGCCGCAGCTGGCGCCTGAGCAATGCGGCCTGCTTGAGCACGACGTGGTAGACCTTCTGCTCGGAGGAGGACGTGACGACGGCGGCGTCGCCGGCGGGGCTGACGGTGAGGCTGGAGTAGACTGGCGAGGCGGCGTTCCGGCCCGCCGCCTCGGCCGGGTCGACGCCGAGGCAGCCGTACTTGAGCGAGCAGAGGATCTTCCTGCTTGGCGCTGTCTTCCTGGACGGCAGGCGCGGGCAGTGGAAGCTGCCGCCGTCCCGGCCTGCGTCGCCACATGCTAGGGCGGGGGACGAGGCCGCCCGGAGCAGCGTGACCGCGGCGGCCATCGCCGCCACCGTAGCCGCAGAAGCGGAGGCACGTAGTGCGTGAGGACGACGAAGGAAGGAATTCACCACTATGGCGTGAAGATGAGCAAGAAAACTGGGGACGAAAGGTGGGAGCAGCTCACGCGCGCGCGCGCACGGGCCGGGACGGGAGTGGTGGCCGCACTAGCTACCGTCCAATTCCGTTTGGGGCAAAAGGGGTCTCCACTCCACTACACTACACTGCAAGGGAGGGAGGTTAAGGCCACTCACCCCTTATCATGAATTCAACACGTACGTACCCACTTACTTACTCTCTCCAGCCTCACAGTCACAGGAGGAGCAGCATATGCAGCCTGCACATGCACCGAATCGCAGACTTTTTCTTGGTTTGCTTCCGGCCTTGCTCGCACATACACACACATGTACGGCCATCAGATCCTACTCTGCCTACTTAAATACGTATGAATATGCTACTAGTACATACTGACCTAGGTAGGTAGCATACCCATGGCATGGCATGGCATGGCATGGCATGGCATGGCATGCTGGGACAAAGGTGTGTGTCTATTTCTTGCTTGCTTGCTCTAGACTCTAGAGAGAGCCTAGAGAGGGAGGGAGAGAGAGACGTGGAGAAGAGAAGGGCCGGCCAGGGCAGTGGGGTGGGAGGATAGGGTTATCGCGTATTCACATGGGCGCGCCCAGGGTGCGTGCCTTGGAGGGCGCTCAGTGGTGACACCTGGAAAGGGCAACTGATCCCCTGTCCTACGTGGCACCTGGTCCCTGCCCCGCTGCTGACATGGCATGCCATGCCATGTGTTGGCCCCTTACTCCGGCTGTTTTGTACTAGTAGTATAACTGTATTCTCTGTTTTCTCCGTCGGTCTGCCTGTTTTATGCTACCTTTGTTTTCTTCTCAAAAAGTTGATTTCTTGCATGCCTTACCTCGTTGGAATAGCTAATATGAGACTTGTACTAGTATGCATGCGTGTGTATACAAAAACCCTAGTAAGTCTCATTGTACCGTGCCTGTATAGGACTCCTCTAGGGTTGTTTGGTCATGTCTGTGCCACTACATATGTACACCACCTGGGATCTCATATCAGTTTTCGACTCCTCCTCCTAGGCCACTCGTTTCCGCCATCTCCCTTACCCTAGCCGCCGTCGTCACCTCTCCTCCGATCGACACCTTACCTTTAGATGTTGGCCATCTGCTACCACATCGACGAGGTCCTTGAGGTCAAGAAACCCAACTAGACCACATGGAGCACCCTATTCATGGTTGTGGGCCTCTCGTGTCGTCTCAGCCTCCAATGCCAGTCCAACCCACTGCGCGGTGGATGTGGCCCTCGACCAGTATATCATCCAGTCGATAGGCATGGTCTACGCTTTGCTCGTGCGCTCCTGTAGACGCCAGGTGCCTTGGCATCGCTGACATGTACTGCGTGTGTATCAAAACTCCAATAAGTTTTAATTGTATAGTACTTGGCTAATAGGGTTTTGGTCATGTCTTTGCCCCTATATATGTGCATCACGTGTTATCAATGAAATTATCCGAATCTCAATCTATTCTTTCTACTCTACATGGTATCAGTTTTCGACTCCTCCTCCTAGGCCACTCGTTTCCGCCATCTCCCTTACCCTAGCCGCCGTCGTCACCTCTCCTCCGATCGACACCTTACCTTTAGATGTTGGCCATCTGCTACCACATCGACGAGGTCCTTGAGGTCAAGAAACCCAACTAGACCACATGGAGCACCCTATTCATGGTTGTGGGCCTCTCGTGTCGTCTCAGCCTCCAATGCCAGTCCAACCCACTGCGCGGTGGATGTGGCCCTCGACCAGTATATCATCCAGTCGATAGGCATGGTCTACGCTTTGCTCGTGCGCTCCTGTAGACGCCAGGTGCCTTGGCATCGCTGACATGTACTGCGTGTGTATCAAAACTCCAATAAGTTTTAATTGTATAGTACTTGGCTAATAGGGTTTTGGTCATGTCTTTGCCCCTATATATGTGCATCACGTGTTATCAATGAAATTATCCGAATCTCAATCTATTCTTTCTACTCTACATGGTATCAGTTTTCGACTCCTCCTCCTAGGCCACTCGTTTCCGCCATCTCCCTTACCCTAGCCGCCGTCGTCACCTCTCCTCCGATCGACACCTTACCTTTAGATGTTGGCCATCTGCTACCACATCGACGAGGTCCTTGAGGTCAAGAAACCCAACTAGACCACATGGAGCACCCTATTCATGGTTGTGGGCCTCTCGTGTCGTCTCAGCCTCCAATGCCAGTCCAACCCACTGCGCGGTGGATGTGGCCCTCGACCAGTATATCATCCAGTCGATAGGCATGGTCTACGCTTTGCTCGTGCGCTCCTGTAGACGCCAGGTGCCTTGGCATCGCTGACATGTACTGCGTGTGTATCAAAACTCCAATAAGTTTTAATTGTATAGTACTTGGCTAATAGGGTTTTGGTCATGTCTTTGCCCCTATATATGTGCATCACGTGTTATCAATGAAATTATCCGAATCTCAATCTATTCTTTCTACTCTACATGGTATCAGTTTTCGACTCCTCCTCCTAGGCCACTCGTTTCCGCCATCTCCCTTACCCTAGCCGCCGTCGTCACCTCTCCTCCGATCGACACCTTACCTTTAGATGTTGGCCATCTGCTACCACATCGACGAGGTCCTTGAGGTCAAGAAACCCAACTAGACCACATGGAGCACCCTATTCATGGTTGTGGGCCTCTCGTGTCGTCTCAGCCTCCAATGCCAGTCCAACCCACTGCGCGGTGGATGTGGCCCTCGACCAGTATATCATCCAGTCGATAGGCATGGTCTACGCTTTGCTCGTGCGCTCCTGTAGACGCCAGGTGCCTTGGCATCGCTGACATGTACTGCGTGTGTATCAAAACTCCAATAAGTTTTAATTGTATAGTACTTGGCTAATAGGGTTTTGGTCATGTCTTTGCCCCTATATATGTGCATCACGTGTTATCAATGAAATTATCCGAATCTCAATCTATTCTTTCTACTCTACATGGTATCAGTTTTCGACTCCTCCTCCTAGGCCACTCGTTTCCGCCATCTCCCTTACCCTAGCCGCCGTCGTCACCTCTCCTCCGATCGACACCTTACCTTTAGATGTTGGCCATCTGCTACCACATCGACGAGGTCCTTGAGGTCAAGAAACCCAACTAGACCACATGGAGCACCCTATTCATGGTTGTGGGCCTCTCGTGTCGTCTCAGCCTCCAATGCCAGTCCAACCCACTGCGCGGTGGATGTGGCCCTCGACCAGTATATCATCCAGTCGATAGGCATGGTCTACGCTTTGCTCGTGCGCTCCTGTAGACGCCAGGTGCCTTGGCATCGCTGACATGTACTGCGTGTGTATCAAAACTCCAATAAGTTTTAATTGTATAGTACTTGGCTAATAGGGTTTTGGTCATGTCTTTGCCCCTATATATGTGCATCACGTGTTATCAATGAAATTATCCGAATCTCAATCTATTCTTTCTACTCTACATGGTATCAGTTTTCGACTCCTCCTCCTAGGCCACTCGTTTCCGCCATCTCCCTTACCCTAGCCGCCGTCGTCACCTCTCCTCCGATCGACACCTTACCTTTAGATGTTGGCCATCTGCTACCACATCGACGAGGTCCTTGAGGTCAAGAAACCCAACTAGACCACATGGAGCACCCTATTCATGGTTGTGGGCCTCTCGTGTCGTCTCAGCCTCCAATGCCAGTCCAACCCACTGCGCGGTGGATGTGGCCCTCGACCAGTATATCATCCAGTCGATAGGCATGGTCTACGCTTTGCTCGTGCGCTCCTGTAGACGCCAGGTGCCTTGGCATCGCTGACATGTACTGCGTGTGTATCAAAACTCCAATAAGTTTTAATTGTATAGTACTTGGCTAATAGGGTTTTGGTCATGTCTTTGCCCCTATATATGTGCATCACGTGTTATCAATGAAATTATCCGAATCTCAATCTATTCTTTCTACTCTACATGGTATCAGTTTTCGACTCCTCCTCCTAGGCCACTCGTTTCCGCCATCTCCCTTACCCTAGCCGCCGTCGTCACCTCTCCTCCGATCGACACCTTACCTTTAGATGTTGGCCATCTGCTACCACATCGACGAGGTCCTTGAGGTCAAGAAACCCAACTAGACCACATGGAGCACCCTATTCATGGTTGTGGGCCTCTCGTGTCGTCTCAGCCTCCAATGCCAGTCCAACCCACTGCGCGGTGGATGTGGCCCTCGACCAGTATATCATCCAGTCGATAGGCATGGTCTACGCTTTGCTCGTGCGCTCCTGTAGACGCCAGGTGCCTTGGCATCGCTGACATGTACTGCGTGTGTATCAAAACTCCAATAAGTTTTAATTGTATAGTACTTGGCTAATAGGGTTTTGGTCATGTCTTTGCCCCTATATATGTGCATCACGTGTTATCAATGAAATTATCCGAATCTCAATCTATTCTTTCTACTCTACATGGTATCAGTTTTCGACTCCTCCTCCTAGGCCACTCGTTTCCGCCATCTCCCTTACCCTAGCCGCCGTCGTCACCTCTCCTCCGATCGACACCTTACCTTTAGATGTTGGCCATCTGCTACCACATCGACGAGGTCCTTGAGGTCAAGAAACCCAACTAGACCACATGGAGCACCCTATTCATGGTTGTGGGCCTCTCGTGTCGTCTCAGCCTCCAATGCCAGTCCAACCCACTGCGCGGTGGATGTGGCCCTCGACCAGTATATCATCCAGTCGATAGGCATGGTCTACGCTTTGCTCGTGCGCTCCTGTAGACGCCAGGTGCCTTGGCATCGCTGACATGTACTGCGTGTGTATCAAAACTCCAATAAGTTTTAATTGTATAGTACTTGGCTAATAGGGTTTTGGTCATGTCTTTGCCCCTATATATGTGCATCACGTGTTATCAATGAAATTATCCGAATCTCAATCTATTCTTTCTACTCTACATGGTATCAGTTTTCGACTCCTCCTCCTAGGCCACTCGTTTCCGCCATCTCCCTTACCCTAGCCGCCGTCGTCACCTCTCCTCCGATCGACACCTTACCTTTAGATGTTGGCCATCTGCTACCACATCGACGAGGTCCTTGAGGTCAAGAAACCCAACTAGACCACATGGAGCACCCTATTCATGGTTGTGGGCCTCTCGTGTCGTCTCAGCCTCCAATGCCAGTCCAACCCACTGCGCGGTGGATGTGGCCCTCGACCAGTATATCATCCAGTCGATAGGCATGGTCTACGCTTTGCTCGTGCGCTCCTGTAGACGCCAGGTGCCTTGGCATCGCTGACATGTACTGCGTGTGTATCAAAACTCCAATAAGTTTTAATTGTATAGTACTTGGCTAATAGGGTTTTGGTCATGTCTTTGCCCCTATATATGTGCATCACGTGTTATCAATGAAATTATCCGAATCTCAATCTATTCTTTCTACTCTACATGGTATCAGTTTTCGACTCCTCCTCCTAGGCCACTCGTTTCCGCCATCTCCCTTACCCTAGCCGCCGTCGTCACCTCTCCTCCGATCGACACCTTACCTTTAGATGTTGGCCATCTGCTACCACATCGACGAGGTCCTTGAGGTCAAGAAACCCAACTAGACCACATGGAGCACCCTATTCATGGTTGTGGGCCTCTCGTGTCGTCTCAGCCTCCAATGCCAGTCCAACCCACTGCGCGGTGGATGTGGCCCTCGACCAGTATATCATCCAGTCGATAGGCATGGTCTACGCTTTGCTCGTGCGCTCCTGTAGACGCCAGGTGCCTTGGCATCGCTGACATGTACTGCGTGTGTATCAAAACTCCAATAAGTTTTAATTGTATAGTACTTGGCTAATAGGGTTTTGGTCATGTCTTTGCCCCTATATATGTGCATCACGTGTTATCAATGAAATTATCCGAATCTCAATCTATTCTTTCTACTCTACATGGTATCAGTTTTCGACTCCTCCTCCTAGGCCACTCGTTTCCGCCATCTCCCTTACCCTAGCCGCCGTCGTCACCTCTCCTCCGATCGACACCTTACCTTTAGATGTTGGCCATCTGCTACCACATCGACGAGGTCCTTGAGGTCAAGAAACCCAACTAGACCACATGGAGCACCCTATTCATGGTTGTGGGCCTCTCGTGTCGTCTCAGCCTCCAATGCCAGTCCAACCCACTGCGCGGTGGATGTGGCCCTCGACCAGTATATCATCCAGTCGATAGGCATGGTCTACGCTTTGCTCGTGCGCTCCTGTAGACGCCAGGTGCCTTGGCATCGCTGACATGTACTGCGTGTGTATCAAAACTCCAATAAGTTTTAATTGTATAGTACTTGGCTAATAGGGTTTTGGTCATGTCTTTGCCCCTATATATGTGCATCACGTGTTATCAATGAAATTATCCGAATCTCAATCTATTCTTTCTACTCTACATGGTATCAGTTTTCGACTCCTCCTCCTAGGCCACTCGTTTCCGCCATCTCCCTTACCCTAGCCGCCGTCGTCACCTCTCCACCGACCGCCACCATGAGGGAGTCTTCCTGCTCCATGGCCTCGTCCGCCACCAATCCCTTCGGGGATCCCCATGCAACCCTCGTCTCCTCTACAATCCTTTAGATAAGGTGTCAAGTGGGATACCACCAAAGTTCTACCTCTAGTTCATCTTGAGATTTGTACGGTATTATCTTAGATGCTGACCATCTGCTACCACATCGACGAGGTCCTTGATCTCAAGCAACCCAACTAGACCACATGGAGCACCATCTTCATTTTTGTCGGCATGTCGTGCCGTCTCAGCCTCTAGTGCCAGTCCAGCCCATTGCGCAGTGGATGTGTCCCTCCACAGCATCATAACATGGGTAGGCATGGTCTAGGCTTGGTTCGTGCGCTCCTATAGCCGCCAGGTGCCCTAACATCGCTCCTCCTTAGGTCCTACACAATGTATTAGCTGTCGACCCCGTCCAGCATCCTTCACGCCCCTACTTACCAGCAATCGACCATGTAGTGGGACCCGGAGATCTTTGCGGCTCTCCAAGCTATGTCGCACCCTGGTAGCACTCTCTCTTTCGTTTATCTCCTTTTTATAGTCATGTTACTATCAGTAATGGTGCTCATCTTCCGATCACCCACTCTGGTAGACTCCTCCTTCCTACTTCTTCTTCTCCTTTACATCTAGCCAACGTTCTTTGTGCTCCCTGACTAATTATAACCCTTCTCTCTATTTTGTGATCTTACTCGTGACAATAATGTTTTCATTGAATTTTACCCTTTTGGTTTTTGTGTCAAGGATCATCATACCCAGCGGGTTCTGCACCGATGTGACACCTCCAGGGATATTTACACGTTCGTCTTGGTGCCAGTTCCAACCAACACCACAGTCTCCATGCCTCCAGCGAAGCAGGCCTTGGGCATCCTCGTCTCGGACATCCTGGCCACGAGCAACTTCGTCAAATTTTTATCGTCTTTTCCATTTTCATGTAATAAATCAACGTCACACTCTTGACATGTTTGTCGCTTAGGAAAATACGTCTGGTTACCATTTTCTCAATCAAACACAATTTCATATTTTTCTTTCCAATTACTCCATTGTGATATTTGTTAGTAACCCTACTTCATCACCTCGATGACAAGAATGTTTTTCTTCATGGAGAACTTCAGGAGCTTGTATGTGCTGCAACCACACAGTTTCATTGATGACATGCGTCCTGATCATGTCCGACGCTTAGGGAAGTCCTGATGCGGCTCAGATCGCTGTAGAGCTTCGTTGGGATACCCAAAGAGGAAGGTGTGATAAGCACAGTAGTAATTTTTCCCTCAGTTATGAAACCAAGGTTATCGAACTAGTGGGAGCAAGGAAACGACCCCAAGGTGTTGCTAACAACTTTGAACCTGTGCAACACAAACTCAAAACTTTGCCCCAACGAACAGTGAGGTTGTCAATCTCACCGGTTTGCTGAAAACAAAGAATTAAACGTATGGTGTGGAAGGTAATGATTGCTTGCAGAAAGTAAACAGTAACTGTGGATGATGTAATAATGGTAAAGATTGGACCGGGGTCCACAGTTCACTAGAGGTGTTCTCCTTAAGATAAATACATAACATGCTGGGTAAACAAATTACAGCGAAGCAATTGACAGGATTGAGAAGGCATAACAATGCAATACTAGACATTCATGATCCTATGAGATTTGATTGGGCATTACAATAATACACATAGACCGTCATCCAACTGTATCTATGACTAGTAATCCACCTTCAGGTTATCATCCGAACCCCCTCCAGTATTAAGTTGCAAGCAACGGATAACTGCTTTAAGCAATGTGTGTAAAGTAAACAATACAATTGTTCCATGAACAAAAGATTGTTGTTTTCTCCCTAGCACCAACAACACATCTACAACCTTAGAGATTTCTGTCACTTCCCCATATTCAATAGAGGCATGAGCCCACTATCGAGCATAAATACTCCCTCTTGGAGTCATTAGCATCTACTTGGCCAAGATAGCTACTAAAAACGGAGAGCATGCAAGATCTCAAACAACACAAACATGATAGAATCAATAATCATAATACATGATAGAATCAATAACCAATCTAACATAGTAATCTCAATATCCATCGGATCCCTGTAAACACAACATGCATGATTACAAATAGATGATCTTGATCATGAACGGAGCTCACAAGATCTAAACATGATATCACAAAGAAGGAGAAACAACCATTTAGCTACTGTATGGACCCATAGTCCAAGGTGGAACTACTCACGCATCATACTTGAGGCTGGCATGGTGATGAAGAAGGCCTTCGGGATGATCTCTCCCCTCTGGCAGGGTGCCGGGAAGAGCTTCAGATCCCTCCCGATCTAGGGACAATGGTGGCGGTGGCTACGGACTGTTTCGTGAAGATCTGATCGGGTACTTAGGGTTTTGGCATCAGGGGATTTTATAGGCGAAGAGGCAAGGCAGGAGGCACCCGAGGCGGCCACACCTGGTGGCGGCGCGCCCTAGGGTAGGCCCGCGCCACCCTAGGGTGTGGCGGCCTCGTGGACCTCCTCTGGTTGCCCTTTGGTCTCTGTGTTCTCCTCGGTGAAATATTGACTTTGGCTTTTGTCCCGTCCAATTCCGAGAATATTTCCTTACTAGCTTTTCTGAAACCAAAAACAATAGAAAACAGACAACTGGCACTGCGGCATCTTGTTAATAGGTTAGTCCCAAAAAATGTATAAAAAATACCTCAAAGTGTAGACAAAGCATAACAAAGTAGATACTAAACAAGCATGGAACATCAAAAATTATAGATACGTTTACGACGTATCAAGTACCTATATGGCCTGAACCAGGCCCTCATGCCTGGTTTCAGTGGTTCATTGCCTATGTTTGCTCCATTCGCTTCATTTCCATCGGGGCTTCTGACTCTTTGTTGTTCGTGCTTTGCCATGGCAAAAACATGGCTTACCTTCTTCTCTATGTCGACAATATCGTTCTTACGTCTTCATCGACCCGCTTCATTGGCAAATGACTGATAGTCTTCACTATGCTTTTGCTATGAAGGATCATGATCCGCCACACTTCTTCCATTGTGTACAAGTGCAACTGGTTTTCTCTCTCCCAGGAGCGCTATGTGGAGGATCTGCATGATCGTGCTAGCATACACAACTGCAAGCCCGCTACCACTCTAGTTGATACAAGGTCCAAGACCTCTAATACCACTGGTTCTCTTGCTGAAAATGCAACACACTACACTACTCGAAAAACCATCTTCGGTTCGATCAGAACAAGCCCAGCAGTCCCGGCCCGTCACGAACCGCGACTAGTGCTAGCACTAGTCCCGGTCCGTGAGGCCTCCAACGGCTAGAAATGGACATAAGCATTAGTCCCGGGCCGGACCAGAGCATTAGTCCCGGTCCGTAATACGGCCCGGGACTAATAAGCTGGAGCGTGGCAACAGCTCTTTTCGGGGACTATTAGTCCCGGGTCGTATCACGGCCCGGGACTAATTGTCCATCACTATATATACAGCTCCCTGGCCAGCTACCCTAAAGCATATGGTGGACATTTTTCTCAAAGAAAGCAAGAGAGTTCATGCCATTTTTTTCTCAAGATTTAGTTTGCAACACCTAAATCCAAAGCTTTAAAAGGTTAGAACTTCATTCTTTCATCTCTTATTGCTACTTTAGCTCTATATAATGCTCTAGAAGTATAGAGATATGGATCAAATGCATATGCATGCTCTATAAGTAGCTAGAAGGATTTTGATATATATGTGTAACAAATTTTGATTAGGCACATAGTTACTGAAAATTGAAATGTGTAATTTTAGAGTTTCAGAGCTTAGAATGGAATGAGGTTTTCACTGATAGAACAATAATAAAAAACTCCACATTTATCATGTTGATTGTTTTCTCCAATTCACAAATTGGTGCATGTAAATTTTTCAAAATTCAAAATTAATGCTCTAGAAGCTCTCAATATAACTTGTAATAATTTTATCATGTTGTGTAATGGTTTTTGATATACTTTTACTATAATGCATATGGTCCGGGAATGGATGTACGGTACTGACCGACGCTCTGGCGAGTTCATTAATGACGTGCATGAATTCATCCGTGTTGCTGATGCAAACAAGCACAATGGTTTTGTATTCTGTCCATGTAATGGATGTAGGAATCAGAAGGATTACTCTGACTCAAAAACCCTTCACAGCCACCTGTTGAAGTCCGACTTCATGCCCAATTATAATTGTTGGACCAAGCACGGAGAGAGAGGGGTTATAATGGAAGACAATGAAGAAGAGGAGGAGGATGACAACTATCATGGTTTCCCTGAGTACGGAGATACTTCCATGGGGGATGCTGAAGGGGAGGATGAAGAAGAGACACATGATGAACCCGCTGATGATCTTGGTCGGACCATTGCCAATGCACGAAGAGATTGTGAAACTGAAAAGGATAGGGAGAAGTTCAATCACATGCTAGAGGATCACAAAAAGTTGTTGTACCCAAATTGCGAAAATGGTCTGAAAAAGCTGGGCAGCACACTGGAATTGCTGCGATGGAAGGCTGAGTGTGCTATACCTGACTCCTCATTTGAAAACTTGCTGAAAATGATGAATAATATGCTTCCAAAAGATAATGTATTGCCCGCCAGTACATACGAAGCAAAGAAGGTTGCCTGCCCTCTAGGTTTAGAGGTTCAGAAGATACATGCATGCCCTAATGACTACATCCTCTACCGCGATGAGGAGTATGAGAATTTAGATGCATGCCCGGTATGCACTTCACTTCGGTATAAGATTAGACGAGATGACCCTGGTGACGTTGAGGGCGAGCCCCCCCCCCAGGAAGAGGGTTCCTGCGAAGGTGATGTGGTATGCTCCTATAATACCACGGTTGAAACGCTTATTCAGAAACAAAGAGCACGCCAAGTTGTTGCGATGGCATAAAGAGGAACGTAAGTCAGACGGGATGTTGAGACACCCCGCTGATGGGTCACAATGGAGAAAAATCGATAGAAAGTACCCGGACTTTGCAGATGACGCAAGGAGTTTAAGGTTTGGTCTAAGTACAGATGGCATGAATCCCTTTGGGAGCAGAGCTCCAGTCACAGCACCTGGCCCGTGACTCTATGCATCTATAATCTTCCTCCTTGGTTATGCATGAAGCGGAAGTTCATTATGATGCCAGTGTTGATCCAAGGTCCGAAGCAACCCGGCAACGACACTGATGTGTACCTAAGGCCATTAGTGGAAGAACTTTTACAGTTGTGGCACGAACCCGGGATACGCGTGTGGGATGAGCACAAGCAGGAAAAATTTAACCTCCGAGCATTGCTTTTCGTAAAAATCAATGATTGACCTGCTCTTAGTAACCTTTCAGGACAGTCAAACAAGGGATACAATGCATGCACACACCGTTTAGATGAGACTGCAAGGATATATTTGGAACATTGTAAGAAGAATGTATACAATGAGCATCGTCGATTTCTTTTGGCCAAGCATCCCTTAAGAAAGAAAGGCAAGCATTTCAACGGTCTGGCATGTCACCAGACGAAGCCTAAGGAGCGTACTGGTGCTGATATATTTGATATGGTCAAAGATTTGGATCAACTGGTAACCTTTGGAAAGGGTCCTGGAGGAAAATCTGTTCCGCAAGACGCTGAAGGACACGCACCCATGTGGAAGAAGAAATCTATATTTTGGGAGCTACCATATTGGAAATTCTTAGAGGTCCGCTCTGCAATAGATGTGATGCATGTGACGAATAATCTTTGCGTGAACCTGCTAGGCTTCTTGGGCGTGTATGGGAAGACAAAAGATACACCGGAAGCACGAAAGGACCATCAACGTATGAAAGACCCAGATGGCCTGCATCCAGAATGGTTTCAAGGTCATGCCAGCTACGCTCTTACCAAACAAGAGAAGGAAATATTTTTTGAATGCCTAAGCAGTATTAAGGTCCCGTCTGGCTTCTCGTCGAATATAAAGGGGATAATAAATATGGCAGAAAAAAGTTCCAAAACCTAAAGTCTCATGACTGCCACGTGATTATGACGCAAATGCTTCCGATTGCATTGAGGGGGCTTCTACCAGATAATGTTCGAGTACCCATTGTGAATCTATATGCATTTCTCAATGCAATATCTCAGAAGATAATCAATCCTGAAGATCTACCACGGTTACAGAATGATGTGGTCCAATGTCTTGTCAGTTTTGAGTTGGTGTTCCCACCATCCTTCTTCAATATTATGACGCACCTGCTGGTTCACCTAGTCGAAGATATTTCCATTCTCGGTCCTGTATTTTTACACAATATGTTTCCCTTTGAGGGTTCATGGGAATCTTAAAGAAATATGTTCGTAACCGTGCTAGGCCAGAAGGAAGCATCTCCAAGGGCTATGGAACAGAGGAGGTCATTGAATTTTGTGTTGACTTCGTTCCTGACCTTAAGCCGATTGGTCTTCCTTAATCGCGGTATGAGGGGAGACTGAGTGGAAAGGGTACTCTAGGAAGGAAATCAATAATATGTAGAGACGGACATTCTTACACCGAAGCACATTACACCATTCTATATAATTCTATCTTGGCATCCCCATATATCGAGGAACACAAGAAAATCTTACGCTCCAACAACCCTGGAAAGTATGACTCTTGGATTAGAGATGAACACATGAAGAGTTTCGACGGTTGGTTGCAACATCTCATCAAAAACAACACTCTTGGAGATCATCTATACTTGTTGTCTAGGTCACCATCTTCGACTATATCGACTTTCCAAGGGTACGAGATAAATGGGTATACATTTTACACGATAGCCCAAGATAAAAAGAGCACCAACCAAAATAGTGGTGTCCACTTTGATGCAACAAACAACAATGGGTCAAAGACCACATATTATGGTTACATAGAGGAGATATGGGAACTTGACTATGGACCTACTTTTAAGGGACCCTTGTTTCGGTGCAAATGGGTCAAGCTAACGGGAGGAGGGGTTGAGGTAGACAAGAAATACGAAATGACATCGTTGGATCTCAACAATCTTGGGTACTTAGACGAACGATTCGTCCTAGCCAATGATGTGGCCCAGGTTTTCTATGTGAAGGACATGTCTACCAAACCTAGAAAACAAAAAAATAAGAAAAATAATACATCAGACGATGATCCAAAGCGCCACATAGTTCTTTCAGGAAAAAGAAACATCATGGGAGTGGAGGACAAGACAGACATGTCAGAAGACTGTGATAAGTTCCATGAAATTACGCCCTTCGCGGTGAAGGATGACCCAAGCATCATGTTAATGAATGAAGATGCTCCATGGATACGACGGGATCAGAAAGGAACACACGCGAAGAAATGATATGTAATAATTGTAACATTTTATGAGTGAAGATGTTCCATGCATGTGTCCATTTTTATAGTGTTGTCTGCAAACAATCTTGAGTGTGTTAGTCCCGTTTTGTGGCTGGACTGGGACTAAAGGAGGGCCTTTAGTACCGATTCATACTTACCATTAAGATCTGATCTCCAAACGCGTGATGTCACATATTAGGGAGTGCCTCTATGACCAGTTTCTCGGAGATGCCGGAGACTGGGCTCCGTCGGCATCTCCCTGAAACTGGCCGTTGTGGTGTCCCTGCTGTCGAAAACCATCTTGCAGCTTGTAACTTCTCTAACTAGATCAATACGCCTGGGAGCTAACTAATTTCACATATTAGGGAGTGCCTCTATGACCAGTTTCTCGGAGATGCTGGAGGACTGGGCTCCGTCGGCATCTCCCTGAAACTGGCTGTAGTGGTGTCCCTGCTCTCTAAAACCATCTTGGAGATGCCTCAAATTGGCTGGAGGACTAGACTCACAAGGATGCCTATTTATAGTACAAGCAGCTCGGCATAATGTCGACACTCACGACATAATGTCGACACTCACCCCTATTATTAGTGCTGACTCGTCTTTAGTCCCGTTTGGTGTCTCCAACCGGGACTAAAGGTTCATCTTTAGTCCCGGTTGGTGACACCATCCGGGACAAGGTACAAGCCGCACGACATAATGTCGACACTCACCCCTATTATTAGTGTTGCCTGGCCCAGTCTGCCGCAATCCCTTCAGTAGCGGTTGGTTTCTCCAACCGGGACTAAAGATGAACCCTCTCTTTATATAGGCATTTCCCTCTATTTATTAGGTAACACTCAAGACATTTATTAATATTAAAAACCGGGACAAACCGGGACTAGCTAACACTCAGGACTAAAGCCGCCCCCTTTAGTCATAATCATGCCTAGTCCTATAGTACGCAGCTTCAGGGTCTTCATCGTCATCGTCATCATCATCGTCATCGTCACCTGCCACTCCGGGGATCCTCAGCCCATCCATGGCATATACCAGGGGCCATTCCAGCCTCGGATTCACGGCGGGCGGGAGAGGGGTCTCCTGGAAGACGATGCCGCTACCGCCGGGACGGTGTGGGGCCTGTGGCGGGTGGACTCGTGGGCACCGTAGGCGAGGATGGTCTCCCCCGGTGATGTAGCACATCACTCCGATGATAGTACGGTTCGCCCACCACAGACGACGGCCGTCTTCGTTGTGGTTCACTGGTGGCGGGCCATCACCCTCGTACCCGGCGAGCTCCCTTTCCCTCCTATTAGCGAAGAAGGCATTCCAGGTGTCGTAGTTGTCGGGATCCCACTGGGGATCCATCCGCTGCTCCGGCGTGAGCTCGTGGTAGAAGTGGTTTGTGATGGCCGCCTGGCGTGCGGAACCTTGAGGGACAGGAGCGACAGGAACCCCTCCAGTGCTCAGCATCCAGCCGGCGGGCGGCCGGTAGCCCGGCGGATAAGGGTAGTTGGAGGCGCACAGCGCCTCGGTCTCCTCGAGGGTCAGAATGGCCCAGTAGGTGTTGTCCATTGTTCTAAGAGAGGAAGGTGTGGATGTGTGGATAGCCATGGCACGATCACCCTAAATATAGAGGGAAAGGGCGGTAAAACTTGGCGTGAAGCTTTGGGAAATGGCGGGAAATATCTTTAGTCCTGGTTAGTGACTACATCCGGGACTAAAAGTTCTCGTAGAAAGGAAAGGGCGGGAAAACTTGGCAGGAAGAGGTGGGAAATGGCGGAAAATATCTTTAGTCCCGGTTTGTGATTACATCCGGGACTAAATGGATATTATATTAATATTCATTATATTTTTCTGATAATAATAGACATATTATTTGTGTTATTTGGATTATTCAATAAAAGATATGATATTCCAAAGTTTTTAAATTTGATTTGAATTAAAAAAAGAAAATTTACAAATGAAATAATTTATAAATGATGCAAACAGATAAATGGATATTATATTAAGATCATTATATTTTTCTAATAATAATAGACATATTATTTGTGTTATTTGGATTACTACAATAAAAGATATGATTTTCCAAAGTTTTTATATTTGATTTGAATTAAAAAAGAAAATTTACAAATGAAATAATTTATAAATGATCCAAACAGATAAATGGATATTATATTAAAATTCTTTATATTTTTCTGATAATAATAGACATATTATTTGTTTTATTTGGATTATTACAATAAAAGATATGATTTTTCAAAGTTTTTATATTAGTTTTGAATTAAAAAAGAAGATTTACAAATGAAATAATTTATAAATGATGCAAACAGATAAATGGATATTATATTGAAATTCTTTTCTATTTTTCTGATAATAATAGACATATTATTTGTTTTATTTGGATTATTACAATAAAAGATATGATTTTTTCAAAGTTTTTATATTAGTTTTGAATTAAAAAAGAAATTAAAAAAAAAACAGTCGCGGGTCGTGGTTGGACCCGAGACTAAAGGGTGAGTGCGCGCGCAAAAACGAAGCGGACGATAAAGACCTTTAGTCCCGGGCCGTGGCTTAGCCCACGACTAAAGGGGGGTCTTTAGTCGCGGGTTAAGCCACGGCCCGCGACTAAAGACCCTTTAGTCGCGGGCGGTGGCTTAGCCCGGGACTAAAGGGTCTGTCCCTTTATATTCTGGCGCCAGCACCGAACACTTCGCATTTCTCATTGACAACGAAGCACAGACGAAGACGACGAAGCACAGACGAAGCACAGACGACATGGGAGGTGTTGTCCGATTCCGCCGCCGCTCCGCCGTGTCGCCGCCGCTCCGCAGGTGAGATGTTCTCCAGGACGTGGTGCCGCTCCGTCGTGCCGCTGCCGTGCCGCTCCGCAACGACGGCGCCTCTGCGACGGTTAGGGAAACAAGAGAGAGGGAGCGAGCGAGGGCGTCGCGTGCCAGAGGACAGGGAAGGACGGCCGGCGAGGGCGGCGAGCGCGGCCGGCGAGGGCGCGCGTCGCGCGCCAGAAGACGAGGAAGGTCAGTCGACTGGGCTGCTGGGCCTGTAGGGGAGAG
Source organism: Avena sativa (assembly GCA_916181665.1). Classification (NCBI taxonomy): domain Eukaryota; kingdom Viridiplantae; phylum Streptophyta; class Magnoliopsida; order Poales; family Poaceae; genus Avena; species Avena sativa. The sequence continues at coordinate 24,325,460 of OV702300.1, read as the reverse complement.
AGGGAGAGATGGGCCGGCCTGGTTGGGCCGGCCTGTAGGGGAGAGAGGGAGAGCTAATTTTTCTTTTTCTGTGTTTCCTTTTCTCTTTGTTTTTTCAAATACAATTCTGTTTTATATTATTTTTTTAATTATTGTTTTAATTATAATTAGCTAGGATTAGGATTATATTGTTAGGTAGGGTTATTTTTTAAATTATTGTTTGAATTATAATTAGCTAGGGTTATTGTTTTAATTATAATTAGCTAGGGTTATTTTTTTAGTTATTGTTTTAATTATAATTAGCTAGGATTAGGATTATATTGTTAGCTAGGGTTATTTTAATTATAATTAGCTAGGGTTATTTTTTTTGTTTTAGTTATTAGCTATGATTATATTGTTTTACCACAATTAGTATTATTGTTTTAGTGATTTTTTTGTTTTATTTATTAAGATTAGAATTAGGATTAGGGTTATTTTTTGTTTTAGTTATTATGATTATTGTTTTATCACAAATAATATTAGAATTATTATAATTAGGATTATATTGTTTTAGTTATTAGGATTATTGTTTTTTATAACCTGTTTAACTCTCTTTTTGTTATAGATAATTAATTCATGGATCCATCCGAAGATCTTGGTCGCATCGGTGAAGGTTTTCTTCAGGGCATCATAAGAGGTGAAATTCCTCTTATTACTACCGGCGCCGAAGATATTTTGCTCGAGGAAGAGATATCCTCATATCTGAATCCATCCGGTGATGGACTAGAGGAAAACCAAGGGGAAGACCAGATGGGCAAAGGGCAAACAAATAACAACAATAATGATGGCCCCTCGACACGATAAGTCTCATGTTAACTCTATTCATTAACTGATCTAGATATATATTAATCACTCTTTCTTCTTCTTTTAGCCCACCGGATCGAAGCAATCGACAGCTCGAACGAAACGAGGGCCGAACAAAAAGTTGGATGGTAATCAGAGGTTCACCATCGAAGAAATAGATGATGATGGTGAACCGATTGCTCCAGAGAAGCACCGGAGGATGTTTATAAATCAATACGGGGTGCTTGTTAGGGACAACCTGCCGATCACCATCCAAGAATGGAATAAGTCAAAGAAAGCCGGTGAAGAATCCAACAGCTATGTCACCGATGATGCCAAAGATGACCTTTGGCAGAAGCTCATAGCGCATTTCATACTACCTCCAGAGTATGAGAAATTTGAGGTAGATGGTATTACCCCAAGGCCGGGTGGGCTTGAAAATAGAGCGAAAGTCAAGGAGTGGGCACTAAGCAAGATGGCTGAACTATATCGGAACCACGAGAAAAGTTTATACGCGAAATATGTCGCAAAAAAGAAAACTCCAGACTTCAAAGGAGTAAACGAGAAGTTGAGAGAACAGTGGCCCGATTTTGTACAGTACAAGCAATCTGATAAAGCAAAGGCAAAGTCAGCAAAGAACGCGTTAAATGCTGCCAACAAGAAATACCATCATAAAATAGGGACAGGTGGCTACAAGAGTGCCATCCCTAAGTGGGAAACTATGGAGAAGGATATGAGGGCTAGAGGCGTCACTCCTGGTACAGATGGATGGCCCGATAGGTCAAAGCACTGGTGGTACGGGCACGGGGGATCCTTGGACCCAGAAACAGGGAAGACATTATTTCATGATAAAATTCTAAAACCCTCCCAAGACCTTATTCAAGCAATGAACGATGCTCAATTGGGATTGTTCCGTCCCGAGAGAGAGAACGACGAGCTGACACGCGCCCTAGGGAATCCTAAAAAGGGAGGACGAACATGAGGCAAAGGCGCCGGTGTCTCGTGGAAGAAAGGGTTTCCTCTGTATGATGCCAGTTACAGAAGCCGTCAGAGAAAGAAGGACCGGGAGGCAGACCGGATCTCCAGGGTAGAGCAGGACCTAGCTGATCTGAAGAACCTCATGCATGAAATTAGCCAAAGGCCGCTGTCGTCAACTCACCCACGCTCTGATGATCCTGCATTGGATCTTAGCCAACGGAGAAGCAGCGTGGCTTCCACGGAGGTCCGTGCTGATGATCAAGCACTGCTGGATGATGCACCGGCTCCTCACTACCCCGTGGATGATGTCAGAGAGATGGCACAATGTGAGCTACATCAGCCAATGAACAACCTGTCCTTCAAGGTGGCGATCGGCACTGCTTTACCTTGTCTACCTGGAGCACTCCACCATTCACTTCCGATTCCACCAGGCTATGCTCGTGTCACGGTGGATGACATAGTGGAGGATTTTGTGGACCTAGAGATTGAAATCGCTACGCCTGAAGGCCTTACGAAACTAGGAGATGTCAAGCGCAACATCATTCTATGGAATAAGAAGTACTTCAAGTTTCCAGGCTCGGCGCCAAGGCCACCGACTCCAAGGAATCCAAATCCACCCCGCATCGAATATCGTCAACCTCCAAGTCCACCCCAACCCGATTATCGCCAACCTCCAAGTCCACCCCAACCCGATTATCGCCAACCTCCAAGTCCACCCCGCCCCGCTGACGATCGCCGCAGCAAGAGTACATCAACTCGATCTCCGCCTCTGCCTCCGTGCAATACTACTACCTCGTCGAAGAAACGGAAGTTCGACGGTCCCCCGCGCCCCACATCGAAGAAAGGTCAAACACCGAAGATAGTCGATATCCCGCCGGCTCTTCCAGAGAGACCTTATGACAAGACCGACGAGGAAACTAACGTGGATGTGGCTGCCCAAGTTAAGGCGCATTTGCACCCAAAAAGCCTGAGCCAAAGCCGGTATATAACGAAAAAACAAAAAAGTGGGCTAAGTCCTTTCTTGAGCAACCATCCCAGATATCGATGAATCTGGAATCAGACTATGACCGGGAGATTATTAAGCAAGCACAGAAGAAAAAAATCACAAGTGCAAAAAGCGGGAAGCAAGTTGCCCAGCTCGGAGCATAGAAGAATCAATCGGTCACCCTGCTCAAAGTCATTTCAGACCTCGATAAGGCCTTCAGAGCTGAAATGAATATGGACATGCAAATAATGGACCCTAGAGCCCGTAATAATGCTGCACTTATGGGAATCACCGTATCGGAGGCCAAAGCACTTGCTAACGAAGATAATATGTCTCTTGGTCAATATTTAGGCTATGAAGATACGCCAGTGGGTCAGATAGTACGGCAGTATGTCCAAGGGCAGCCTCTAGTCAGTAATGAGGAGCTCGCGCGTCTATCCACACATATGCGAAATCTGCATGAATGGTACATGTCGCAAGCAGAAAAAAAGCATCATAAAGATTGGTTTCCGGTGGACGTTAGAAAGGAGCATCACTTCAAACCATACTCGATACAGGTTCAAATGACCGAACTATTTCAGTTATACAACCAGCGCGCCCTCGACAAATCTATTATTGGTTGCTACTGTCTGTAAGTTATTTATTTCTATAATTAAGTTTGTAGCTTTAGCTCGTTCATTGCATTTAATATATTATCCTAACTATATATCCTTTTGTATGATGATATTATATTCCGCAGAATGAAGATGCTTGAATGCAAAAGAGCTAGAAGATACGACGTTGGGTTCATTGACCCATATATCATTAATGAATATACGTTAAAGAATCACCCCAAAGACGTGGAGGAAGACCTGTCCAGGTTCTTAACCGAGCATAATTTTGTTAAGGAAATACTATTTCCTTACAACTTCAAGTGAGTGTTTATATATTGTACACATTTTATTTTTGCTTACTGGATGAGCTATGCATGTATGCTTATGTAAATGTCCGCAGATTCCACTGGATCTTGCTAAACATTCAAGTTGACAACTCCCTAGTTGAAGTCCATGACTCATTAAGTTGGGACCAAGAGAAGTGGAGCGACATGAAAGCAATGCTCCATAAGTAATTTCAATCATTATCGCATTATATCGTCATGTTTCATTCATTTCCTGATATCAAGTAACTAATAACTCCTTTGTTCATTTTCTTTGCCGAGCAGGTGTTGGACACGGTTCAGACAGAAAATACCAGGTCCATTCAAAGAGGAGCTAACTTATAAAATGGCGAAGAGTTTACAGCAGGCACCGGGAACTCATTTATGTGGATACTACGTCTGCGAGTATATCCGAGAGTTGACCAGTGAGCGGAAAGTTGACTCACATTATATTTATGATTTGCGGGAGAAACTAGAGCCATACCAACACATAAGAGCAATTCAAGAGGAGCTGGCGGGATTTATGATGAAGGAAGTCCTTGATGTACATTGAGAGCATTATGCGGATGACGTGGAACTCGATTTGCCTTAGTCATCTCCATGTAGATCATATGATATATATATTCATCAATGACCATGTAATTTCAAAACATTTCTTCCTTTTGATATGATTGATTATATGTATGCTTGCAAGGGATCGATCTTATATAAATGCATCGACGTGTAGTGTGTATGTAGTAGAAATATGTCTACTGAAATATATGTTTGTTATAGTGAAACACAAAATGAAAAAGGAACAAAATGGCAAAAAAAAAGGAAATACACAATCTCTGCCGCGGCAGAGAAATGTGGTGTTTCTCTGCCGCGGCAGGAAACCTTTTAGTCCCGGGTGGTGTTACAGCCCGGGACTAGAGGGTTTCCGCCCCCCGCGGCGCTGAAACAGCCACGTGGCTGTTATCAGTCGCGGGCCGTTGCGAGCCGGGACTAGAGGGGGGCCTCTAGTCCCGTTTTCGCAGTCCCGGGCCCAAAACCGGGACTAGATCCCGTTGCGGCCCGGGACTGGAGGCCCTTTTTCCACCAGTGCTGGCACAGTAACGTTGGTGCTCTTCAGTACATGACATTGGCTCGTTGGGACCTTGCTTATGTTGTTTATCAGGTGTGTCTTCATATGCATGCTCCTCGCGATGCTCATTGGACCATGGTCAAGTGGATTATTTGTCTCATGGCTTCTCCTTCAATTCAGCGGAGCTCCTCGGCTATTCTAACACAGATCAGGCCAGCTGCCCTGATACACATCGGTCAACTTCTGACAACTATGTTTTTCTTGGTGACTTCCTCATCTCTTGTGCATGACTTGTACGGTATGTGTGTGTGTATGAAAAGCCTAGTAAGTCTCTTCATACAGTGCTTGTATAGGACTCTCCTAGAATTTTGGTCACGCCTATCCCTTCCCCAATGGAAGTGCAACAAAAAAGCTCCGAAGCAACCGCCTGGAGATGCACCAGATCCCAAGATTGGACGAACTCGAAAAGCCAACCTTATTGTCGAAGATCCGTGCACCTCGTCGTCCCAGCCGTCCCTACTCCTGCCACCAGAGCGTCGCAACAAAGAAGACGATGCCCAATATGGCTAGATCTGCCCGCCTAATCCCATACTCCATATAGGCAACACCATCTAAACTCCTAAACCTAGAACCTAAAATACATCTACCGGCACCTCGCCTTGGTTGTCTCCTCCAAACGGCATCGCCGCTGAGGAAAGCCTCATTTTGGCCAGGGGCGAGGAGAACGACTCTCAACAATAGAGGGGTACTGTAGCAAGGTGAGAGAGGGGAGATTACTGTTTCCTACGTCGGTCTCCCTGTTTGTTACCTTTATTTTGTCAACTTGATTTCTAGCATGGCCTACCTCGTTGGAATACCTTGTCAAAAAGAACTTGTTGGAATAACTAATATGACTTGTGCGTGGCTTATATGGTAAGGTGCACGTGTATACCAAAACCCTAGTAAGTCTCTTCATACAGTGCTTGTATAGGACTCTCCTAGAATTTTGGTCACGCCTATACCCCTATATATGTACACTACACGAGATCAACAAAATTGCATTGCATCTCAATTTCTAGTCTACATCTGATATGGCAGGAGAGTCAAATGTGTTCCATTGTTTTCGTTTTTCTAGGTGTGAATGTTTGAACATATATAGCATAACTTAACCCATGTAATTTAAGTAGGTGAGTCCGTTACTCAATATATGCTGAACCATCCACCCAATTTACAAAACATCCATTGCATGGGTACCTCTAAAAAAAATACACATGCATGAGGGGGGGGAGGCTCATACGTGGCCAGCTAGAAGTTTGGTAGACAAAGGCTACGAAAGCGTGTCTCCTCCTCCCCCTGCCCTCTTTCTGCCTTTTTTTTTTGTTTTTTTTTTAGATTCTTTCTGGGTATGACCTGCACTAGCACCAGGCCACCAGCGCTAGCTGCGTTTGTGTGGTCGAGCTGAAAAGTCGAGTAAACAAAATCAAATCGACGAATAATTAAGTAAACAAATAGATAACCGAGTAAACAAAATCAAATCGCCGAATACGTGTATGGCGTCGACAGTTTGGCTCTGGCTTTGACACCACGTGTGTGTGTGGATTCTGCGGTGCAGGTGTCAAGTCATGTTCATTGCCTTGACAAAAACTAATACTGCCACGAATACCGTTAATTCCTTGTGTCTTTCTTTTTTTCGAGGGCAGTTAATTCCTCGTCATGAATTTGTATCTATCTATTGCAAGTTTTGGAATTTGACCGAAAGCAGGACTGCTACGACGATCGATCCTCCTCGTGCATTTATCAAGACAGGGTAGTTTCTTGGCAACTACCACGTACTACTGTACTTGCCAGTGAACAAAAGAAATGAAAGGCTATTGATTGACTTGGGTCAAAAAGAAAGAATAGTACCAGTGTGAACGTGAGTACCCTGACTTTCCTATCAAGTCAAGGGGCCATATTACTTTTCTACCCTAGCATCGAGTACTCATTTTTTTTGGAACTGAAACTAAAAGACTTCACTCCTTTGTGAATTATTATAACATGGCTTTTGACTTCCTATTGGCCCATGAGGCAAATTCCTGTGGCCCAACTAGGTCCATCGAGGACCGATGGCAACTAAAGGAAACCTCCAATTTATTTAACGAGGTAATAACATCTTTAGTCCCACAAGTTGCAGTCTAGGTGCAGATTAGTCCCACAACTAGCAAATGTCTACTCCACCGTCCCACAACTAGTTTAACCGTAACAAACCCGTCCAATTAGTCTAAAACCGTGCCACGTCGTATAACAGTCAGCGCTGCTACTTTGCAGACAGGTCCTCACTTCCCTTCTGCACATATCACAATTTCACGAGCTGTAAACTCCAGAAACGATGGCGGAGGCGACTCGGCAGGGGCAGAGGGGAAAATCGAATCCCATGGTGGAGAGGAGTGACACTCGTTGGAAAGAACGGGAGATACCCTACACCTCGTCACACTGCAGCGCGGTGGAGGGGCATGCCCATGCCCCCAGCTGCTGGTAGCAGAGCATCGGCGCCTCGAAGGCATAGTCGAGGCGGAGGTGATTCGACGGGGGCAGAGGCGAGTCTGGGGCAGGAGGACGGACAGAGGCACATACGGAGGTGATTCGATGATACGGAGCTGTATGACAAGGTCATACGGCTGCACTTCATGCTCGCGCCGGAGGAGGTTAGGGAGAGGATGTTGGGGCCAACGGGATGGCGGCCGAGCCTCCGGTCGAACACGAGCCTGAAGATGCAGGCTCGCATCCTCTATGGCAAGCTAGACTGTAGGAACCGGCGGCCATCCGCTTGGCTTTCTGCACCAAATCATTGTGCGGCGTGGAGACCGCCACAATTTGGTATGTTTCCCGTTTTCTGATTCTGAAATTTAACTGAATGTGTTAATTTTGGTTGTAGTTTGATTGAAAACAGGGCATGAACAGAACCTTGAGATATGCACAAGGATTTAGTTATCTTATTAGTTTGTAACATGTCCACTTAATGTGATAATGGTCTCTTCTTAAGCATACACTAGCACGTTCATACTGCTGAGTTGCGATGAAACCGATTGAGCACTAATTTGAAGTTCTAGGTTCAGCAGTTTCCATTAGAATAATATTTTTTGGTAGAGCTACATTTCACTGGAAGAGTATTGTAGCAATTGTTTGTTATCCTTTCCATTCCTGCAATGAGAAAAGGTAGTATGTACTACTCCTTATCAGTGAGATAAACATGCAATCTGTCTCTCTTTCCTTCTGATTTCAGAACATTGACAATCTTTCTCACTTCTCTATTTTCTCTTTATGAATGCATACAAACCAGAGCTTTACGATTTTATCACCTGAAAACAGTAAATTCTTATTTCTATTAGTTTTTTCACATGCCCCGTTTATCTAAACATAGTCAGATGGAAGCATCACAGGTTTTTTTAGTTTGTTAAAGACAAGTGTGTTTGAATTTTGTAAGATTGGAACTATGTGTATTTTCGTGTTATCTGCTACATGTATATTATTATGTACCCTCAGAGTCATTTATTTTTATTTATTTTGGCACTAATGCATTTTTCGGTACTAATTTTAGCAATATATCCTCATAAAGAGCAATATATCTTCTTAGTTGGTTTCTAATCAGAAATAATTGGTACTGAAATTACAGAGAACAAGAATGAAGGAGTCAGAGAATAAGAGTATATGGAAGAAGACAGAGTAGAAGAAGAAGGGAGGAGCCATAGTAGTAGTAGAAGAAAGGAGCCAGAGTAGTTGAAGAAGGGAGGAGCCATAGTAGTAGTAGAAGAAGGAAGGAGACGGAGCAGAAGAAGAAGGAAGGAGCCAAAGTAGTAGAAGAAGAAGGCAGAGTAGAAGAAGAAGGAAAGCTTTTTGTAGTGCTGTTTGGTAGTGAATGCAAATAGAATGTCAGGGAAGTATGTAATGGTGTTTGTAATGCACTTTGTAACCTCTTTATATGAAAACAGTGTATTGTGCTTGATCTTTGTTTGAAATCAGTGTACTTTTCTTGGTCTTTCTATGAGATCCTTTGTATGAAATCAGTGGGTTATGCTTGACCATAATACATGTTATTTTGTATTTACAAATCACTTCTGAGATTTTATTTTTCTTTGGTTGTGATCCATGGGATATGCCCTTTTATGTCATTTCCAAATCACTTATGATATTGGATGCAGCTGTAATATTTTTTTTTCATGCATGGTTCTTTTTCATACATGACAGGGACTAACATTTATCTATGGACGTAGGGCAATAGTGGCAAGCGTACATAAACTGCTCCTAAACTAACAACAAATCAGTAGCTTGTTCATATAAAAGTTTAGATAAAAGACTGACCATCAACAAAAATTTCAGATAACAGTTTAAAATTTAGCCGAATGGAAACAGATCACTATAGCCCAATTCGACTAATCACCGTCCTACACATCTTCAACAACAATCATTACATAGTAATTCACATGAATTTGATTGATTAGGGAAACTTAAATTAACAAAAGCAAACAGTAATCTGCTCCAAAACTAAGAGGCAGAGCCGTCGGCAACAAGGCATGAACAGCTCGTAAAATACAATGACTCTGAATTTGCAATGCCAAACTACTGATTCGACTTCCCCAACTCCCAGAATCCCTCCCTATCATCGGCCAACGAATTTGATCATGCGCAGCTCAGGAGAGAAGATTCGGTCGTTCCATACCGCAGGGGATCTTCATTCCACTCGCGGCACTGCAGGTCCGGCTGCATCTCGTTGCTCTCAACCTCTACGAACGGCAGGGAAAAGGAGGCGACGTCGTGTGCATCTTCGGCGGCCAAGAAACTAACAAAGAACACCAGGTAAGGAAACCAATGCGAGAAATTAGCGATCGTCTTGAAGCGGTTGCCACTCTATTATCATGACAGGCCCTGCTCAAAACACGTGGAAGGACCAGCCCAATATGATATTTTCGTACAAGGACCTGTCTGCAAAGTGGCAGCGCTGACTGTTTGACAACATGGCACGGTTTTAGATTAATTGGACGGGTTTGTTACGGTTAAACAAGTTGTGGGACAACGGAATAGACATTTGCTAGTTGTGGGACTAATCTGCACCTAGTCTGCAACTTGTGGGACTAAAGATGTTATTACCTCTTTATTTAACGAGGTTTTTCATGTTAGCCATTTTGGCAAATTTGACTCTTCTTTTAGAATTTCAACAAAAAATAAACTATTTTAGAAGATTTAATAGGATCTGAGCTTATCTGCAACTGCGACACACTGCCATTGGGTTGATGGGCTACCACCAAGAGCTTTGCTGGTGGGGTCATAGAATCGCCGTGGCGGTTGCTCCTTGATCAACCAAATTCTAAGAGTTTCTTGCGGTTGCAAAATAAAGATCAAATCCTGTCAAACTTTCTAAGAAAGTTCATTTCGTGCTCAAGTTTTTTTAAAGGTTTTGATTTGTCTAAGAAGCACCACCCTTATATGGCTACCTTTGTTGGTTCATGTAACACTATGTTCGCGGGTGCGGATTGTCGCACACCTTCAATTATTCACATTCACTACAAAAAATACCTCTCATATGTGCCGCCTTTTTGAATGGCACAAGACAAAAGGCCTCTATAAAGTTTTTTTACCCGACAGATGTGCATTCGCGGACCAATTTTAGGGTGGCGGACACGTATCCGCTATGGCAGGGGCGGAGCTAGAAAAAATGTAACCATGATACACAACTATGACAGCCCAGGCAACAATATATGTCACGAAAATGGTTGTTATAAACACCCTATTAATAGTAAAGTGTTTACAAATTCTTCTTAGCATAGATAATTCGATAAAATGGAATACCAATGTACAGATATATCGTCACACCTTATCCACCTTTTGCATATTGTTGATTGATGGGTACAATGCGTGTAATAAGTGTGTGAATGCGTTTGTGACTATTTTGGTATTCGGATTTGTGTAATATGTATAGTATATTAAATATCCCGATAGAGATTTCTAGAGTGATTGTCTAGTTTATTTGTAAGTAAATTGTAGAATCAATTACAACTTCATTGAGTATATTCTAGAATATTATCAGGTGTTAATGAGGAGTTTGCTTGAATTATTAGCATTGCTCGTTTCAGAGTCCCATCGATATGTCTTTCATGTAATCATATTCTCTGGTTCAACAATAATCTACGGTCATCACATGCATACATTTGTACCTTGTCTTGAAAAATCCTATTGACACCCACTAGTAGGGGCCCGTATGTACCTTTTTTTATAAGTATAAAAGTGTTATAACTGGGAGGAGAAAGAAGGATTGAGTTGCAGAAAACTGGAAACAATGCTGAATTTTTTTTTGTGATTGGTTTAATGTAAAGCTCTGAGAAGTGTAAAACACAGCAAAGCGTGACAAAATACAAAGAGGAAGCAAGGGCAGCACCACGACAGGTTTGTCAAAGAGCTTGTACTCCCAACTGTTGATTTACTAGCATCATGTTCGTTTTGAGTGTGTTTTGAATACTCGGTGGGCCCCCTGTGTTTTAGATATCTCTTATGTTACCCTATAAATGAATAATAGATTGAAAAAGAAATGTTAATTATCTATGGCTTTAAACACTAGCCAAACTGGAGTACTTATCTGTGGTGCATTCATGACTAGCCAATCTTTAGCAACGAGCATTTAAAACTCCCTAATCTTTAGCTACACATTTAAAGCTATTGTCTTACTTGGCAGGGATAGCAAATACGACAAGTTAGATAACCCACGACTGTCATTATTAATGATAAATAAATACATAATTAATTACAACTGTGCTATATATACGAACGTGAGCAAGTGAAAGATAGAGATCAAAACCCATCATTGAATTGCTCACATAAGTGAAGGATAGAGATCAAAACCCATTGAATTTCTCACACAATGGCGAAGCAGGTCAAGTACAATGGCCAAGGTCTCCTCCTACTTTCCTTGGTTCTTTTGAGTTGCTTGGAAATTTCTTCACTCGTACGAGGTAATTTCTTCATCAAATTACAATGTTCATCCTTAAGTTTGACCTTGTTTCATCAGCATTGAGTATGCTCCCTTCAGAAAAGCCAGGAGCAGTTTTCCACTTAGACATTATTTGCACGTTCATATACAAATATATGGAAATACGTTCGTGTTTAGGTGGTTATAATTATTTGATCTTCTCTTTAGGACGGAGCATTGACAACATTGGCAATATGGAGATCAACACAACGGTTGTTCAACCTAATGATTATGATACTGGTTGTAAGAAAAAGAAGTATACATGGCCACAACCGGCGACGTGGTGTTGCCAATACTTCAACTATTCCGGTCCATGCTACGAAGACCAAACACAATGCGAAGTCAACTGCCCATGAATAAAAAATATGGTGTAGTCGGCACATGATGACATGTAATAAATTTTCCAATCAATTTGTATTCAAACGATTGCATCAGAGTGAATAAAGATTAAATTTGAGAATCATAATGGTGCTTGCAATTAACCTTATCATATGTGTTCTTTGAGGAAATACTTTTTGTATTCACAAATTCTGTTTGGCCATGAACAATTCCTTGGAAAAGATGAAAGTAACACAATTTGGATATATGATCAAAGTCATTTTAAACTGGTGGGGTATTATTGATGGGCTTTCCAAGTTAGCCATGGTTACTCTGCTGGCTATACGTGGGTGGATTGCAGATTTTTTGTTTTTGAGGAAATTACTTGGGGGTGGGGGGAGGGAGGCTGCCTGAGGCCCCTTGTTTAAACGCCAGGCAACAATTTTTTTTTAAACTAAAGTATATTAATACCATAGTATTTTAGTGCCTAGCAAAGAAATACTTTAGTTTTTCTCTTTTTTCAGTTTTAGAAAAAAAAGGGTCAGACTTTTTTCTCAAATACTTAAAAAAAACATAGTTTTGGAGAATACTTTAGTTTAATCGTACTATTTATTGGATCCAAACACATCAAAGTACTTCCTCCGTCTTAAAATAGATGTCTTAGATTTGTCAAAAATTGGATGAACCTATATACTAAATAGTGTCTAGATTCATTCAAATGTTGACAAATCTGAGACATCTATTTTGGGACGGATAGAGTATTTAATATTTCAATTTTTTCAGAAATCAAAGTATTCTCTCAATACTTTAAAAATACTTTAGTGCTAAACAGGGGGCTAAGCGTATGTGTGTGATGATGTTCTTGTAATGATGACATCACTTGATGCAAATTGAAAAAAGCACGTGGACCAGCATGTCAAGAAAATATGCATATGGACCGTCAATGACATTATCATATATAGTGTTTGTAACCCCTGGTAAGCAGTACAGTACAGTACAGTTAGTAGACGCAAGGACGATGGCATCATATCGTGTGTTGGGTGGGTCTGCAGTGTGAGCATGTCGTGCTTAGAGCATCTCCACTCGTCTAATCAGGATGCTGATCCGGACGCCGAATTTCGGCCTAGTCGCGTATCAGAAATCTGTTTTCGGTCGAATTTGGCCAAATTTTGGTTCGAACTACTCAGGCCGAACCTAGGTTTCCGGGTACGCCCTGGGAACGTCGGACGCAACGAACTCGGCGAAAAAGAACGAAACGGCGCGTGGACCCGTCGAGTCAGCGATGGAAGCCGAGTCGTCGTCATCCTCGGAACCACGCGGCGACCGCCGGACATTAACTGCTCGTCGCGTCGGCCACGCGTCGCCGAATTGCGGCGCCACCATCGTCGCCTCAGCTCCCGCGACGGACCGGCGGGCACTAACTTCCCACTGTTTCCCCTTTTCCCGCCCTCGCCGCTACACCCTTCCCACCCTCACCGCCCACCTCGGCCTATATAAGCCGTACCCCTCGCCGGAGTTCCTCACACTCTCTCACAACTCCCCCAGCCCACCAGCCCGAACTTCGGCGAACACTCTCTCACAGCTCCCCTCCCCTAGCCATGGCCGAGCGATACCCCAGCGACGGTGCAACGGTGAACGGCTTCGGCGACTGTGCGCTCGTCGCCGCGAACACGCTCGCGCGGTATCGTCATCGGCAAGCCACGCGCGATGGCATCACCAACCTGTAGGGGTTCGTAGCATGGAAAACAAAAAAATTCTACCGCATGCACACAAACAAGCCAAGATCTATCTACTAGATTGTAGCAACGAGACGATAGAAGCACTCACCCTCGAAGATTCCAAAGCGGTTAACGAGAGCAGATTTTCGTGGGTGATGTAGTCGTACACTTGCCGATCTCAAGATCGCGTAGACGATCCTTCCTGCGCTGCGTTCCGGAAGCGCTTCCGCAGTCGGTCACACGTTCGGTACTCGATGAAGACCTTCCTCTCCCTTGTTCCAGCAGGCAGCGGAGGTTGTAGTTATCCCCTCGCGATTCCGGCAACACGACGGCGTGGTGTCGGAAGTGTTGGAGATATGCCCTAGAGGCAATAATAAAAGTGGTTATTATTATATCTTTGTGTTTATGATAAATGTTTATATTCATGCTATGACAGTATTAACCAGAAACATTAATACTTGTGTGATTTGTAAACTAAATTAGAGTACCTAGTAAAGCCTCTTTAATAATACTAGCTTGTTGGTTAATAGATGATCGTGGTTTCTCGATCATGAACATTGAGATGTTGTTAACAATAAGATCATATCATTAGGAGAATGGTATGATGGACATACTCCTATAGATAAGCGTAGCATAAAGATCAAGTCATTTCAATAGTTTCTATGCAATAAGCTTTCTGATACATAGTAACCTAATTCCTTCGACCATGAGATCTTGCTAATCACCATCACTGGAAGGATGCTTTGATGACATCAAACACCACACCGTAACTGGGTGGCTATAAAGGTGGCATGGATGTTTGGAAAGTATGGGTTGAGGCACATGGATCAAGAGTGGGATTTGTCCATCCATATGACAGATAGATATACTCTGGGCCCTCTCGGTGGAATGTCATCCAATTAGCTTGCAAGCATGTGACTGGCTCACAAGGGATCACATATCACGGGAACGAGAAAAGAGTACTTATCGGTAACGAGGTTGAACTAGGTATGCAAAGATACCGACGATCAAAACCTCGGATAAGTAAACTATCGTGAGATAAAGGGAAATTGGTATCGTATGTAAGTGGTTCATTCGATCGCAAAGTAATCGTTGAAATATGTGGGAGCCATATGAATTTCCAGATTCCTCAATTGGTTATTGATCGGAGAAGTGTCTCGATCATGTCCGCATAATTAACGAACCGTAGGGAGACACACTTAAGGATTCGATGTTGTTTAGTAGATATGGAATGTTAATAAGGGATACCGAATGTTGTTCGGAGTATTGGATGGGATCCGGGATATCACGAGGAGATCCGGAATGGTCCAGAGAATAAGATTCATATAAGGAAAATCCGATTATAGAGTTCGGGAAACATTCCGATGTTTTCATCGGAGAGGTTCTAGAAGGTTCTAGAAGGTTCACCGGTCCGGAAGGAGAATGGTCCATGAATGTGTCATGGGTAAGTGGAATGATTATATCATATCCTAGGTCACTTGGTGTGGTCATTTGCTAGAGAGAATTAAAGCTCTAAATTGAAAGTCAAATGGGAGTTTGAAAAGTCAAACTGGAACAATGGTTTCCTAGTGGGAGAAGAAACAAGTCCTTCTCTCAATCCAACTTGGGTTTGGGTTTGGATTCAAACCCACCCCTCCCAAGTCTGCCCCTCCCTCTCATAAATAGAGGGGGAGGGGTGCCCCAACACCACAAGTACCAAGCCCTCCCCACACCCGCGCCGTCGCCGCCGCCCGCACGCCGCCGCGCCGCCCGCCTCGTGCCGCCGCCCTAGCCGCCGCCGACACCTCCTCCTCCTCCCGATCATATAAACCCTAGATCTCTAGGAAACCCTAATCCACCATAACTTGCACAGGCTTAGGCGAAGCCCTGCGGGATCTTCCCTATGCTTCCGACACCACATCGTTGTGCTGCCGGAATCACGAGGGGAGAACTACAACCTCTGTTGCCTGCTAGAACAAGGGAGAGGAAGGTCTTCATAGAGTACCGAACGTGTGACCGACTGCGGAAGCGCTGCCGGAACACAGCGCCGGAAGGATCATCTACGTGATCCTGAGATCGGCAAGTGCACGACTACATCACCCACGAGAATCTGCTCTCGTTAACCACTTTGGAATCTTCGAGAGTGAGTGCTTGTTTGTGTGCATGCGGTAGAAATTTTTTGTTTTCCATGCTACGAACCCCTACAGTGGTATAAAAGCCGTGTCTATATGTAGATTTGTTGCACGAGTAGAACACAATGGTCATTATGGGCGGTGGTGCTTTTATTGTCAATTGATTTTTGTGTACTTTGCATCTTGCGGTATGATGGGATGAAGCGGCCCGAGCTAACCTTACATCACATCGTTCATGAGACTTGCTCCACGCTCAACATGCAACTTGTATTGCATAAGTGGCTTTGCGGGTGTCTCTCTCTCATCATAGTATAAATTCAATTTACAACGGGCACTTGATAGTTCGAGCATCAATGTTGTGGTTCTTGGTTCGTAAGTTAGAACGACAATTATTGAAAGCCCCAAACCACGTAAAATATGCAAAGAAAATTAGAGGCGTCTAACTTTGTTTTGCAGGGGTGTGTTGTGATGTGATATGGCCATGATTGTGATTATATATGATGTATGCACTATTCCTTATTGTAAGTTGGCAACCGGCAGGAGCCATATGGTTGTCTTTTAAATTCGTTAAGACCTGCGTGTCTATTCAAATTAGTTGTAATAGTTGATGCTGGTGGACGACAACCATGAAGCGGCGCCATTGACCTTGACGCCATACCGGTGGTGATGGAGATCATGTTTGTGCTTGAAGATGGAGATCGGAAGAACAAAGAAGAAAGGCCATATCATATCACATATTATGAATTGCATGTGATGTTAATCCTTTTATGCATCTTGTATTGCTTAGTTCACGACGGTAGCATTATAAGATGATCCCACGAGCACACAATTTCAAGTTTTAAAGTGTTCATCCTTAGTAAGCACCGTTGCTAAAGATCGTTGTTTCGAAGCACCACGTGATGATCGGGTATGTTAGATTCTGCAAGTGTATACAACATGAGCACGCCAGATTTGCTCATGCGGAAGCTAAGGTTTGATCTTGACGAGCCTAGCATGTACAGACATGGTCTCGGAACACGGATCGCAGAAAGTTAAAGCATGAGTCATATAGTAGATGTGATGAACATGTTGATTGTTCCCCATTGAAGCTACATCAACTCTCGTGATGATCGGTTTGATGTGGTGGATTTGGTTCGTGTGATCACTAAAACAATGTGAGGGATATTGTTTTGAGTGGAAGTTCACCTAGATTAATTTAACTATTAATTAGAACTCAATTTGTCATAAACTTAGTCTAAACTATTGCAATTAAGTTGTAGATCAATGGCGGCCCCTACCATCAATTTTAATGCGTTCCTAGAGAAAGAAAAGTTGAAAAACAATGGAAGCAACTTCACGGATTGGTTCCGCAATTTGAGGATTGTCCTCAATGCTAGTAATTTGACTTATGTGTTGGATGCACCGCTGGGTGACCCGCCTGCAGCTGATGCTACCGATCAGGTAAAGAATGTTTTCCTTGCTCGGAAGAATCAATACTCCACAGTTCAGTGTGCTATCTTGTATGATTTGGAATCGGAGCTTCAGAAAAGGTTTGAGAACCATGACCCACACGATATTGTCCGTGAACTCAAAATGATATTTGAGGCTCACGCGGCAGTTGAGAGTTATGAGGTTTCTGAAAAGTTCTTTAACTGCAAGATGGAAGAGGGCAGCTCCGTCAGTGAGCACGTGCTTAATATGTCTGGGCACTTAAGTAAGCTCCAAAGCTTGGGTATAGTTATTCCTAATGCTTTGGGGATTCACCGTGTCCTCCAATCACTACCACCAAGTTATAAGAACTTTGTGATGAACTACAATATGCAAAACATGGACATGTCGTTGCCAGAACTCTTCTCCATGTTAAAGTCTGCAGAAGTGGAGATCAAGAAAGAGCACCAAGTGTTGTTGGTCAATAAGACCACCAAATTCAAGAAGCAAGGCAAGTCTAAGAAAAAGGGAAACTTCAAGAAGGGCGGTAAGAAAGTTACCGCGCCGGCGAAGAAGACCAAGGTTGGGCCTAAGCCTGATACTAAGTGCTTTTACTGCAAGGGAGAAGGTCATTGGAAGCGGAATTGCCCAAAGTACTTGGCGGATTTGAAGAACGGCAACATCAAGAAGAAAGGTATATCCGATATACATGTTATTGACGTGTATGTCACTAGTACTCGTAGTAGTGCCTGGGTATTTGATACTGGTTCGGTTGCTCATATTTGTAACTCGAAACAGGTGTTGCAGAATAAATGGAAGCTAGCGAAGAACAAGGTGATGATGTGTGTTATAAATGGATCAAAGGTTGATGTGATCGCGGTCGGCATGCTACCTCTTCATCTACCATCGAGATTAGTTTTATACTTAAATAATTGTTATTTGGTGCTTGCGTTGAGCATGAACATTATATCTAGATCATGTTTATTGCGAGACGGTTACTTGTTTAAGTCCGAGAATAATGGTTGTTCGATTTATATGAGTAATATGTTTTATGCACATGCACCTTTGATAGATGGTCTATTCTTATTGAATCTCGATTGTGGAAATACACACATTAATAACATTGAAGATAAACGTTTGAAATTGAGTGATAACTCGACCTATATGTGGCACTGTCGTCTTGGTCATATTGGAGTGAAGCGTATGAAGAAACTCCATTCCGATGGACTTCTTGATCAACATAACAAGAAGATTAAATTTCTACGATCTGATCATGGAGGTGAATATCTAAGTTACGAGTTTGGCGAGCATTTGAAGAAATGCGGAATACTTTCACAATTGACACCGCCGGGAACACCACAGCGTAATGGTGTATCCGAATGTCGTAATCGAACTCTCCTAGATATGGTTCGTTCTATGATGTCACTTACAGATTTACCGCTATTGTTTTGCGGTTATGCATTAGAAACAGCCGCATTCACTTTAAATAGGGTACCATCTAAATCCGTTGAAAAGACACCATATGAATTATGTTTTGGGAAGAAACCTAAATTTTCGTTCCTTAAAATTTGGGGTTGCGAAACTTATGTAAAGAAGTTACAGCCGGACAAGCTTGAACCCAAAGCGGAAAAATGCGTCTTCATAGGATACCCGAAGGAAACTATTATGTATACCTTCTATCATAGATCTGAGGGCAAAATCTTTGTTGCCAAGAATGAATCCTTTCTAGAGAAGGAGTTTCTCTCGAAAGAAGTGACTAGAAGGATAGTAGAACTCGACGAGGTTGTTGAACCTTCTCTCGAACTTGCGAGTAGCGCAACACCGGAAGTAGTTCCTGTGGCGCCTACACCAATAAGAGAGGAAGCTAATGATGTTGATCATGGAACTTTGGTTGAAGTTATTATGGAACCTCGCAGGTCGACGAGAACTTGTACCACTCCTGATTGGTATGATCCCGTTATGAGTGTCATGTTGGTGGACAACACCGATGACCCTGCGATATATGAGGAAGCGATGATGAGCCCAGATTCCAATAAATGGCAAGAAACCATTAAATACGAGATTGGATCCATGTACGAAAACCAAGTATGGACTTTGGTGGACTTACCGGATGGCCGGAAGGCTGTCGAGAATAAATGGATTTTTAAGAAGAAAACAGATGCTGATGGTAATATTACTGTCTATAAAGCCCGACTTGTCGCGAAAGGGTTTCGACAAATTCAAGGAGTTGACTACAATGAGACTTTCTCACCAGTAGCGAAGCTAAAGTCTGTGAGGATTATGTTAGCAATCGCTGCATATTATTATTATGAGATATGGCAGATGGATGTCAAAACGGCGTTCCTCAATGGAGACATTGATGAAGAGTTGTTTATGATGCAACCCAAAGGTTTTTTCGATCCTAAAGATGCTAACAAGGTATGCAAACTTCAACGGTCCATATATGGATTGAAGCAAGCATCCCGGAGTTGGAAACAACATTTTGATAAGGTGATCAAAAGCTTTGGTTTTATACAAACTTATGGAGAAGCTTGTATTTACAAGAAAGTGAGTGGGAGCTCTATAGAATTCTTAATACTATATGTAGATGACATATTGTTGATTGGGAATGATGTAGACCTTCTTAATAGTGTCAAAGATTATTTGATTAATAGTTTTTTAATGAAAGATCTTGGCGAAGCAGCTTACATATTAGGCATAAAGATTTATGGAGATAGATCGAGACGCCTAATATCATTGTCACAGAGTACATATTTGGACAAAGTTCTAAAGAGGTTTGGAATGGAAGATAGCAAGAAAGGGTTCTTGCCCATGTTGCCCAATACGACCTTGAGTAAAACTCAAAGTCCTGCAACGGCAGAAGATAGAGAAAGGATGAGTAAGACTCCCTATGCCTCAGCCATAGGATCTCTTATGTATGCCATGCTATGTACTAGACCCGACATTGCATATGCTGTTAGTTTGACTAGCAGATATCAAAGTGATCGAGGAGTGGATCATTGGACAGCGGTCAAAAACATACTTAAGTACTTGAGAAGAACTAAGGATATGGTTCTTTCTTATGGAGGTGATGAACAGCTCATTGTTAATGGTTACACCGATGCTAGTTGGAACACCGATCCGGATGGTTCTAAATCTCAATCTGGAAACGTATTTACTTTGAATGGTGCAACAGTTAGCTGGAAGAGTGTAAAGCAAAGCGTTGTGGAGAGATCTTCAACTGAATCGGAATACATAGCTGCTTCGGGGGCTTCACAAGAGGCGATATGGATGAAGGAGTTCATTACAGAGCTCGGTGTGGTTCCAAGTGCGTTGGACCCAATGTCTATCTATTGTGATAACGTGGGTGCCATAGCCAATGCGCAAGAACCAAGGTCACACAAGAAGCTGAAGCATATCAAGCTACATTTTCACGCTATTCGAGAGCATGTACAATATGGTGACATAAAGATTTGCAAAGTACACACAGATCTGAATGTGACGGATCCGTTGACTAAACCTCTTCCGAGGACAAAACATGACCAGCACCAAACCGCCATGGGTGTTCGGTATATTACCATGTAATCTAGATTAGTTGACTCTAGTGCAAGTGGAAGACTGTTGGAGATATGCCCTAGAGGCAATAATAAAAGTGGTTATTATTATATCTTTGTGTTTATGATAAATGTTTACATTCATGCTATGGCAGTATTAACCGGAAACATTAATACTTGTGTGATATGTAAACTAAATTAGAGTCCCTAATAAAACCTCTTTAATAATACTAGCTTGTTGGTTAATAGATGATCGTGGTTTCTCGATCATGAACATTGAGATGTTGTTAACAACAAGATCATATCATTAGGAGAATGGTATGATGGACATACTCCTATAGATAAGCGTAGCATAAAGATCAAGTCATTTCAATAGTTCGTTTGCTATAAGATTTCTACAGCGACGACGACAACGACGGCGACGAGGATGATGGCCGGGCCGATCCCGGATACACGGCGTTCTGCAGCAACTTCGGCATGTAGAACGGCGACGGCACCGGCGAAGGCCACGGCGGCGGGTTTTTTTAGTTTATGTACTACTTTAGTTTAAATTCGATGTAATCCGTCTATATTCGCCCATCCTAATGAAATTTGCCCATCTTTAATAAAATTTAGTCGAACGTGGGAACTCGGTCTGAGTATGCGAGTGAGAAACTCGACGTACCCAGACCGAAAACTTGTTTCGTCTGGCCGAAAAAAGGTCCGGTTTTCGGTCTAGGTTCGCCCAACGAGTGGAGATGCTCTTATGCAGCAGGATGTAATTACTGTTGAAGGGATCCGGTAATTCGGAATAAATGAAAGAAAGGTACCCACGACAAGGTAAAGTGTGCTTGTGTGTGACGAGAACCGATGTGATGCGGGTCCGAATTCAGGTGTTGACAGAATGAACATCCAGAAGAAAATGACATGGCAAATATAGAGATGATTTTTTTGCCACATCAAAAACCATGCCATGTCATCAGGAAGATCACCTCGGGGACCAAACGTGTTAGGTTTCGAAAATTGGCGGCGCATCCTGGTTTTGAAGCACTTCCGTCATTTTATAAGTTTTCGACTAATCAATATATATTTTACAAGGAAAACCAAACCCAGAATCCACACAACCACCGAGGTTACGTCATTCGGCTTCACACTTCCACATTAGAGCTCCTAGAGCTAGACGATATATGTCCAAAATATAATGTCTAAGATAATATATCCCACTCACATTTTATTTCTCACATGGGAAGCTTAAGCACATTTGTATATTTCTTTCGAAAAACTTGCACGGCCACTCTGCCGACTCATTATCTAGCTGCACATGAACAGTGTAAGAAAAAGAAGTGTCCATAGAATTCATAAGCATGACAAAGAAGAAGTAATCACATGGCACAACACAATCTACACAGTCATGCATGCGGAGACGCCCCTCAAGAAGAGGCCGTAGGACACGCTGAAAAAGCCATAGGAGCTCCTCCTGCTGCGAGACTCGGGACCATCCTGGCGACCCGTTTCCCTCGTTGCCCCCGCGAGACGACAGGGGAACCCTAGCTTCCCTTCCGCCGCCGTCCCCCTCACCCCCTTCCCCTTCCCTCGCAACCGGCAGGAGGGCGTGCCCGCGCGAAGCCTGACCGGCGCCGGCGACGGGGAGTTCTCGTCTTCTTCCTCGGGGGGGATGGTCGCGGGGTCATCCGCCCGGGGCGGTGCCTGGCGTTGGCGTCGGAAGACATGGCGGCGCAGCTGCGGCGGTGCAGGGCCGTGGCCTGGGCTAGCCTAGGCGGCAGGTGCTAAGGGCGGCGCTGGCCGCAGCCGGCTCCCTCTGCGGCGTCCGCGGTGGCGGGTGCTGCTGCTCCCAGTGACGGCGGTGGGGCGCGGCGAGGGATTCGGCTCGGCTCCATGGTGTTGTGGTTGCGGCGCGGTGACGCTGGCTGGGGTCGGCAGGGTGGCGCACGACGGGTTTGCTCCTTCGGGCAGCTCCGGCTAGCCTAGATCTAGGCCCGATCTGGGTCTGAGGCAGACCCCACACGGTGCGGGAACCCTCTGGAGGCGGGGTGGCGGGGTGGGGCGTGTGGAGGACGACGGCGGTTGCGGCTACGCTGCAGCAACATGGCGGCGGGGACTTTACGGGCCCTTTTTGGGCTCGGTCGGCCCGAGACCTGGTGTGCCCCTGATGCCGCGCCCCGGTCTGCAACCGCCATCGGTGGTGGAGTTCGGTCTCCTCCGCGCGGCCGTGCTGCTGCCACCATCCGGTGCCAAGCAATCATCCCCCGCCTTGCAGGTCACGCAATGAACCTGGCCATGTGGGTTCCAGTCCGTGGATGCCGGGGCGGCGGCCCGGAAGGTGGTCTGCAAGTCGTCCCTGGTGGACTTGTGATGGTGTTCCTCAAACCGGCATAGGTCCGACTAGCTCGGGTAAGCTCGGTGGCGCTGGAGTTGTTACTTGACGGCTAGGACTTGCCGCGGTGGGGGTTCCCCTGGTGGATGATGGAGTTGGACCTGGTGCTGGGGTTGGCGTGTATGGTGGCACCCTTGATGCAGTGGGGCGACGAGACTTCACGAGCCTTCTTTGGCTCAGCCGGGCCTGGTTTGTCTTGCTGCTAAATCCGGTCGGCTACCGCCTTCTGGCGGTGGAGGTAGTTCCCTCCCGTGTGCTGAGGTCATCCCGACCCTCATGAAAGGCCCCTCTCTCTGTGTCTTACTAGCCTCGCCCCATGGCTCATGGTGTGACAACGTCGGTGACCTGAAGACCGTGTTGGTGCATGCAGGTGTGCGGCGAGTTTGGTGGAGTATTTCAAGGGGTCCGGGAGTGTGGATATTGAGGGGTCGGGAGAAATCCTTGTCTATTTGACCCCGACGCGGTGACTCCCATGGATATCGCCTTCCTTCCTGAAGAGCGTCGGGTGTATCTCTCTCACACCTCCCGGGGCGTACCAGGGGAAACCCTAGGACCTGTCCGGATAACAGCGTCGTTGTTGTTACTCCCCTTCTTGGAGGTGATGCTTGGTACGCGGCGCTTTGGAATGCCAGGCCTGTGGTGGTACTTCTCCGGTGGACGCAATAATGGCGAGTTACCTTCGTTCTTGTCACATCGCCAGTGTCGGCTTTATTTTCTTTTCCTTTCTTTTGTATTTTATTTTGGGCTGGGCTTTATGCTGTCTACCCCAGCTGTGGCCCCGTCGTTGTTCTGGTTTGTTCCTTGGGCATTGTGCTGTCTAGCCTAGCAGCGGTCTCACATGTGTGTTTTATTTATAAATCGAGGCTAAAGCCTGTTTCGAGGAGCTCCTCCTGCTGCGAGACCATGTGAGCGCGCTAGGCTGATGTCGGAAGGCGCCTAATTATTTATAGACGTCGCAATTAACAGCCCACCCAATCGCCCTGGAGGCTCGCCTCTGCCATTCTTCCTCCATTTCAAACTCACCTTGGTTCCTTGTCAGATGATATTTATCTGCAAAAAATAAATTATATTGCGAAGGAGAGCAAGGTAGGAACTACAAGTTCTATCTCCGCCCCTAGTTTTAATACGCCAACATAAAAGGGGCTAAAACGAAAACAATATCGTGAACATACCAACACCATTGATCTTGGGGTCAGGGTTGGGGGCCATTGCCCCCCTCGTCCCAAGTAAGCTCTGTCACAAAATCCACCCCATACTTGGAGATCTGATTTTTTTTATAAAGGGCGCTTTATTACTCAAGGTAAGTATTACACCCGGCCTCTGCATAACTAGGATGCACACACATGTCCAACAGATCCAAAAAGAAATAAAACAAAGCGGATGGATAACATATCATTATGAGAAAGTGCAATAACGCCTATGGTACTTGACGAGGATTTGACTCGTCAATGTCTATTGTTATAGACTTGGGTTTTGGAGAAGGAGGAGACGCTGTAAATCGCGGAACGGCTAACAGATTCGCAACACGGGAACACGAGGTTTACTCAGGTTTAGGCCCCCAGAGGGAAAACCTACTCCTGCTTGTCTTTTCTTGATTGATGGTGGAGCCGGAGGTTATAGGGGTGCGCAGATTGGATCTGGCGTGGTGTATGCTAGGGTTCTGGATTGTTCTCCTCGTTGTTCCCTCTTGGGCTTTATTGTAGGGTTTCGTAGCATGGAAAACAAAAAAATTCTACCGCATACAAACAAACAAGCCAAGATCTATCTACTAGATTGTAGCAACGAGTCGATGGAATAACTTACCCTCGAAGATTCCAAAGTATTTAACGAGAGCGGATTCTCGTGGGTGATGTAGTCGTACTCTTCCCGATCTCAAGATCGCGTAGACGATCCTTCTGGCGCTGCGTTCCGGCAGCGCTCCCGCAGTCGGTCACACGTTCGGTACTCGACGAAGACCTTCCTCTCCCTTGTTCCAGCAGGCAGCGGAGGTTGTAGCACTCTCCTCGCGATTCCGGCAGCACAACGGCGTGGTACCGGAAGTAGAGGGGAGATCTCGCAGGGCTTCGCCTTAAGCCGGAGCGAGTATGGTGGAGTATGAGAGAGCTCCTCGGCGATCTAGGGTTTAGACACACCAAGGAGGAGGGGCTAGAGCCGGCGGCTAGGGTTCCGGGGACACCCAAGTCGGCGGCTAGGGCAAAACCCTAGGGGGTGGCGGCGGCTATGGAGGGCTGCAGCTTCTAGGGTTTGAGGTGAGGGACTTGTGTGTCTAGAGGAGGGAGCCCTGCCCCTCCTTATATAGGTGGAGGGGCCGGCGGCCAAGGGGAGGGAGGGGAGTCCCTCCCCAACATGTTCTGCATGTTATAGTTCATGTGCATGAGGGATCATCTTATAATGCTAACCAAGAGGCAATAATAAAGTGGTTATTATCATATCTTCACACTTATGATAAATGTTTACATACCATGCTATAATTGTATTAACCGGAAACATTAATACTTGTGTGATTTGTAAACTAAAATAAGAGTCCCTAGTAAAGCCTCTTGTTAAACTAGCTTGTTGGTTAATATATGATCATGGTTTCCTGATCATGAACATAGAGATGTTATTAACAACAGGATCATATCGTTAGGAGAATGATATGGTGGACATACTCCTATAGATAAGCGTAGCATAAAGATCAAGTCATTTCAATAGTTCAATTGCTATATGCTTTCTGATACATAGTAACCTAATTCCTTCGACCATGACATCATGCATATCACCTTTACCGGATGGATGCTTTGATGACATCAAACACCACACCGTAACTGGGTGGCTATAAAGGTGGCATTGAGTGTTCAGAAAGTATTGGTTGAAACACATGGATCAAGAGTGGGATTTGTCCATCCATATGACGGATAGATATACTCTGGGCCCTCTCGGTTGAATGTCATCCAATTAGCTTGCAAGCATGTGACTGGGTCACAAGGGATCACATATCACGGGAACGAGAAAAGAGTACTTATCGGTAACGAGGTTGAACTAGGTATGCAGAGATACCGACGATCATAACCTCGGATAAGTAAATTATCGTGAGACAAAGGGAAATTGGTATCGTATGTAAGTGGTTCATTCGATCGCAAAGTAATCGTAGAAATATGTGGGATCCATATGAATTTCCAGATTCCTCTATTGGTTATTGTTCGGAGAAGTTTCTCGATCATGTCCGCATAATTCACGAACCGTAGGGAGACACACTTAAGGATTCGACGTTGTTTGAGTAGTTATGGTATTATGAGAAAGAGACCGAATGTTGTTCGGAGTCTCGGATGGGATCCGGGATATCACGAGGTGATCCGGAATGGTCCGGAGAATAAGATTCATATAAGGAAAGTCCCGTTTCGGAGTTCGGGAATGATTCCGGTGTTTTCATCGGGAATGTTCTAGAAGGTTCCGGAATGTTCGGCACTCCGGGGGGAAGGGGTACATGAATGTGTCATTACATATTGGAATGATTGCATCATGTACTAAGTGTTCTTGTTGTTCCAAATAAAGGATTAAATTGAATCCTAAAACTGAAAAGTTAAATGGCCAGTTTGAAAGTCAAACGGCTAAAACAGGAAACTGTGGGAAACAAGCAAGAGGAGGTTGAAACCAACTTGGAGGAGGAGTCCCTCCTCTCCAAGCCGGCGCGCCACCCAAGGCCGACTTGGGGAGGGACTCCCTCCCCTTGGCCGCCCCTCCCACCTATAAAAGGAGGGGCAGGGCCTCCTCCTCTAGACACACAAGTTCCTATCCTCTAATCTAAATCCTAGCCCTAGACTCCGGTTTAGAGCCGCTTTGGTTTAGAGCTTCTAATTGCACTAGACTTCGGATTAGAGCCTTATAATTGGTGTGTCTGAACCCTAGACCACTAATAGCTCTCTCTCATACTCCACCATACTCGCTCCGGCTTAAGGCGAAGCCCTGCGGGATCTCCCCTCTACTTCCGGTACCACGCCGTTGTGCTGCCGGAATCGCGAGGAGAGTGCTACAACCTCCGCTGCCTGCTGGAACAAGGGAGAGGAAGGTCTTCGTCGAGTACCGAACGTGTGACCGACTGCGGAAGCGCTGCCGGAACACAGCGCCGGAAGGATCGTCTACGCGATCTTGAGATCGGAAAGAGTACGACTACATCACCCACGAGAATCTGCTCTCGTTAACCGCTTTGGAATCTTCGAGGGTAAGTTATTCCATCGACTCGTTGCTACAATCTAGTAGATAGATCTTGGCTTGTTTGTTTGTATGTGATAGAAAATTTTTGTTTTCCATGCTACGAACCCCTACAGTGGTATCAGAGCCGTGTCTATATGTAGATCTATTGCACGAGTAGAACACAATGGTCATTATGGGCGTTGATGCTTTTATGGTCGATTGCTTCTTGTGTACTTTGCATCTTGCGGTATGTTGGGATGAAGCGGCCCGGGCTAACCTTACATGACATCGTTCATGAGACTTGCTCCACGCTTGACATGCAACTTGTATTGCATAAGTGGCTTTGCGGGTGCCAGTTTCTCCTAGCATAGTTAAGATCCAATTTACAACGGGTGATTGACAATACTAGTATCAATGTTGTGGTTCTTGTTCGTAAGTTAGAACGACACTTATTGAAATCCCCAAACCACGTAAAACATGCAAAGAAAATTAGAAGCGTCTAACTTTGTTTTGCAGGGGTGTGCTGTGATGTGATATGGCCATGATTGTGATTATATATGATGTATGCAATGTTCCTTATTGTAAGTAGGCAACCGGCAGGAGCCATATGGTTGTCTTTAATTTCTGTTAAGACCCGCGTGTCTATTCAAAGTAGTTGTAATAGTTGAAGCCGGTGGACAACAACCATGGAGAAGCATCATTGACCTTGATGCAATGTCGGTGATGATGGAGATCATGTCCGTGCTTGAAGATGGAGATCAGAAGCACAAAGAAGAAAGGCCATGTCATATCACATATTATGAATTGCATGTGATGTTAATCCTTTATGCATCTTGTATTGCTTAGTAGACGACGGTAGCATTATAAGATGATCCCTCATGCACATGAATTTCAAGTCATAAAGTGTTCACCCTTAGTTAGCACCGTTGCTAAAGCTTGTTGTTTCGAAGCACCACGTGATGATCGGGTGTGTTAGATTCTACAAGTGTATACAACGTGAGCAATCCAGATTTGCTCATGCGGAAACTAAGGTTTGATCTTGACGAGCCTAGCATGTACAGACATGGCCTCAGGAACACGGATTACCGAACGGTAGAGCATGAGTCATATAGTAGATATGATGAACATGTTGATTGTTCGCCATTGAAGCTATATTAACTCTCGTGATGATCGGTTTTGATGTGGTGGATTTGGTTCGTGTGATCACTAAAACAATGTGAGGGATATTGTTTTGAGTGGGAGTTCACCTAGATTAATTTAATTATTAATTAGAACTCAATTTATCATAAACTAAATCAAAGTGAATTTGCATAGTTGTTGTAGTCATTGGCATCTGTTTACCACCTTGCGCTTAGTTATAATTGAGATGATAGAACTATAGAATTCTGGTTAGTTACTTTACGAACTGGTATCGTATTGTTTTGAAGTGTTAATCTAAAGTTTAAAAGTCCCATTGCAAACTTTCAGTAAGTTTTGATTACTCCATGAAGTTTAATAGTTGGTATTAAAATCAAGAGTAACAATTCCAATGTTAGTATATTAGTATCATGTTTGTCTCCATGATTCTTGATATTGAAAAGGATTGTCTTAATATCAAGGTTATCTAGGATCTGAAAGAGTTGTTTCAGAAACCATGATGTGTGGAAGATATTGTGATATCTGAAACGAAGTTTTGGTTGCAACATGATAGAGTATAATATGGCAAAAGTCATGTTCTCATATTTGATGAGAATTTGCAAAAGGTTGGAGACACTAGTTGTCCTAATCCTCCAAAAGGTTTTGGAGAGCAACATTATACTTGCGATTCACTGTTACAAGCTAAAAGTAGCTTGATCATGGATAATTCCATGATAAGGGTGAATATTTGATGTAGGTAAAATATTTACTACACCAAGAGATTACTAAAGAAAGGAATTTGAAAGAAGGCAGAATGGACAAAAATAACCCAAATTCGAAAGGATTTCACGAAATGACCCATCTGGAAAACTATTTCACTGGCACTAACCCTTTTTGTAGCGCCTAACAGCAAGGCGCTACACTCTACAGTGTAGCGCCTATCATCTAGGCGCTATGCCCCCTGCCAGCGTGGCACCTCCTGGCCCCTCCCTGGCCCCACCCCGCCATGTGACGCCCAGGCGCTATGCCTGGGGCGACTAACGCCCAGGCGCTATGCCTCAGGTGTAGCGCCTATCTGATAGGCGCTACACTTTAATGTGTAGCGCCTAGCAGAAAGGCGCTACACCCTGAGACATAGCCTCTCGGGCGCAGCCCCCCTCCCCACCCCTCCCCATTCACTCCCAGGAAGATAGAACAGACAAGGACGCCGGCGGTTCCCCTCCAACCCTCTCTCTCAAATCCACTCCTCAAATCCATCAGATCTGATAGATTTCACCGTGGATTTGCTTCCCCATCCCTCCCTCAAGGTATTCCCCTCCTTTTCCCTCTCTTTCATCCAATCAATCTTGCACATTATCCTCAAACCCTAGATGTAGTTGGATTCATAATATGGACTATTTGTGCATGTTTTTGGTTATTTGGAAGTTATAAATTAGTTGTATTTGATGGGGAATGAAAGTGTGTTGTTGATTTGCATTGTGTATGATGGTTTTATATGGATTTGTATGGATGTGTGAATAATATGCTCCCATATTCTTTGTAGTTTATTGTATAAATTGAAACAATGGCCACATACCACACACATTTTATTGATGTTTGGAATATATATGTAGGATGGTGTGGCTACTTGAGGATTACTATGATCATCAACACCGAGCATACTTGATGGAGGAGAAGCATATGGTAATAAAACCATGGTTGAACTTCTTTGCTTTTATTTTTCTATTGATTCAATTTTGTTGGAAAAAGCATAATGTTCGATCTTGTATGTATGCAGAGGCTTCGTCCCCTCAAGATTCGGTCTCATGGCGCGTCTTCGAATGACATGCCGTACGACGAGCGGTACACCGAGTACATCAAGCGGCTAGGCCTCCTCCCTTTCATCACGCTTGTGATCCGGTCGACGCCGAACCTCAACGCGGCTGCTATCACCGCACTTGTCGACCGGTGGAGGCCGGATACGCACACTTTCCACCTCCGGACCGGCGAGATCACTCCTACTCTTCAGGATGTTTCCATGATCTTTGGACTTCCTATCGCGGGGGAGCCTCTCTGTATGAGCACAGATTCCGATGGGTGGCGCAATGCGATGGAGCTACTTATTGGCATGGCTCCTGAAGAACTTGAAGATAAGAGCAAAGATAGAGTCCCAGCAGGCGCGACATATGCGTGGATCGTGTCTAACTTTAGTGAATGCCCGAACCCCGCCGAGGTTGAGGTGATCGAGACACATGCTCGTGTGTACGTGTGGTATGTCCTTTCTAGGACTCTGTTTGCTGACAGCAGAGGTAGGACCGCTCAGTGGATGTGGCTCAAGGCACTAGCAAACTGGGATAGCAATATCAGCTGGGGTTCGGCGGCTCTTGCCTACTTGTACCGGCAGGTAATCACATGTGCACTCTACATTCATTTGTATATGTCGAGTCCACACATATGCTATACTGACCTCGTTTTTGTTCACTTGCAAGTGGGACGTGGTATCGGAGATGACAAGCGATGTTGATGCCATGTACCTCAAGTACACGAACGAGTTTGATGCGATTACGCCCGAGCAGGTAGATGTTTATCTATACGTCACTATCCATAATATTTACTTCACGAGTCAAAATCGATACCAAACATGTTCTTGTGATATGTTGCAGGTGGAGTGGGAGCCTTATGGTTGTGGGGACGAGTTTGGTATTGCTCCCGGGTTTGATATTAACCCGAAGTGCTTGGAGGAACAATCTCTCTGGCTCATGTGCTGCCCATTGATTTGCAATTGGGCGGTTGAGTTTCATATGCCACAACGGGTGATGAGGCAGTTCGGGTTGTTTCAGTGCAACCCTCCCGTGTGGAAGGACACCGACAAGGAGCTTCATCGGTTAGTTAGCATGAGAACTTGTGCTCAATTGCTTTGTATGGTACTAACATGGTTCTTTGTTGTTGTTCAGGTTGGACAGAAAGAGGCAGAGGAAGATCAAGAATTGGGATCACCATCATAGGAGGCACGTCATGGATTTCCTCATTTGTGTGGAGAATGCTCGACGAACGGAATGGAATAATGGAATAGCACATTGCCCAGTTGCATTTAACAACTACATCCATTGGTTTCTTGGTAGTACCCGTGTCTCCATTTGCCCGCCGTCCTATGAGGAAGAAATATTGGAGGAGCCAGTCCAGTTCGATGAACTTGCCTACACTCAATACAACCGGCAGGTCAGGGAGGGGACCGACATCCCGCTTTCTTCCTCACTCAACTTTGCGGTAAAGTTATAGTTGCCTTCGCATTACTTTCCTTGCACTCTCATCTCTTTCTTGCCTAACATGTTCTTGTTCTTGACTCTGTAGAGAACGGAGGTAAAGAAATATGCCGACGATGCCGAGGCGATTCTTTTTGCTGCCCCTAAGGGGAAAAAGGGAGAAGGCATGATACGAGACTTCCTTAAGGTATGGATGCGAGACTTCCTCAAGATAGGCATGTTCTTGTTTTGACTTATGTTGTTATTTGTTACAGCGTTCGGCCCAAAAGATGCGTCGCTTATATAACGTGCTAGGTTGCCGCGATCCCGAGTACACAACCCCGTCTGGTTCTAGGTCCAAGTCGACTACTGATCCGTCGGCCCATCTTCAGGATGATGTTGAGGATGACACCACTTCGGCGGTTCGTTCGGAAGATGAGGTATGGGACAACCTTACATGCATTTAGTGCTTTCTGTTTCCCATGCATTTCTCATAGCCATACAATCTTACATGTAGCTGCCTCATATGGAGAATGAGACTGAGGAGGAGTACCGGATTCGTTCCGCATACCAGCTGAAGCCAAGGAAACAGTTCAATCGCTGGACGCCGGATGACTTCCGTAACAAGGGAAAGGCCAATGTTGTCGAGGACGAGCCGCCACGGAGGTCAAGAGCGACTAGGAGGACGAGAGGCCTACAGTATGATGATGAAGATGAGTCGCAAGAAGAGGAGGTGACAAAGAAGATACCTCCAAGGAGGGGCCGAGGCCCAAGGACGCGTGGACGGAAGTAGGTCATGTATGGCACAATGTTGATGATGATGCACTAGGTTGGAGACTATGTATGGGTTGATGTATGGCACTATGTTGATGTTGTTTAAGACTATGTTCATGTATGACAATTAGTTGGTGTTGTTTGAGATTATATTGATGTTATTTGAGTATATATGTTATTTGAGTATATATGTTCATGTATATATGTCAGGGTGTAGCTGCCTCATATGTCAGGGTGTATGCTCCTGGTAATTCTGGAGCAGACGAAATCTGCTAGCATAGCGCCTAGCAGAACGGCGCTATGCTTCTGTAGCGCCTGTCTGCTAGGCGCTATGCTAGCAGATTTCGTCTGCCCCCCAAACTAACAGAGAGCAAACCAAGAGTTTGCTCGGGGAAAAAGTCTAAGTCCGAGTGTAGCGCCTGTCTGATAGGCGTTACACCTCATAGCATAGCGCCTGTCATTTGACCGTACCTCCGGCCACCGTCATCGAATGCTCGTGCCCACTTTGTTCTTTCTCCTATGCTCCTATCGAGAAACTCTCGACCACCCGCATCGAGCTCTTTGTTGAAGAGCAATTTGTTGTACAAGTTTGAGAAACGACGTTCCGTGAAAGCGAGGCAACAATCTTGTAGATCATCGGCCAAATCCTTGCTCTTGCATGCCCTATAGAAGTTTGAACAAAAGTGTCTCATGCACCAACGATGGTGCAACGGAGCATGCCCGGGAATATGTTGGTCCACCGCTTTAAGAATTCCTTGATGACGGTCCGAGATGACACATATTTCCCTATGAGGGGTTAATATTTTGGTTCTTAAAAGATGGAAGAACCACTCCCAATTATCATTGTTTTCCACCTCTACCAAAGCAAAGGCCAAAGGAATCAACCGGTTGTTGGCATCATTGGCTATTGCAATCAAGATAGTGCCCTTGAATTGACCGGTCAAAAAGGTGCCATCAACGGAGATGACCGGCCTACAATGTTCAAATGCCTGAACACATTGCTCGAAAGCCCAAAATGCACGGCCAAAAACTCGAACGGTTCTTCCGTTTACAATCCTTGTCTTGTTCCCCAAAGGTTCAACCACATGAACCATGCCCGGGTTAGCATCGGCCATCGCTCCCAACAACCTTGGGATTCGGTTATAAGATTCCTCCCAATCACCGTACAACATCTTGAATGCGGCTTGCTTAGCCTTCCATGCCTTCCCGTACTTCACATCATAGTTAAAGAGGGCTTTCACAAACTCCATGACCTGCTTGATGCTCATTATTGGAAACGACGCGATGTCATTCGAAAGCCTATAAGCGAGGAACTCGGAGGTGAGTTGTCGGTGCTCATGCTTTGCATCCTTGCCATCCACCTTCGGGCCTCGGCACATGTGAGTTGATACGCAACTAGATATGTGCCAATCGGGACCTCCCTTGAATGGTCTAGCACGCACAATCCAAGGACATCCTTCCGCCTCGCACTTCACCGTGTAACGCTTCTTGATATCCGAGTGCACGACCGTGTAAGGACGATGATGCTTCACCGAGAAGTCCTTTATCCATTGCTTAAATTCCAACAAGGTCTTAAACCTTGATCCTTTGCAAAAGCCATTATTCACTTCATTGCCATCCCGGTAAGAACTTGTCCTTGGTCCAAGCACTATGCCTTTGCCACCATCAACCGTGGCTTCATCCGTGAGACTAAGATCACGAAACAAAGGCACCCGATGGTCCCGCCCCAATAGGGTATGGTGGATTTCGGCCTCTCTAGCCGTGAACCCCTCCTCATCAACTTCTTCTTCGGGACCATCATCATCCGAGTTCGAAGCATAGCCTCGAGAATACGGGAGTTCACGGTCCATGTCATGTTGAGTGATATATTTCTCCAAATCACCAACATTGTTGTCATGGAGTTCAACATCATCATCATCTTCACCCTCACAATCATCATTGTCCTCTTCCAACACTTCGTCTTGGTGTCTTGAAATCGTGCTCAATCTTTGGCTCAAATGAGGTTCAATCCATAGCTCTTGCTCCACGGGTGGAGGACTCCTACTATCCAATGGGGAAGCACGGCGGTTCAAGTCCAAAGGCAATGAACTATCAACCTTCTTGGTGGCAAATAGCTCAAGAGCCTTGTCTAGTGATTCGGCCACCACCTCCTTGTATGCAAGCCAACGATCCTCGGAGAAGATACGCATGGTCTTCCAACGGATATGCGTTCCAAAACCCACATTATGTCTTCCCTCCAACTCAACAACATCACATGGGTCCATCCATTTCAATTCAATCCTCACTTGCTCCAAGACCTCGGCATAGGTGGGACTATGCTCAAACACAATATCTAGCTCATCCGGGTCCGGTTCTATGTTGCCTTTCAAAAAGGCATCCTTGTCCACATGATGAACATGAACAATTCTTGCCATCCCTAACACATAGGAGAATATGTTCATTAACTAACCATGACAAGATAAACAAAACTATACTAGACACATTACCAAACCATAAAGCTAATAAGAACACCCTCTCTTACATAAGCAAACCCTAACCCTAACCCTAAACCTAGCCATAACATTCCAATAAACCAAACAATGTCATTTCAACAACCCTAAACCTAACTAAATGCTTCATACACATCTTTATAACCAACATTGGCCAATGAATCTAACAAATTTCCAAACATTTCTCTCCAAATAAAATTTCTAGGGTTTCAAGCCAAGTCCAACCAAAATGAAAGATTTCCAAAGGTCAAAACGAAGGGGAATGAGGTAGGGTACCTCTAGCAGCTGGGGAAAGGCACAAATCCACCAAATAAAGCTTCCAATGTGAGAGATTTGAGGGGGGCGAAGGGGGCGCCTCCTTGCTGTTCTCCTTCCTTGGGTCGAGCTGGGAGTGAATGGGGAGGGGTGGGGAGGGGGGCTGCGCCCGAGAGGCTATGTCTCAGGGTGTAGCGCCTTTCTGCTAGGCGCTACACATTAAAGTGTAGCGCCTATCAGATAGGCGCTACACCTGAGGCATAGCGCCTGGGCGTTAGTCGCCCCAGGCATAGCGCCTGGGCGTCACACGGCGGGGTGGGGCCAGGGAGGGGCCAGGCGATGCCACGCTGGCAGGGGCATAGCGCCTAGCTGAAAGGCGCTACACTGTAGAGTGTAGCGCCTTGCTGTTAGGCGCTACAAAAAGGGTTAGTGCCAGTGAAATAGTTTTCCAGATGGGTCATTTCGTGAAATCCTTTCGAATTTGGGTTATTTTTGTCCATTCTGCCTTGAAAGAACACCAAACATTTGATGATAGGTGATCTACTTCAAAGTGCAAGTCCAAAGACATTGGTATTTAATTATACACGCTTTGGATTATGTGTCATATGTATGACTCCACTATTGATGTTGATAGATTCTTTCAAACAGAAAAGGAAATACTGAAAGAGAATCTCATAAATATATGGCAGAAAAGAAAAGACTAGAATTGTTCAGTTTAAGTATATAGATGATATACATGTTATGGCTATATTCTTTGCTTATTAAACAATGTGGTTCTTAAGTATTTGATACTGAATTTGTTGGTGTGAATCGTCATACAAAACAACACAATTCATGAACTACAATGGCCTTAGTAACTAGCAAAAGAATATGTGATGATATTCATCGAGAACAAATAAAGGGTTATTGTGTTAAACATCGAAGCTTGCCTTCAAGATTTGTTTTATCAGGTATTATGAGAACAAAAGGGTTGTTCAAATAATTGCCGTAATCCATAAAAGATGGATGATTCACAAATCTCGTTGGAGAAATCACATCCATAAAACTAGTGCTAAAAATGTCGAAAGACAAATTGATTAAAAGATCACTTAGGAAGTGACATCGCCGTATAAATTATATTGGAAAGAAAACATGAAGAAAATCCATATGGATGGAATTTTGGAGTCTATTTGATTTTGATCAAATGACGCTTGAGAAACTTTCCTAGAGATAATTAAAACTTCGTTCATAGGCCAAAAGGGAACGAATGACTAGCTTATTGGAACTTGTACATATTGTTGTACGAAATCCATTATGTGTAGTCAAGAGCGATGGATTTCAACTTCATATGCTTTCTTCGAAAATTTGAGTGAATATATGAATATTTACTTAATAAGGATGAAGTGTGAAATATTTGAAAAGTTCAAAGATTTTCAAGATGAAGTGAAAAATCATTGTAAAAAGAATATAAATAGTTTATGATAGGATCATAAAGGAAGATATTTGAGTTACAAGTTTAGGATAATACCTAAGATTTAAGGAATCGTTCCGTGGATTTGCATTTCCCGAAACACCATAAAAGTATGGAGCGTTCGAGATATGTAATTAAACCTTGTTTGACATGGTAAGATCAAAGGTATAATTCATAAAACTGCCATTATGTTTTAAAGATTAAAAGCTTTAGAGACTACCGTTTTCCACTAAAAAGAGCTCCATCATAATCCGTTGAAATGACACCATATGTTATGGTTTGGGATAAAACCCAAGTTGTCCTTTCTTAAAACATTGGTATGCTTTGCATAAGAAAGATGTTTGCAACCAAAGTCGGATGAACCTGTCTTTATATGATTATTTCGAATAACTGTTGAGTATTCCTCCATAACACCAGAGACAAAAGTAGTTGTCGCTTAGAACGTCAAGTTTCTTTGGGAAGGAATTTTTTGTAAAAAGAAAAGTGGGAGGACAATAGAACTTTGATAAGGTTAAAAGAACCTTAGCTATATGTGCAAAGATGCGCAGCGCCGAAAAGTGTTCCGGAGTTAGCAAACAATGCTCATGGCTCACGTACCTCAAAGGTTGTGGTCACGGAGATCCAAGTTCCTATTGAAACAAGTAGGTCGGATGAACAATCAAATACCAAGATTTGAGAATTAAATCATTATTTGACAATAATGATCCGACTACGTGCAAAGAAGCGATGATGAGCCCTGACTCCGTCAAATGGCTTGAAGCCATAAAATCCGTGATAGTTCCATACACGAGAAATCAAGTTTTGAACTTGAAGGACCCTCGAGAAAGGTGTAAGACCTTACAGTTGTGTCTGGATCTATAAAGAAATAGACATGGATGTTTTACATCTATGAAATAGTCGACATGTTGGGAAAGAGTTCACAAAATGTTCAAAGGTTGTCTATGACAAGATTTGATCTTTCATAGTGATATTTAGTCTAGACGGATTAATGTAGCAACCACTACATATAATTTGTTATATGGTAGTTGAATAAACAAAACAAGTTCTTCTAATAGAATCGTTACCTAGGACATGTGCATAACACGGTCCATAGGGTTTTGTTAATTCAAAAGGATGCTAAAAGCATATGCAAACTTCAATGGTTAAAGTGAGCATCGCGGAGTTGGAATCTTCACTGTGATGAAACTGTTAAAGGAGTTTAAAAGTTCATCAGAGACGATGGAGATGCTTGCATTTGCAAGAAATTAAGTGGGAGCGCTAAGACATGTTTCTAATACATTATGTGGAAGACATATTGTTGATTGGAAATAATGTATCTTTTATTAACACATATTAATAATTTCATCCCGATGAAAGACTTAGGAAAAACCCAAATATTTGGCATCAATAGACGCTAATATGGTTGTGCCAGAAGTACATAGACGAGATATTGAATGAGTTCAATATAGAAACTACAAGAAAGGTTCTTGTAGCACAGAAAGGATTGAAAGAGTTCAAATGTTGATGATATATTCAAGTGTATTGAAATTTGGTAAAGTGAAACAAATAATCAAGTATAGATTGATACTTGATGTATGAAATCACAAAGAGTATTTATATCAATCATACTGTGATATGTACAAATCCAGATATGTCCTATGCTCTAAATGTTGTGAGCATATACCAGAATGATTCGTAAGATGATCATTGGACAATAGTAAGGATATTCTTATGATCTTTTGGAAGAACTAAGAGTATAATATTTGTAGAAGTGACAAATAGATGTTTAGTTCATTGTAAAAGTACTATATTGATACTAGTTTTGTCACAAAGTACAAATTGAGTTTATCTCAATCTAAACTAAGGGTAGCACAATATAATGGAAAGTGAGTTCCATAATAGATTTGGATGAGTTCCAAAGTTAAGACATTGTGACAGATACTACAACAAAAGGCTAAGTATATGACTGCTATAATAGCAGCTAAAGAGGGCATTTGTGTCAAGTAGTTTGTTATCAAACTAGGTGTAGTTCACAGCGGGATAATACTATGAAGATATATTGTACGACAATATTATCAACATGTTTTAACTCCGAAGAACTAAAGGTCACACCAAAGGACCAAATTTGTACGAAGCCATCTCATTAGAGAATGAGTGATACGTAGAGACGCAAAGACATGCAATTACACACGGACCTGGAAGTGTCAGATCCGGAGATCAGTTGACCACTAGCAATAGTGTACATACAATACCAGAAAGCCAAAGGTGTTGAATACACAAAGGTTTGAAACTAGATTATTGACTCTAGTGCAAGTGGGAGACTGTTGGAGATATGCCCAAGAGGCAATAATAAAGTGGTTATTATCATATCTTCACACTTATGATAAATGTTTACATACCATGCTATAATTGTATTAACCGGAAACATTAATACTTGTGTGATTTGTAAACTAAAATAAGAGTCCCTAGTAAAGCCTCTTGTTAAACTAGCTTGTTGGTTAATATATGATCATGGTTTCCTGATCATGAACATAGAGATGTTATTAACAACAGGATCATATCGTTAGGAGAATGATATGGTGGACATACTCCTATAGATAAGCGTAGCATAAAGATCAAGTCATTTCAATAGTTCAATTGCTATATGCTTTCTGATACATAGTAACCTAATTCCTTCGACCATGAGATCATGCATATCACCTTTACCGGATGGATGCTTTGATGACATCAAACACCACACCGTAACTGGGTGGCTATAAAGGTGGCATTGAGTGTTCAGAAAGTATTGGTTGAAACACATGGATCAAGAGTGGGATTTGTCCATCCATATGACGGATAGATATACTCTGGGCCCTCTCGGTGGAATGTCATCCAATTAGCTTGCAAGCATGTGACTGGGTCACAAGGGATCACATATCACGGGAACGAGAAAAGAGTACTTATCGGTAACGAGGTTGAACTAGGTATGCAGAGATACCGACGATCATAACCTCGGATAAGTAAACTATCGTGAGACAAAGGGAAATTGGTATCGTATGTAAGTGGTTCATTCGATCGCAAAGTAATCATAGAAATATGTGGGAGCCATATGAATTTCTAGATTCCTCTATTGGTTATTGTTCGGAGAAGTGTCTCGATCATGTCCGCATAATTCACGAACCGTAGGGAGACACACTTAAGGATTCGACGTTGTTTGAGTAGTTATGGTATTATGAGAAAGAGACCGAATGTTGTTCGGAGTCTCGGATGGGATCCGGGATATCACGAGGTGATCCGGAATGGTCCGGAGAATAAGATTCATATAAGGAAAGTCCCGTTTCGGAGTTCGGGAATGATTCCGGTGTTTTCATCGGGAATGTTCTAGAAGGTTCCAGAATGTCCGGCACTCCGGGGGGAAGGGGTACATGAATGTGTCATTACATATTGGAATGATTGCATCATGTACTAAGTGTTCTTGCTGTTCCAAATAAAGGATTAAATTGAATCCTAAAACTGAAAAGTCAAATGGCCAGTTTGAAAGTCAAACGGCTAAAACAGGAAACTGTGGGAAACAAGCAAGAGGAGGTTGAAACCAACTTGGAGGAGGAGTCCCTCCTCTCCAAGCCGGCGCGCCACCCAAGGCCGACTTGGGGAGGGACTCCCTCCCCTTGGCCGCCCCTCCCACCTATAAAAGGAGGGGCAGGGCCTCCTCCTCTAGACACACAAGTTCTTATCCTCTAATCTAAATCCTAGCCCTAGACTCCAGTTTAGAGCCGCTTTGGTTTAGAGCTTCTAATTGCACTAGCCTTCGGATTAGAGCCTTCTAATTGGTGTGTCTAAACCCTAGACCACTAATAGCTCTCTCTCATACTCCACCATACTCGCTCCGGCTTAAGGCGAAGCCCTGCGAGATCTCCCCTCTACTTCCGGTACCACGCCGTTGTGCTGCCGGAATCGCGAGGAGAGTGCTACAACCTCCGCTGCCTGCTGGAACAAGGGAGAGGAAGGTCTTCGTCGAGTACCGAACGTGTGACCGACTGCGGAAGCGCTGCCAGAACGCAGCGCCGGAAGGATCGTCTACGCGATCTTGAGATCGGAAAGAGTACGACTACATCACCCACGAGAATCTGCTCTCGTTAACCGCTTTGGAATCTTCGAGGGTAAGTTATTCCATCGACTCGTTGCTACAATCTAGTAGATAGATCTTGGCTTGTTTGTTTGTATGCGATAGAAATTTTTTGTTTTCCATGCTACGAACCCCTACAGCTAGGCTCGTCAAGATCAAACCTTAGTTTCCGCATGAGCAAATCTGGCTTGCTCACGTTGTATACACTTGCAGAATCTAACACACCCGATCATCACGTGGTGCT
Organism: Avena sativa; assembly: GCA_916181665.1. Classification (NCBI taxonomy): domain Eukaryota; kingdom Viridiplantae; phylum Streptophyta; class Magnoliopsida; order Poales; family Poaceae; genus Avena; species Avena sativa. The sequence goes on along the minus strand of OV702300.1, from coordinate 24,284,474 downwards.
TCGAAACAACAAGCTTTAGCAACGGTGCTAACTAAAGGGTGAACACTTTATGACTTGAAATTCATGTGCATGAGGGATCATCTTATAATGCTACCGTCATCTACTAAGCAATACAAGATGCATAAAGGATTAACATCACATGCAATTCATAATATGTGATATGATATGGCCTTTCTTCTTTGTGCTTCCGATCTCCATCTTCACGCACGAACATGATCTCCATCATCACCGGTATTGCATCAAGGTCAATGACGCTTCTCCATGGTTGTCGTCCACCGGCTTCAACTATTACAACTACTTTGAATAGACACGCGGGTCTTAACATAAATTAAAGACAACCATATGGCTCCTGCCGGTTGCCAACTTACAATAAGGAACATTGCATACATCAAATATAATCACAATCATGGCCATATCACATCACTGCACACCCCTGCAAAACAAAGTTAGACGCCTCTACTTTCTTTGCATGTTTTACGTGGTTTGGGGCTTTCTATAAGTGTCGTTCTAACTGACGAACATGAACCACAACATTGATACTAGTATTGTTAATCACCCGTTGTAAATTGGATCTTAACTATGCTAGGAGAAACAGGCACCCGCAAAGCCACTTATGCAATACAAGTTGCATGTCAAGCGTGGAGCAAGTCTCATGAACGATGTCATGTAAGGTTAGCCCGGGCCGCTTCATCCCAACATACTGCAAGATGCAAAGTACACAAGAAGCAATCGACAATAAAAGCATCAACGCCCACAATGACCATTGTGTTCTACTCGTGCAACAGATCTACATATAGACACGGCTCTGATACCACTGTAGAGTTTCGTAGCATGGAAAACAAAAAATTTCTACCGCATACAAACAAACAAGCCAAGATCTATCTACTAGATTGTAGCAACGAGTCGATGTAATAACTTACCCTCGAAGATTCCAAAGTGTTTAACGAGAGCGGATTCTCGTGGGTGATGTAGTCGTACTCTTCCCGATCTCAAGATCGCGTAGACGATCCTTCCGGCGCTGCGTTCCGGCAGCGCTCCCGCAGTCGGTCACACGTTCGGTACTCGATGAAGACCTTCCTCTCCCTTGTTCCAGCAGGCAGCGGAGGTTGTAGAACTCTCCTCGCGACTCCGGCAGCACAACGGCGTGGTACCGGAAGTAGAGGGGAGATCTCGCAGGGCTTCTCCTTAAGCCGGAGCGAGTATGGTGGAGTTTGAGAGAGCTCCTCGGCGATCTAGGGTTTAGACACACCAAGGAGGAGGGGCTAGATCCGGCGGCTAGGGTTCCGGGGATACCCAAGTCAGCGGCTAGGGCAAAACCCTAGGGGGTGGCGGCGGCTATGGAGGGCTGCAGCTTCTAGGGTTTGAGGTGAGGGACTTGTGTGTCTAGAGGAGGGAGCCCTGCCCCTCCTTATATAGGTGGAGGGGCCGGCGGCCAAGGGGAGGGAGGGGAGTCCCTCCCCAACTCGGCTTGGAGGGGGCGCCGCCGGTTGGAGGAGGGATTCCCTCCCCAACTCGGTTTCCCACTTCCTCCTCTTTTCCTCTTTCCAATTTTAGCCGTTTGACTTTTCAAACTAGCTATTTGACTTTTCAAACTAGGATTTGAATTAATCCTTTATTTGGAACAGCGATGACACTTAGTACATGATGCAATCATTCTAACATGCAATGACACATTCATGTACCCCTTCCCCTCCGGAGTGCCGGACATTCCGGAACCTTCTAGAACATTCCCGATGAAAACACCGGAATCATTTCCGAACTCCGAAACGGAACTTTCTTTATATGAATCTTATTCTCCGGACCATTCCGGATCACCTCGTGATATCCCGGATCCCATCCGAGACTCCGAACAACATTCGGTCTCTTTCTCATAATACCATAACTACTCAAACAACGTCGAATCCTTAAGTGTGTCTCCCTATAGTTCGTGAATTATGCGGACATGATCGAGACACTTCTCCGAACAATAACCAATAGAGGAATCTGGAAATTCATATGGCTCCCACATATTTCTACGATTACTTTGCGATCGAATGAACCACTTACATACGATACCAATTTCCCTTTGTCTCACGATAGTTTACTTATCCGAGGTTATGATCGTCGGTATCTCTGCATACCTAGTTCAATCTCGTTACCGATAAGTACTCTTTTCTCGTTCCCGTGATATGTGATCCCTTGTGAGCCAGTCACATGCTTGCAAGCTAATTGAATGACATTCCACCGAGAGGGCCCAGAGTATATCTATCCGTCATATGGATGGACAAATCCCACTCTTGATCCATGTGTCTCAACCAATACTTTCCGAACACTCAATGCCACCTTTATAGCCACCCAGTTACGGTGTGGTGTTTGATGTCATCAAAGCATCTATCCGGTAAAGGTGATATGCATGATCTCATGGTCGAAGGAATTAGGTTACTATGTATCAGAAAGCATATAGCAATTGAACTATTAAAATGACTTGATCTTTATGCTACGCTTATCTATAGGAGTATGTCCACCATATCATTCTCCTAACGATATGATCTTGTTGTTGATAACATCTCAATGTTCATGATATGGAAACTACAATCATTTATCAACTAACAAGCTAGTGATGTATAGAGGCTATACTAGGGACTTCAAATTAAGTTTACAAATCACACAAGTATTAATGTTTCCTTGTTAATACTATTATAGCATGAATGTAAACAATTATCATAAACACAAAGATATAATAATAACTATATTTATTATTGCCTCTAGGGCATATCTCCAACATTTATATGGGGAGGCTAGGTCTCGGGGTTAGGTCGAGTCGGTTACAAGTTAGGGTTTGACCCTTTGCAATTCTATCTACAGTTGGCTATGTTCCTCAAGAAGTCGCATCCTTGTGGGCCTAGGTCACCCAAATCCTTCGTGGGCTTCACCATCCGTAGCGGGTGACTGTGTGGGCCTATGCCAGGCTGATACCGGGTAGGCTAACATAATACACCCGTAGGGCATACCCATGTCAGTAGCCCTAGAGTGTTTAGTCGAATCGTAGATTTGATTGGAGACTCTTAAGTCTTTCGGGTGCTTTTATCCGAAAAAATTTCGAGTCAATGTGTTGGTTCATAGGGATTATCGATATGTGTGTTTGAATCGCCCGACGGATCATGGTCAGTTAACTGTCTTTGAACAAAACAACACGATCTACTTCAGACTCGAGTCTTCGGACTCGAATTCAGAAAATTTATTGGTGTAATTCGACCCAGGCCACGGAGGTCTTACAGGAGTCGAATTTTGGTCTGACAACACTAATACTGAGATGTCACTCGACCAAAAGTCAAGAAATTATCGCCTCCAAAATATGAGATATTCTTCCAAAATGGAAGTAGAAGTAAATATGAAGGCCAGCGGTCTCCATGTTCTTTATATGTTAATCACATATTTCTTTTGTTGTTATCTATTTGCGAAGTTTGTCACAAATGCACACCATCCGTAGAATCGATGCCCAAAATTTACTCGAAGTTGCAAAACGCTGTGACCCGCATGACATAACCTTTTTTTTAAATGTTGCTGGCAACACACAATTTCAGTCATGTTCTCATAAGCTAATCCTGTAAAAAAAAGACAAGTCCTTGTCTGTGTACCTACTGATCTAGTGAGAATGCATAGATGCTGTAGTGATGTTGAACTGGAGAATTGCAGAGATCAATACAATTTCTTTCGTTCTTTTCCCTTCTTATTATTCTCCTTCTAAAATATGTATGCAGTACAGGAGTGAACCTATATATTAAAAGAAGTCTAGATACATTTGCTTTACGAAACTAAAGCATCTTATATTTTGGAACCGAGGGAGTATTTCCAAGACAAACCCATCCCAACGCAGTGGATACTAACTTGTTAGCATGCAAGAGATGTAAGACTCACTAGCTTGGAGTATGGAAACAAAGAAACAGTAATAGTTGGTATAAAGGACAGTCTTTATCTGCTCCGCAACAGAAAAGGGGAAAGTTTGTTGATCACTGATGGTTTTTGAAGATCACTGGAAGTTTGTTGTAGATTAAAAATAAAAACCAGCCAAGCACATTTTAAAGATCCAAATGCAAACATGACACACTGAAAATAATAATCCTGGAACAACATGTAGATAGGTCCATAGGAATAGAAGTGCAAACACATGAAAGTTCGGTGTAGCCTAGGATACATTACAGGGTTCAGTGCAAATACAGGCACATACTAAATTTATCAGTACAACACCATAACTGAATCCTTCCGGTCCGGGGCGATCAACAGTCAGCCCAAGGCGTAGACTGAGGCATCAAGCCTCTTTATTATGGCAGGGCAGCAGCAGCAGCAGCCGCCGGCGATCAGCAGTAGAACATGACTTTCTTGACGCTGTCCTTGAGCGCAGGGAGGGGCTTGACGACCCCGGCGCCGGCGGCGCGGGTGCTGCGTGACGTCGACGACCCCGACTGCCCTCCGCCGCCGCCACGCGTGCTCTCCGCGACGGAGCCGCTGTCGGAGCTCTCCGGCTCCATGTAGAAGCGCGCGCGGAAGGCGGCCAGGTGAGCGTAGTACGCCGGAGGAACTGCAGCTCATCAGAGAAACAAACAAATGACATGCGTTTTCTGTCAGAAATGCTAGGAGTTCAAGACTATGAGCAGCACTGATGATGGTGATGGTAAAGATTTCAGGAGGTGTGGACTCACCGATCGACACCGACCGCGTGCACCTCGCGTACCTGCACAAGAGATTGCTCAACAGGTTAGGGATGCTGATCAACTGTTGGAAGGATCGCCGAGAGAGCTTGCTTACGTGTAGCAGAGGTCGTTGGTGAGGGTCTGCAGTCCATCGGCAGTGAAGTTGTTCTCGTCCCACAGGACATGGTAGTGCGCGGGGCGGCTCGTGCCCTGCGCACGCATAACAGAGATCATTTCAGTTATCACCATGTAACAGAGTGACAGATGTAATGCAAGCAGGTCTCATCTCATCATCGAGTACCTTGATACCGGCATGGCTGCAGAGGAAGAAGTCAAACTCAGTGGGGTGGCAGATCTTGGAGTCAACAACGGTACCTGCAAATGGAGAAAGAAAGTTCAGCAGTGACCTTCAGGTTAGGAAAGATATATTGGCAAGCAACCTGAAGAACAATGGTTTTGTAACAGAACTACTCACCGGGGAGGATGTTGCCGCTGCGGTCGACGGAGCTCTGGTCGTTGTGGTTGTGCGCGAACAGCCTGGTGTGGTGCCGCTTCTGGACCACGATGAAAGTCACCTGAGGCTGGTAGTTCGCCTCCAGCGACGCGCAGGCCTTAGCAGATAGATGAGCTGGATTACAAGGGAGTGTGCAGTAAAACCATGAGAGTTTGAGGGAATTCATTGTTTGTGTTACCTTTCGGATGGCGTCGAGCTCGTGCAGTAGAACTTGGTAGAACTGGCCTTCACTGACACCATCCCTGTGAAAAGGACAGTTCAAATTTAGTCCCAATATACTCAAGTATATATCACAAGATGGTTTATTGGTCTTAAAATAGGAGTGTAAATTTCTGCAATGGAGAGTACCTATAGAATAGTATCCTCTGAGGCTTTTCCCCAGTTGATTTTTTGAAGGATATAAGAAGCTCCCTGCAGATGCAATGCCACAGAATGCGTGAGCTGTGCCGAAAAGCAGGACAGAAAGAGGGAGACTGGAGATGGCGAGGAAGGGAGGAATACCTGATCATGCCACCATGGATGGTGCCTCTCTGAGGGTCATGAGTCACATTGTACAGATCCTCTATCAACTCCTGCCTGTGACACTGAGCAGAGACCAGGCCAGCATACTTGGTCACCTCAGGCCAATCCTGGGAGGCCACAACCTGCAGGACAAGTAGTTTTGCAAGTCAGTGTTTTTTCATCAAACGCGCCAACCGATGTCAAGACAGGAAGAGCTAGTCACTAAACATGGTGTATGAATGAGACTGTCCAACTTACTGCGGCAATGGAAGGGCTGCTGTCTTCACCTGGATGGGGGTGGGTGACATCAGCGCCGAATATGATCGTTGGCCTGTCGGTCACCATGGGGATGCACCTTGACACTGCATCAGCCAGTACAGTGTTCCTCCCCCCAACCTTTCAAAACAAAAATGCCATGTTAGACTCACAACCGAAGAAACACGCAAAGCACAAGAACGAAGAAACCAACCTTGACATTTATCTTCAGAGAAAGGTTTGCCAGGATCTGCTTGTTCATCTTAAACACTTGCTTTGTCAGACAGCACTGCGAAATCAGCCCAAGGTCGATCTCGCAGACACGCTTCAGGTCACCTGATGATGAAGGCACAGTATGCATGAGCATTCGTCTTGAGCCTGAGTCTAGTAGTACAGAAATCAATCTGACTTAAAAGTTTACATACCATAAAGTGAGCCATTATTGTCAGGAAGTATTCCGATAAGCAGTTCAAGCTCCCTGTGCTGCGGTCCGAGTATGGTCATCGCATCGTGGAACCTAGATTTCAGAGCACGCTCCACTTGATCCGGACGCACATATATGGCCGGAAGAACAGGCTCCAGAGCAAAGTCCTAGAATTCATAGCAACACTGTCACTGATGTAAACAACAAGTACAAGGGGAAAAATAACATGTACAATGTTTCAGAAATATTTTTGAAGCATTTGAGGGATACTTGCCATTCCTGAGGCTTGGCACATGCGAGCAAGCTCACGGCAGAATCCGGTAGCAACACTATCTTGAACATTTCTGGCGAAATTAACACACATCCAGCTCCTGACTCTACCACCATTGACCATTTTCTAGATAAGGAAAAAATGAAAATGAACAAGTAAGACTTGAGATAATAAACTAAACTACGGGCATATACTTGATGTAGATAACAACTTAGACAAGACTGTCGCATTAGTACAGCTGTTTGATGTAGTACTATTACCTTATTCATCATATTCCACTGGCCAACCCTAGGCAAGCAATCCTTCTCTCTACCTGTCTCACTGTACTTAAGCTGCACAGATTGAAACAAAAGGATCACTAGTAGATAGAGGAGGGCTAAATGCACAAGATAAAGAAATTCAAAAGGCACGACATGATTCAGGTTCCACTTACCCGAGGAGCAGGTAAAACCCGTGCCTCAACCGACGCCAGCCGCTCACTGATCTTGATGCCAAACTCTTTTGCATAAGGATCGTCATGGTAAGAGTTGTGATTCACCATCTGTAGACACACAAATGATATCGTGATTAGCATACCATGTGGACTCGCACATATAGGATGGTAGAGACCCAGCAATACTGTAGCAAGAAGAAATGCTATTACCTGAACTATGTCGCGCTCCCGATCATGCGGGCGCTGACATGTCTCCTCCAGAAGAGCCCTTATCTGACTCTGGTTGAGCCTCTTGGAGTACCTCTGCCCCTCCACAATTTTGCAGACCTGGATAAATTCAGATTTTTTTGCACATGTCAGAAATAACAGATTTGGAGGTTCAGTGCCAAAAGCTACAAGATAAAACACCATCGAAAATCTAAGTACTAACATACCTCCATCGGGAGGTAATTCGGACGCTTCTGGTTGCCGACTTGCAGACAGGGGAGGTAGGTATGCTGGATGGCAAAACCATATGTCTCCTGGAAGTATTGGACAACAGACTTCACTGTTCCCCCTTGATCGATAGGAAAACTGTTACAAAAGAATATTTTTTAGGAAAATAAGTATAGTACCATATGATTTTAAGTCTGCATGCATGAAGAATAGAACAGAAATTACAGTAGTGCATGATGAATAGTACCATATGATTTTCAGAACGACTTTAGAGGAAAATAAAAGGGAAGTTACAATAGTGCGTAAGCTCCATACCTTAGCTCCCGAGTTGCCTGATTTGTTAAACCAGATATCCGGTACTTGCGCCGTATGTTGCCACGGTGAGTAACTTCCACCTTCACTCCTCTTAAGGCCTTCTTGATCTATGGTGTTCCACAATAACATCGAAATTTCTTGCAAAGTTAGTGACCAAAATTACAAACAAGTATGCAAGAGATCACATAACAGATAGCCGAGACAAACTAAAGCCATTCAGATTTAGGTGATTTGTCGGAAATGGTTTCGAGAGGTTAACAGTAGTTTGTTAATTCATTTATTTCTGCCCTGCAACAATGGTACATTCACTTGAAACTAGCTCTTCCTAAACGTAGTAGAAGGATACAATTCTGAGTACAATTTTTTTGCCAACTATACCTTGACACGTTCAGCATCTGACAGGGACCTCGAGTGGAAGTCGGTGTTTAAAAGCTGTCTTACAAAATCGATGACGGGTATTGGCTCAAAGAAGGATGTTGCCGACATGTCTGAAAATGCAGAAAAATGAAGGTGAGGCAAAGTTCAGAGTAAGAGAATTATGTGAAGAAACACCAACAGGCATTGCTGAAGAAGTATGAAATCTTAGCAATTGGTTAAGAAACCCCAACGGGCATCTCTGTCAAGCAAAATTCAGAGTAAGAGAAAATGTGAATGCATCCTACCATAACATCACATCGCAAAGCTAGCTGGAATGCAAAGAACAACTACTAAAGAGGCTCAACAGTTGCATTAAACCTTAAATTATCACTGATCATGCTAACTAGCTAGTTGAATGACCATCCACTATTTGACTGTCCAGGCCTTAAATCAAGAAGAAGGGCTCAGTTCCTAATGGTATTGCCAACAACACTTGTAGAAATACAAAATGCAGCAATATTCACTGCTAATCAGTGGCTTCACAATGTATTATGAAATCTTAGCAATTAGTTAAGAAACACCAACAGGCATCTCTGTCAAAAAAAAGTTCAGAGTAACAGAACTATGTAAATGCATCCTACCATAAATAACAGTAACATCACATACAAAGCTAGCTGGAATGCAAAGGATAACTACTAAAGAAGCTAACAGTTGCATTAAACCTTAAATTATCACTGATTGTGCTAACTAGCTAGTTGAAAGTCCATCCACTAGTTGACTGTCCAGGCCTTTAATCGAGAATAAGGGGTCAGTTCTTAATGGTATGGCCAACAACACTTGTAGAAATACAAAATGCAACAATTTTCACTGCTAATCAGTGGCTTCACGATGTATCGCGGATATAACACAAACACACACACACACACAAGGACTACGGCACTGAGCATCATGGAGCCCCAGGTTCATTGCAGCAAACATATATCCATGAGAAAAGGCAAGAGCTTTACCGATATTCAGCGACAGACCCATCTGAGTAGGCCTTATGGTCTGATAAAACCCACGCCAGCTCTCCACTCCGTCGCCGAGAGACCGGCGCCTCCCGAGGTCCGGAGAGTAGAAGGATCGGCCATACGGCTCGTACCTGCACAGCAATCGATGGAGGCATGAAGCATATGATTGTACCATTTCTCATTTGCATCTCCCATATATGATGGTAAGATACCCAGAGTGAGAGAGATGAGTTCACTGTACCTAGAAGTGGGCAGCTCACGCAGGACGATGTCAAGAACCTGCAGGGCTTCCTGGGGAGCCTCTGCCTGCCTCCCAGCAATGTACTGCTCGAGCCGGCGAAGATCGGCCCTCGCCGCGAACCTGATCACAACCTTGAAAGTCCTCTCACGCCTACATCATACGGGGAATTAACAGTCAGAAATGCCAATACAGTTCCCTAGAAGCAGAGAACAATGCTGATGAGAAAGGACAGACCTCTCTGCACCGGAGCCATCATCTTCGTCGAGCAAGGTGATGTGGAACTCCTTGGAGGTGAACGGCAGCGGGCCGGCGGTGTACATGCTCTTCCGGCCATCGTACGCCGGCAGCCTCCCTCCGAGGTAGGTCGCCTTGTGCAGCCTGACCAGTTCCTCCATCACGGAGCGGCCGAGCGCCCGCGAGGTGGTCTCCGGCGTGATCGCGACCTGCCGAACACCATGTCAACCAACATTCAGAGACCGAAGACATGCAGTACAGGAGTAGCCAGGAGAACAATGCTGAAAGGAAAGAAGAGGCCACGTACGTCGTACTGGTGGAGGTCCTTGTCGGGCAGCTCGGCGAGGAAGTGGTTCGCCTTCACCAGGCACCTGGTGCCGGCGCGCCCGCTCCCCGGGCGGTGCGGGAACTTGTACGAGTCGCCGGGCGCCGGGATCGGCGGCTGGACGACGACGACGACCGCGCCGCCCTCGACGGACAGGGCCTCGAGCCGCTCGGCGACCGCGTCGAGGGCAGCCCGTGGTGGCGGTGACCCCTCCGGCGAGGCCGAGGCCGAGGAGATGGCGGCGGGCTCGTGCGGAGCGTCGTCGAACATTGCTTGGCGCAGCTCGGGAGCTATGGTCGCGGTCGGGCCGGCCCCGACGCCACCGTTGGTGTGCACCGGAGCAGGGCCGGCGGGACGCCACTGCTGCTGCGCCGGCGCCGGCGGCATGGCGCCGCGAGGCTGGTACGCGGCGCCCCGGCCATTGTGCTGGTAGGGGCCGCCCCCACGGCCGCCGCCGCCGCCTTGCTGGTACGCGGCGCCCTGGCCATTGTGCTGGTAGGGGCCGCCCCCACGGCCGCCGCCGCCGCCTTGCTGGTACGCGGCGCCCTGGCCATTGTGCTGGTAGGGGCCGCCCCCACGGCCGCCGCTGCCGCCTTGCTGGTAGTACTGCTGCTGGTACTGGGGGTAGAAGCCGCCCCGGCCAGCACGGCCGCCCCTGCCCTGCTGCCCCTGACCACTACCTCCTCTCCCGCCGCCGCCGTCGTCGCCGAACCCCGGCATCCGCGGCCTCCTCGACCCCATGCTCGATCAGCTGCCGAAAAAAAAGAGTGGGATTTCGGTCAGAACAGCCGCCAATCAAAAGGAGTTCGGAAACTGCTACGCGCCACATGCACAAATTTTGCAGCCAAGAAATGTGTAAGCTTTACAAGTTGTTCAAGACTTGAAAAATCACCAAATCCGTAGTTGTTCAATCAGTACCTCGACCGTAAACAAATCTACTTCTAAATCCAGACACAGGACGCCTGAAGAACTACGTTCAGAGGTAATCCTTCCGAAGCATGAACAACTGAAGAACTCGGGGGAGAGAAAACAGACTGAACGACTGAAGAACTCGAAGAAACAGAGCACGGAGAAACCACAGGCGGTTCCCCGGCGAGAAAAAAGAAAGGTTTTTTTTTCGGTCACGATCGCGGCGTCTGATTTGGGGAGGGAATGCGAGCTCCGAGTGAATGAATCTACCTTGGCCGGACCAGTGGGCGGTGGACTAGAATCAACTCGCGACGAACTACTACGAGACTCTGTCGGTCTCTGTTGTTGAGAGGAAAAGCGAGGAGAGGTTGGGGCTGGCTGTGGCCTGTGGGTGGTGCGCTGAGTGGAGGGAGAAAACGCCGAGGAGATCACTATATACGCAGCAGAGCAATGGTGCACCCACACACACACACTGTGCACTGCTACACGCCAACAGCCATGGCCCTGCTCCATTTCTCTGCAATTTGCATGTAATTCTTTGGTTGGTTGGGTTTTGATTAGTACTATTTTATATTTATTTTATGCCTTTGGTGATAGGGTACCTATTTTACCTCATGAATTGTTAGTAGGATAGGATACTAATTAATCCTAATTATGAACAGTATTATTGTAATAACGTTGGAGTGGACGAAAAACGCTCGCGTCGCCCACCTGCGGGCGACGGCGGGCCATTGCCCTCTGCCCAGATCTAGGACCATCTAGGCCTGACTCGGGCTAGGCGGGTTTTGATGACCATGTGGTTTTTAGGGGTTTTCGACAGGCCTAGGAGCCCACCAATCGATCATGCTTTGGCTGAGATATTGTATCCGCCATGCCAGCGGGCCTAGATCGGGTGCCAGCCTTGCAGCTCTTCTCGAGAGCTGCAGGGTTGCTTCGCGGGGCACGTCGTCTGATATTGTTCATGGACTGTTTGGATGGATTTCCCTCGCTCGTCCGTTTTGAGGGAGGTGCCATCGTGGTGGTATATGCCATGTTACTTGTGCGAGATATTGGATGTCAGGGCGTCGGCCCCAGGAGGTTTATCAAGAATGTGATCATCACTAAGAGGGGAAAAGAATTTTAGTAGATGGTATGAGTTTCTTACCTTCATTATCTACCAATATGGGTTGTGGCTCTCTCGAGAACAAGCATATGCGCATCTCTAGTAGCCAAGATTTTTGCACTAGATGTTGTAGGAGCAAGTTCTTCATGAGTAGGAATTTCCATAACCACAAACCTGACGGGAGCATTCACCTTCCCACTAGAAATATGAGAAGGGGAAAGTTTAGTTATCTATAGTTTAGAGGAGTGTAGAATGGTACAATGCATAATTTGAGTATCATCGTTGGTATCAGAAGCAGTATCTTCTTCTGAAGATCTGTTTGTAGATGCCATTGACAAATCATTAGGAGAATGAACAACATAAATAGTATTAGCACCACGCAATATATGTGCTTTCCACTCAAAAGCTTTGTCACTACCGGTTCCCAACAATTGTTTTAGAAACTACTCACATGTAAGCTCGTTTTGCCAGGCCCATATGTTTTTTCCACACCATTAGTGATGCTTGGTCTCTTAATGAATTACAAGTATTGTGCATAGTGATAAATAGCATGTGACCCAACGACAGGCTAGTTACTGGTAGATGTAGGAGCATGGTTTGAGGAAGAAGGTATAATATATCTTATTGATCTGATAGTAGTTGCCAAATATACCTCTCCTTCATCACTATCAACATCAGGAATGCCAGTTGTATTCATTTTTCCCCTATCATTATCATCAACATTAACAACATTTTGGCTAGGAAGAGATTGGACAATCACAATAGAAGCATAAGTCCTTCTTGCATCTCTCGTAAATCCCACGGGAGAAGATTGTGGGCCATTACCTCTTGAGATATTGCATGAATTATCACTTCTAGCAGGTTTTGTGCTATGATGTGCACTCATATTTCTAGTGGGGTTTGTCATGTTTGGTGCCACCTGATCTTGTGCCACCAGGTTATTCTACCAACAGGGATTTTCCTAGTGAACTCTAAATCATAAAAATTGGCCCCAATATTCATATGGCTACAACTAGTGGTACCAAGGACATATCCAAATTACCAATGTATATCCTCACATAATCAGCACTATTCAAGCTATGCTTGTCCAGTGCTAATGTCCTCCTACCCACAATACTACCGGTGTAGGAGGTAGTAGGGTAGTTCCTATTGTCAAGGGGAATTTCTCTCACTTGAAATCATGCCATGTCGAAATATCTAGTAGCTCCACACCAAGGGAACCAATGTTCAACCCTAACTGTAACATTTTGAACGGTCTCCGAGTTTTGTTGTACCAAGATGAATACAGCCATCAATGTCTTTTGAACTTGGAAAACTAGCCAGTAATCTATCGGATGAGATTGGCTTTGCATACCACCTCCAAGTGCACCTGATCTCTTCCCATTGAGTAAATTCCTCTTCAAACTGACGAGATGAGATGTTTCCCACCACAAATGCAACAATAGCATGAACGATTTCACGTTCAGGAGTTGCATTGCTAATATGTGGCTGTATGAAGAATACATTACGGGGACAACTGTGCCACTTACCATGGTTGCGCTTCATGGAAAATGACATGTGTATCACGACAAGTTAAGAAAACCTCACCAACTTCCACTACTTGATTTAGGTTCTCCCTTTTCTGCATGTTTGTGTACTGGCCATGTGTTTTAGATTTTTTGATTTGTTGTTGCAAAGGAGCAATTGGCTGCCCAGATTGGAATTGGAGACATTAACTGATGCTTGTCACATCTTGTTGCCTATTGATGTCCGTAGGAAAATTATGTCACCTATTGAGTTTTCTGATTCCTCCTCCCTCATCTCCGGCATGTGAGCCCAGCAACAATCACGATTTCCATTCCACATATTTCCCTTCCTTATGAGTCATTCGACCTAGCTCGTGGAGCAATAGCCGCCAATCTATTTGAATTGTTACCCCTAAACTCTCATGGATCTCTAAACGCGATCTAGTAGTGAAATTAGAGTTTCTTTGACCCTCAGAGGAAGCTCAGAGTTACAAACCTCATGATGTTCTATATCGTACCCACACTGCTCTTCCACGAAGCCTCGAGAAACACCTTGACCTTGATGCGATAGATTCCTCTCGTGCCGCACCTCGATGTATCCCGCGATGTCCATATCACGCTTGAGGTAGTTGCCTCCCATGAGGAGGATATTGGTCAAACACACTCTCATCGTAGCCTCCCGGCGGTCGGTGTGGAGGGTAATTGGGACGGGTATCCGTGACCCCGCTCCCCCACCACTGCCTCGCCCAAAGATGTCTTCCATGGTGAGGGGAGATGCAGCAATAGCCGCAAAGCTTCTCCTATCTCCCCACACAGTCTCACGCCAAGGGGTTGAAGAAGATGGTAGGAGGATCCGGGAGAGATAAATCTAGTCATGAAGGTAACCCTAGGTCTACCCACCTCGATCCCATATGTGTTGGTATCTAGCGATCGGAGGGGGTGAGAAGGAAGAAGGACTGGTGGTTCGATCGCCACTGTGTAGATCAGCGGATTTATCAACTCCCTCGGATCTATTTGAGACGTGGGCCTCTCACTCGCATTCCACATGTCATGGATCCCGAGTCACCTTCGTTACATGCAATTCCACATGTCAAAACTATCGAAACCGCCACTGGCACACTTAACGGTAGGGCAAAACCGAATAGTGATCTCGGATCCAAGACCCTCTTCGGTCTCAAAGGATACATTACAAGGTGAAGCTTATCGGGGTCACACCACTCACAGACTACAACCTAAAATAGGAACTAAATCGTCTCACTAGTGACGATCAATTGAACAAAGTCTAGCCAACACACGCCATTGGCGACACTAGAATCATCCAACAATACCATTCAGCGATCCTCATGGCGAAGGATGAGATCACCACGGTGAGGAAACCCAAAATCACCCTTCGAGTAATGAACTACACAATGCGTTGACTTCGACGACTTCAACCATGGTGGTCTCACGTTTAGATGAGGGGCCACCTGCACCAGAGTAGCCAACGATGGAGCGAAAACTTTGACCGGAGAAGAAACCAATAGGAACTAGGTGTCGCTAAAAATCCAGTGAGACCCCCTCCCAAATTTCATCCTCCGCCAGAATCTCGCAAGAATCCACCACCAACCCATGGATATCAAGGAACTCAACACGACTCTTACCGGGGTGGTAGGCGAGGCGACCATCTAGGAAGGTGGAGCCAAAATCGTCAATTACATAAGCCACTAGACATCGTGTGATTCGTGTCACGGAAGCGCTCGCCATATCTCGGGCCGGAGCTTCTGCTGGGGGGGCTCCTCCTCAGGAGATGGTACGTACATTCGGTATTTGCCTCGTGGAAACTTTAAATGGTTTATATGTTTGTATAAAAATATCATCTTACAAATATCTACATGCAGAGATTACACAATTGAGGTCTTGTTCAAGACCAAAAGTATGTATAGTATGACTTTTTCCTCCGGTTTATACCGTTGAACCCTAATTAGAAAATACCGGTGGCGGGATTGCTGATTCTAAGGCCATTCAAAACAATAACAATCACACGTTGTGGATTAACAGTCATAGTCTATATCGATATCAATTTGCATCTAAGAGCATCTCTAGCAGACACCATAAAATGGCGAACCGGAAAACGCATTCCCAGGTCGCGTTTGGCGGGTTTTTTAGGCCGCGAGCGACGGAGCGGAACAGACCACTCAAGGAATATTCTCTTTTTACACTTTCGCGCACACGATTTCTGCCAGGACAAAAACAATACGAAACCGTAAAACTAAACCAAAAATGACAGAATTTAAATAAATTCGACCGTTTAACTGCGACAATCATAAAGTTTTAACCAAATTTAACAAAGTATCTTGCTACCACGTCGCAAAGCATCATGCAAAATACGAATCATCACTACAACCCACGATGATCATCAAGCATCGAAGCCAAGAGAAGCATCACCGCCACTACCACTTACCAAAGCACCACCATGGCCACCACTTGCGGTAGCACCATGTCCACCACCATCCCTAGCCTGAGCATTGCCTCTTTCCAGTGCCGCTGACCTCCTTCTCTCCAAGATGTCCAGCATTGCTTGATCATGCCACGCCAAGGTGAGCTTGTCCATGTTGCTCGAATCAATTGTTCATACCTAGGTCGGCGGTGGCTACGATGGAAGGAGAAGAGGGAATTGTTCATACCTAGGTCGGCTAGCCGAGGCCGTTTTGGTGGATTTCAGGATGCCTTCCGCTTCACGACCGTCCTCTTCACCTTGCCCGGCGTCGGGTTCGACTTGGAGGCGGCAGCGACACTCACTTGAGCGTGGGGAGCAGCGGGACCGGCGGGAGAGGCCGGAGCGCCCACGCTGCCATCCTTGATGAGGACGGAGCCCTGCCGCTTCCGCTTCGTCGCAGCAGCAGCAACCCCGGCTAGGGGACCGACAACAGGGACGGAGACGACGGTGGTGGCTACCAGATCGGGCAGACCCGTCGGAGGGGTCGCCTGCGCCGGCGCGACCTCGCCGGAGCTCAGCGGCGGCGGCTGCTGGACGTCCATGGTGACCTTTCGTGAGTCTCGACGTAGGTGGGAGGGGCAGGGACGGTAGATCGAGCATGGCGGCGGCGGGAATGGCGCGGCTGAAACTTCCCTCCCGCCAAGGAAAACTGGGTGTCTAGGTCAGGCTCGAAAACTGGTTTTCTCGGTTCTGCAGGGGTGTTTTCTCGGGGGGCCTATTTTTTTCGGTTCGGTCGATTTTTAGGCGTCTGTTCTGGCCACTTTTCTCACACAAAACCGAAAAGTGGCGGTTATTTTCTCGGTTCCGCCCTTTTACGGTGTCTTCTAGAGATGCTCTAACCGCGAGCACAGTCACTCTAGCGGAGAAAATAGCAAGAACTGAACCAAAAAAACGGTCGGGCCATATCGGACAGCCGTGGCAGTGTCGACGACGGTGAAAATAGAACCAACCGGAAATTGGGCCGACACGGAGGCAAGGCTAGATGTAGGGGCTGAGTGTGAGTGACCGTCGATCGAGCATCAGAGGGTGGCAAGGCGACGCGGCAGCGAAGGTATCCATGGGTGGCTGTGATCGGCGGGTCCCGACGGCGCGGGAGTTGGTACACTAGTAGAAAACAAGATTCCATCAATGTCATCTCGAGCGATCAGCTCGGTTCCTTTATGAACCATGACTAAGGCTCACACTAGTCTCGGTTCATAAGGCTAGCTTGTCGCCTACGCCAGTACGTGTCCGTCTGCGCCCGCCCGCCGTCCGGCACGGGCATCCTTGGCCGGGAATCAAATTGGTAGGAATCATGATGGATTGCTAGAAATCGTTAAGGATTTGACTGAAATTAGAGCTTGGTGCCCAGATTCTAGTGAGTATGGCGCAGCTCCGGTGGAGATCGTGGCTAAATTTGTCCATCGAATAGCATTGATCAGCTTACAGGCTATCCCCGTAAACGCCACCGCCGCCCAGCCCACTGCCTCTACATGTGTAGGTCGTGGAAGAGATTTTACCATGCCCCTTAAAATATTTACAGACTGGATGTATTTTACGGGTTCCCTTAGCCGCTAATGTTTTGTTCGAAACTATAAAAGACACCTATTTTATGGGTGGGTTTGAGGGTAATATAACTATCAGGGGAAAAGATCCCCGCGGGGTGACCCGAGTGATCTTTTTACACGAGTTTGAGCTTTTCTCGTGTGGATAAACCCAAGTTTTTTTACCCAATCAATAACAAGATGAGACAAACAAATATTTTACCGTGATCGGACCATGTCCTGTGGTCGTAGGGCAGAAGGCAGAGGCAGAGTAGACCCACCCACCCACCCACCTGCTCGATCAACAGTAGTCCTGGCCCGTGGGCCCCTGCATAGCAGGAGGATTCTGTGTCCTTTGATCTTCGCCGTCACGGGGATTGACATGGCCCACACACACACTCGCCTTGTAGTACTACACTACCTTTCCCCTCCTACTATGCCCTTTCTTTGCTTTTTTGCAACTCTTGGTTGCTTTTTGGGTTTTTTACTGTTGTAACTTTTGGCGCGTTAGTTGATCAGGCCATGGGGGTACAACCAAGATGCATGTTTTATTTTTGTGTGCTCTCCCATGGGTCTTTCATTAGGTGGTACATTTTAACTATGGAATTTTTGAATTAGATTTGGGTAAACTATAGCCTGCGAACTAAGTACATGGAGGCACAATCATATTACACGGTCGAGAGCCCTTGTCGAAGACCAATGTTATATCATCGTTTTTTCTCCACTTTATGCCACCGATTCCTAGTTCGAAAACCATGGGCTTGACCATGTATTTACATTGCGTTCTGTTTTTAGAACAATGACCACTCAAAACAACAATTTTCGGGGGCGGAGTTGGACTCGCGAGACGAACGAAAAACGCTTCCGCGACCCATCATCCCCCGCGGGCGACTGGGCCGCGGTGCCGCCACTCCATCAACTAGAGAGCCCCCGCCTCCTCCTCTCCCCCGGCGTCGCTGGTGTGCGCGTTGCCCGGCAAGGCCCAGGCGGCGACGGCCTTCTGCCTCTCCCCTCTCGGCGGAGCCCGCGCGGGGCGGGTATCAGCTAAGCAGTGCTCTCCGGCGAGCGGCGGTCCGGCGAAGCGGCCAGACGACCTAGCGCGAGCTCGGGCGGCCATTGATGCATGGTGCAGCTCTTGGCGACGGGGCGGCGTGGAGGTGATGGTTGGCGGCGGTTGTGCCCGTGAGGCCCAGAACTGGGTCTAATCGGGTCCCAGATGGGCACGTTTAGGCCACCAGATGCGCTGGCGCTGACGCTGCTCCTTGGAGGTGGAGGTGGGGAGGTGGGTATCCGGTTGTGGTGGCACTGTCGCCGTCTTGTTGCAACATGGCGGCGGAAGCTTTACGGGCCAGGAGGTCTGGTGTGCTCCTGCTGCCGTGTCCGGTCGGCTACCGCTATGGCGGTGGAGGCAGTTCCCTCCCGCGCGGCTTCGGGGCTGCCGCACCGGTTTCCTTGTGCTCCCTGCATCCGCCCTCTAGGCCTCGTGGCAGTGGTCACAGTAAGACGGCGTTGGTGGTGTCAAGACTGTGTTGGCGCATGTTGGTGGGCGGCATTGTAGGGTGGCGGACTATGGGGCATTCGGGGTAGTGGTTCTTTGGGGGTCGGGAGAAACCTTAGTCGGTATTCCGACACCGACGGGGTGACACTGCGGGTGTCGCCATTCCTTCTTGGAGGTCGTCGGGTGTACCCCCTCCCACTCACCTTCGCGTACTGGGAAAACCCTAGGACAGGTCCGGGCAGCAGCGTCGTTTCAGGGTTTAGGCACGTGGTGGGACTTCTTTGGTGAGCGCAGCGGTTGCGAACCATCTTCGTGTAGTCGATCTGCCGTTGTTAGCATTATTTTCTCTTTTGTTTCTCTTCGTTTTGTTGTATCGGTTTGTCCCTTATGTGTTGTATTGTCTGACCCAGCA
This sequence comes from Avena sativa, assembly GCA_916181665.1. Lineage (NCBI taxonomy): Eukaryota > Viridiplantae > Streptophyta > Magnoliopsida > Poales > Poaceae > Avena > Avena sativa. The sequence continues at coordinate 24,265,064 of OV702300.1, read as the reverse complement.
ACGATCTCACATGTGTGCTTTATTTATAAAGCAAGGCAAAACCCTGTCTCGAGAGAAACAACAATTTTCAGACGCTACAGGGTTAATGTTTCGAGACCACTCTTTGGCGTCTGACAGCGGGAACGCTCTCTCTCTCTCTCGATTGAACCGTGTGTGTTTGTGTCCCGCCTTATCCCTTTGCACGATCGTGCCTCATCCCGAAACTTAATCAGAAATAAATCATACAGATATTTTTTCTTAGAAAAACCGTTAGTATTTGTTAAGGAGCCAATTAAAAAGGATGAGACAAAAAAAATAAAGAAAACAAAGCTTAAACATGTAGACGGAAGCTAAATCGAACCCCCTGAAGTTATAATCCTTGAAATTGGTACTCGAAACTTTCTAATCCCGATCTATTTTCAACCTTTAAGTCATTTGTGACGGCATGTTGTGGCCGGTCAAATCCGAAAATCTTGACTTGGCCGGTTCGCATGCATGTCCGCAACAGCAAGATTTAAGTTGTCCTCGAAGACGCGTGTTCGTTCGTCGAGCTCAAAGCACTGGAGCCCAACCCTAGGCCATGTGCGAGCTAGAACTAGTGCCGCCGACTCTAGCTGCACGGCCAGCTGGCCGCACGACAGCCCTCTCGACACGACTGCTTGGTGCCACACGCGATTATCAGCAGCAACTGGCGCCTCGTGGAAGCTACCATCATGGACGAGGTCGATGGCGACTATATAGGGTTGGGAGATTGGGAAATTTTTGAGTGAACCGTGGAGGAGGAAGGATATGTCAGGTAGGCCTGTATTGTAAGTGATACTAGTAGAGATTCATCTCGGACAATGTTAAGGAAATCGGTAATCGTTAGCTGCTCGGTTGGCTTCGGAGTAGCGATTAATCGGAATTCGGACGATTAACTGATTTAATCGGTCGGCTATTAATCGATGCAACCTACAAAAATTAGCACCTAAAACACGTATGAATCCTCAACCTTAAGCTCCCGGATGAGATCCTCAAGGCGCTCGAGCTCTTGTATCTGAGGTCTGGTCAACAACGACAAGGAACTAGTTGGTCCTCAAGGGCTAGCAGATGGATGGGAGATATGTGTTGATAATTTTGCAAGTTTTTTGACCAAGTGTAGTGGTTAATCGGGAACATACCTAGTAATCGAAGTGTCAGACCTATTAATCGGGCTAAACGATTAATACAAAGAATTAGTGGCAATCGACACGGTCAGGTCTCTAGTAGCGATTAATCGGCCTATTAATTGCTGATTTGGCCTATTTTTTGAACCCTGAGATTTTTTTTCCCGGTGCTCCAAACCGATCTAGGGTTGAAAATGTCGAGGGATTCAGAAGTTCTGAGTGCCAATTTATGGTATGTGAGTACTGGTTTTGCTTTAGCTTTTGTCTACAAGTTTAAGGGTTTTCTTTTTTCTACAGGTTTAAGATTTGTGTTTGACTTTTTTTCCCCAAAATAATAATAAATGTTAGTAGAGGAAGGTTGAGCTATTTTTTTTAGGGATAGGAGAAGGTTGAGCTAGTGTGGTCGGACCGGGTCGTGGTGGTACGAGCCGAGGGGAGGGCAGACTAGACTGACCCACCCACCACCTGCTTCGTGGGCCCCTGAAAAACGTGGTGGTCGGCGTCAGCCACGCAGATTGACACGGCGGCCCACGCCACTCGCTTTGCTTTGCTTGCTTGCGGGAGCAGCCCACTGGTACCCCCCTACTGGCACAAGACGCCAGGTGGCCAGGCCCACTACGGATAAAATTGGGCAGCAAAAGTAAGGATCCTCCCTTCAGTGATCGAATCGTCCTACTCACTGCTGCTGCTAGGAGATACTACTGGCCGTCCACACACGACAACCAAGATAACTCTGTGGTGTACAGCACCAATGCAACAGGTTTCAAATACAGCCTCTAATCCAGTTTACTTGTTTTTTTTCTGCGTCTGCATGAATCGATGCACACATCTAGCCTTTTATTGCATAGTTCTTAAAAAGTAATTTATTATAATCACGAATCAGCTAGGATTAAGACATGTATCAACCAGCAAAAAATGAAAAACAATATGAAGCTATCCATTTTAAAGTCTACTAATATGAAGCTATTGCGACTTGTCCAAATGGACCAACATAAAGCTGAAACCCCGACACGGGTCCTAGCTTTATTTTTTCTGTCCATCCCATTCAACCAATTACCAAGCATATTAGTAATATTTATTAGAGGGGTTATGTTATATGTAAAGTATATCATGCGCCATATAATTTTTGCAAAGAGACATGAGAGAAAAAGATATGTTTTATAGTCTCCACCGAGTTATAGAAACAACATTTTTGACACCTCTTCTAGTTTTGTTTGTTGTTTAGATTGTCTTTCGTTAGAAGAAATTTTTGATTAAGGAACCACATGATTTATTTTTATTTTTAATGGAATCTTCAATAAATACGTGCTGAAGAATCTAGCATGACCATTCGGTAGGTCGAGATATATAGATTTGACTGTAAAAATCCCATCGAAAGTAAGTTTCCACGTGAACATGTCCCTGCCTTGGGTAAGTTGTACCGATATTAGTCTCTGGCATAATAAGTTATTTTCTACAAGCGCGGGCAATGCACCCATTTTGGCCCCCCTCCTTCCTTTCTCCTCCGACGGCAACATTATCATGACAACCGCGCCACATCGGGCGACTAGGCGAAGTGTTATAATCGCGACAAGTAAATAACGAAGAACAAAAAGGACATCATAGTAAGTGTACATGGATTTAACGTGAAAACACCTCTCCAACAAAGAGAAGTAAAAAAACCACGGACACCACCAAACAAAACTTCACTATATCAAGATTTCTTTACAAACTCTGGAGATTTTCCCGCATACAACTTATCTCAACCGCTAGGTAACTTATAGAAGGTATATATAGCTGTGCTTCAATCGTACCACCCGTCTTCTGCCGGATCAAGATCAACTCATCGGAAATTGTGCCCGGCCGGCTTCGTGGCCGCCGTCAGCTAGCCACGCACGCACTGGAGAAAAACGACGCCCCCTGTGACTGACTGTACCAGCTAGACTGCACGCCACCGGTACGCTGCAGCATCTGCACTGGCAGGACAAGCAAAACCGAGTCAAAAACCATGCAAGGACATCCTCAGCGCCAGCGCTCTTTCACACGCACGCAAACAACAGAGTCATCAATGCACACGGCATATATGAATCACTGACACAAACGGAAAAATATGCTACCCCCCTCCGATCCATATTAATTAATTCATAATTGTCTAAATTTAGATAAATTTAGACACTGTTTAGTATATAGCTTCATTCAAATTTTGACAAACTCAAATCAATTAATATGGGTCCGACTGAGTACATGTTTGCAACGTGAGAAAAAAGTCCGCCAAAAACACCCAGAATCGTCGCAACAAGAGAAGTCTTGGATGAAATAAAACCATTGATTTGATACTATCTTTTGTATCCCCTACTACTATTTCTAGTTTTAGTCATCTTTATGTGCCTTCCCGGTTGACGGCGCCCTCCTCGTTCGAGTCGATGTCGGGGATGGGGTAGACCTCCCCCGGCTGCAGGTCACGGCGGATGGTGGTGGCGCGGCGCACCTTGTGCTCGCAGTCGAGCCACTCCTTCCAGTAGGCTACACTCTGGTAGGCAGGGTCCTACCGTTGGACCGGCGGGAGGCCCCTGATCCGGCGACGGATCTCCACCTCCAGCCCTTTGCCCTCCTTGGGCACGAGCGGCACCGGGACAAATTTTGAAAAATCTTTAGATCTAAAATTGTTCAGTTTTTTAAATTTTTGAAAAAGAAAAACCAAAAGGAAAACAGTGGAAAAAAAGGAAAAAAAGTTTACTGGGCCAGCCAAACACACCCTCAATGATTCGCACGCGAACGTGCTCCACATGCACGCGGCCATCTGTACAGACGAAGAAGAAAAGGAGAAGATCTTGGTCCATCATCCGTATGATTCGCCGGTGGGGAAGTCAAAACTCAAGCCAGCCATGCGATCCATGCATATACCTTGTTTAATCTCCTATATATACTCCTTCCGTTTAAAAATATAGGATATTTTAGATTTGTAAAGGATATGTATCTAGACATCTTTTAGTATTTAGATTCAAATGAACCTATACACTAAAATGTCTAGATACATCTTTTTCATAAACCTAAAACATCTTATATTTATAAACTGAGGGAGTACTATATAAATGCCGAATCAGCTGTACCATTCGTCCACAGCCAAGCACAAAGAAGCTAATACTCACTTCTCTTCTCAGAAACAAGCAGCAGCGAGAGCCGAGACCCCAAAGATGGACACAGTGAGAGCCACGGGGAGGGTGAGGTGGTTCAATGCTGAAAAGAGCTATGGCTTCATCATCCCCGACGCCGGCGGCAAGGACGACCTCTTCTTCCACTTAGTCGACGTCAAGGCGTCCGGCAAATCGGTCACTGATGGGCAGAAGGTCACGTTCAAGGTCGAACAGGGCCCAAGGGCCCTCGGGCCATCGACGTCGTCCCAGCTACTGATCTGTCTTCGTTTGACGCCAATGGCGATTGATTTGTGTGTGTCTATCTATCTATCTATCTATCTATCTATCTATCTATCTATTTATCTATGGGCTTATAGCTCATATGCGACGTCTTTACGTGCAATTGGAAGGAAAGCGACATCGTTGCAAACAATAGCTCGCACGCGACACTTCTGAAGCGGCAAATAGCTCCCGTGCGACACTTCTACTTAACCCCATGAGACCGTCAACGAATTCGAATCAGCTGAGCACAGTAGGACCCACAACCTCTCCACGTCATGGCGGAACTTACTTGATGTCCACCTCATATCGTGGGACCCACCCTGTGGTCGAAGAGAGCCGTTGGCCCCGATCCGTCCCTGCACCCGAGCACTCCCGCCACCGTTTCAGCATCTCATCCCCTTCCGTTTTCTTCTCCGGCGAGCAAGTGCGGCAACGCCGGCGAGGGATGTCGAGCTCTGCTTCCTCCCATCGCTCATGGCCTCGGTATGGTGTGGTGCCGATGAGGAGGTGCCCCGATTGCCCCCGTACCGTGCCCCTGAAGCGGCTTGTCACATCCACCGACAAGAACAACAACATTGGCCGGGAATTTGTGAAGTGTGAGAGCAAGCCCGAGCCGGGAAAGGTGAGATCTAAGTGTTCCGAGCGCCAATTTCTCGCTTTTCTTTCAAAATTTCATACATTTCATCGAATTTGGGATTTAGGGTTCATCTCTGCGATTTCAGGAACTGCCAAAATGTGGGCATTTTGAGTGGCTTGATGAGTACATCGAGCGAATTGGGGTGGAGGTAGCATCCCGGGAGCTCGAAAACCCGTCCGTGGTGGAGCAATTGGGATGTGACAACCCCATTTCCGCTGGTACTACGGTGGATGCGGAAGTGAAGGCCAAGCTGAAGAAGATGAACAAGCAGCTAAGGCAAATCATCGAATTGAAGAAGGAGGACAATCTGATGGCCGGTTTTTTTATTTTTGTGTAATTTCTCTCGGATTAGTTTATCTCCTCATCGTTAGTCATTAGACAGCGCAGTCAGTGTTCGAGTGATGCTTTGTAATGGATGTAATGGTCTATGTCTTTAGCTTGAATAAAATGCAACACAAATTCGGGCTAATTTTGAGCTGCTCTGTTTTCGAAATCAGTGTTCCTTCAGTTTCGTCAGTGTTCCTTTTATCAGTGTGCAGGGGAGGGGGAGAGGTTGAAAAGTAAAAAATAATAATTGACGAGGATTGAAAAAGGCCAGGCCCAAATAGAACTTAGCCAGGCTAAAATGGACGTATCCAGGCTCAATAGCAACCTGCAGCCAGGGGAGGTCTACCCCGTCCCCGACATCGACTCGAACGACGAGGGCGCCTTCAACCACTCCGATGCTGACCTCGACAGCGAGGACAACGACGGCTGCCTCCACCACCTCCGTTGTCGGGGTGGGCGCCGCACGTCCCTCAGGAGGTGGGGATGGAGCTGGCACACCTCCAACACGGTTGGGCAGCGTGGCCTGGACAGGTGATCAATCCACCCGCGCCCGCGCCTGTTTCGGCCCAGCCACTGTCCAACCTCTGGACGCCACCGGAGTACATCGACCTCGATCCATAGATGGACGAGGCAACCTCGGCGCACGAAGATCGATAGCTAGGGTTAGGACTAGTTTAAATTTCATTTTTATATTTTGAATATAAATTACATATAAAATATACGAATTTTGCCAATTTTTAACGCGAACGATTTTTGAATTTGAAAAAAAAATCTCGCCTTGGTCGGACAAACGGACCCAAAAAGGCTGTTTGAATTGACCAGGTTAGTGGAGATGCCCTCAACTCTCGTACGGCTCCTCATGGGCCTCTTGATCGGTCGTCCATGTTAGGGTTTGGGATAGTTTAAATTTTGTTTCTTATATTTTGAATGTAAATTACATATAAAATATACGAACTTTGCCAGTTTTTAGCATGAATGATTTACGTTTAAATTTGAAAAAGAAAAGAGTCTCACCTTGGCCAGACAAACGGATAAAAAAGAAGATCATTTGGATTGACCGGATGAGGGAGAGAGTCAGAACAAGGAAAAAAAACGCTCACTCGCGTCGCTCCCTCCAGGGCGACGGGGGGAGCCAAACCCTAACCACCCCCGCCGCCGCCGCCCCCCAATACCTCCTCCCCCCTCGTCGCCCCCGGAGACGGCCGCCGGAAGCCGTGCACGCTGACGGTGAAGGGGGCGGCGGGGTTCGGTTCCTCGTCGTCTGGCGCGGCTGAGAGGGAAGCGGCGCCTCGCGGCGGGTGGTTTTCCTCGCCGGCGCGCGGGGGGATCTTGGCGGCGCGGTGGCCCTCGGGCAGCAGCGGGCGGAGGCGTGGGCCGGCGTGCCCTGGGCGGCGGTGCGGGAAGCCTGGGCGGCGGCCGGCCCTGGGCGGCGGCGCGGGAAGCCTGGGCCCCTGGGCAGCGGCCAGCCGTGGGTCCTGGCGGCGTGCCCCGGGGAGGCTGGCGAGGAGCGGGCTGCGGAGGGGCTGTCTGGCCCCGCCCATGTCAGGTCTGGACCTCCGGGTCTGGGCCCTTCCAGGCCCTGCTCTTGGTTGAAGATGGTGGGCTGCGGCGAGGCCACGTCCGCGGATCCCCTCGCGGCGGTGCTCTTCGGCAGGCGGCGCTCCGGCGGTGGTCTGGATGGCGGCGGGGCGATTGGCTACTGGTTGGTGGCGGTGGTGGCAGGGACGAGATTGGCGTTGTCCCCAAACCCTAGATCTGGGCTCTTTGGGCCTGGTCTGGGTTAGGTCGGGCTAGCTCGTTCTCAGGCCGCTGCCCTGGTTGGTCTAGAAACTCTTCGGGACAGGGGGAGCGGCGTCGCCACTACGTCTGTTGCAGCGCGGTGGTGGGAGCTTTATGGGCCCGCTTTGGGTCCAGCCGGGCCTAGATTGGCCTGGTATGCTTCTGCCGCGGTGTCCGGTCTGCTACTGCTATGGCGGTGGAGGTTGGTCACTCCCACGTGGCAGCGGCGCCGCTGTCCCTTGTCTTCGGTGGGGTTTCTTGGTCCGGCCAACCTCGCGGTGTTTGCCATGGTGAGACGCCGATGAAGACTGCAAGACCGTTTTGGCGCATGCTGGTGGGAGGCAAGCTTGGTGGAGTGCAAGGGTTGGCCGGGGTTGTGGTTTGGGGGGCCGGGAGAAATCTTGGCCGGCTCGGCTGGCTCCGACGCAGTGACATCTGCAGATGCCACCTTCCTTCTTGAAGGGTGTCGGATGTACCTCCCCCCACTCCCCCACGTGTACCGGGAGAAATCCTAGGGGTATTCCGGGCAGCAGCGTCGTCATCGTCGCCATCCTTCTTGAAGGTGTTGCTTGGTACACGACAATTCAGAGGCACATGATCGGGGGTGGGTTTACTTCGGGGGGCGCAGCGATCTCGAGTCTTTGTCGTTTGTCGATCCGGCGTTGTTGTGCATTTTTTTTCTCTTTCTTTCTTTTGTATTTTCTCTTGGGCTTCTGCTTGTGCTGTTCGGCCCCAGCTGTGTTCGGTCATCCTTTGGGCGATGTGCCGTCTGGCTCAGCAGCGGTCTCACCTATGTGCTTTATTTATAAAGCGGGGCGAAAGACTATTTCGAGAGATTGACCGGATGAATCGGCCGGGATACGGCTCGTCCTTATCCTCGTGATCGGTCCTCCACTGTACAGATGTGTCGAGCTCTGCCTGTGAGGGTGTGACTAACTGTACCTAGAATGCACGCCATCAGTGATGCATGCGCTGCAGGCAAACATGTGCAGGCAAACTTGCAGCAAGCAACAGGACAAGCGAGCCGAGTCAAAACCATGGTGATCGGAAAGGACATTCACCCCATCCTTTAACATGTGTGTGGATATATCGTCCATTTTTCATCTCTACAAGCAAACAACAGAGTCAATGCTGATGTCTTATCCCTGGCGTCAATTATGGTACTTCCTCCGACTCATATTAGTTTGATTCACATTTGTCTAAATTTAATGAATCTATTCACCATTTAGTATATAGGTTCATCTAAATTTTGATAAATCTAAGTCAAGTAATATGGATCGAAGGGAATAGTACTTGTATGTAATTTACTCGGCGACCCTCCTCCCGCGGAGCGTAGGCCTGAGTGAGTGGATAAACTTGTTGGGCAGCAAAAGTTGGGCAACTTTTTGACTGGTCTAGGCTCGCCATTGGCAACTTTGTGGTGTACAGTAATGGTTGGTTGGGCTGCTCAAATCTTTTGCGAGGACACGAACGCGGGAGCTGAATGTGGAACAGAGACTGAGAAATATATATCTGATCGACCTCCATCAATAATGCAGCAGGAGCAGGCAGCTGCTGCGCCCCTGCCTTGCCTGTGACTCTCTGAATGTGACTGGCTGTAGCATCTACGCCATGAATGATGCGTGCGCTGCTCCCTCCTCCTGCGTCTGCTGCAAGATGACAAGCGAGCCGGCGAATCAAAATCCAAGAAATCACATTCCGTTCATCACCTCTATCTCTCTCGCTCACACACGGAAAGATTCAATGGCTCCCAGCTTCCCACGGGGTGGGCCTCACAGCAAGCACGGCCACGACCTAAGGGCATCTCCACCCGGGTCAATCCATACGGTCACCCCAACCACTTTGTATCTATTCGTTTGGGTCATGGCCAATCTTTTGGAATTTGGATGTGGGCCTTGGCCCATAGCTAATCAAATTCTGAATTCTCATGGTCCATTCATACCTAGCAAAGTATGGCACCAAAGTTTAGTCTCACCTTGCTAGTTTGGACGGAGTTGGACCAATATATATAGTGGAGTGTTTCACTATATCCTAAAGAGAGTGAAGAGGAGTGGCATACTCGCGCGCTCCTCCTCCTTCGCCGCCCGCCTCGTCACGACGCGCGCCACGGTTTGCGGAATTGTGCCTCGGTGCCGATCTTATCTTTTTGCTGTTCGGGAAAATTATTGTGCGAGTTATTTTCTGTCAGCCGTTTCCGGTCTTTCCGGAAACGTGGGCTGTTACTACTCGGACGTGGGCTTAGGCGAAAACCTTAATACGAGTAATACACATCTCTCTGTCTCGAGAACCTTGCGCTGCCGCTACACCTTCTCCATCCCCTCTTCCGGCGTGCACCGGACGACGGGACAGTAGGCCTCCGGAACCACCGCCTCTCGTGAACCTGTACGGGTGAGGGGCGATCAGGTTTTTGGGGAGCGCGTCTGCGCGACTACTAACGGCATCACGTCGACCGACCACTCCTTCCCCGACGAGGACTTCTTTCCGGACATCAGCAGCCTCTACATCGACGCCATGGTTAACGACGCTGGTGTCAACACGAACCTCAACCCCAACCTGAATGTGAACCCGATTCCTCCTCCAGCACCGTACGTAATCTATTCCTATCTAGTTCAGTTTCTGTTGCAGTTTCTTGTACTAGCTCTTGGAATAGATGTGATCTGCTTATTCTGGTTGAATATGATCTGTTCGTCTATTCTGCTAGTATGCATGATTAGATTAATTTCAGCACTTATAGTCATGATTTATTATTGCTTATTTCGGATTGAATATTATGGTAATTTGCTTATATTTTCAACATTCCAAAAACCTGATTATAGACAACTGAATTCAACTGGTTTAGCCGCGGCTACAAGGCCGCCTCCTTTTGATGGTGTCAATTATAAGAGATGGCGCACGAGAGCAGTTCTATGGTTGAAAAACCTAGGCTGCTATAGCGCCACTCTTGGCAAACCTGAGGGAGACCTTTCTCCTGTTCAGGAGGAAGCGTATCAGAAAGTCGACACCATGTTTATGGGGGCTTTGTTCAATATTCTTGGTGACAACATTGTTGACACCTATATGTCATTTGATAATAGTAAGGATGTGTATGATGCACTCGACGCCAAGTTTGGTGTTTCGGATGCTGGCACTAAACTGTATATCATGGAGCAATTTTATGACTACAAGATGACTGATGACCGTCCCATCGTGGATCAGGCTCACGAGATACAGTCCCTTGCCAAAGAACTCGAGCAGTTCAAGTGTACCTTACCGGACAAGTTCGTGGCCGGAGGCATTATTGCCAAGCTTCCTCCTTCTTGGAGGAACTTTGCTACCTCTGTGAAACATGAGAGACAGGAGTTTTCTGTTTCGGATCTCATCAGATCTCTTCATGTTGAAGAAAAGGCAAGAGCAAAAGATACACGTCCTCGAGGCTTTGACGTAAGTTCTAGCGCACATGTAGTGCAGAAAAATAACTTTCAGACCCACAAGTTCAAGAATAAGAACAAGTCTGATGGCAAAGGAAAGTTTTGATGGAAAAAATAAGGCCGCACAGACTACCAACTTCAAGAAGAAGACTGGGTATAAGAAGAAAGGATCCTGCCATGTCTATGGTGATCCTAATCATTGGGCTCCTAGCTGCCCCAGTCGCTTTGACAAGCGTTCACATGGAAATAGTGGCAAGTCCGCTAATGTTGTTCTTGGTGATACTGAGATGAAGGATGCTGGGTACGGTATATTTCCTACTGTTCTTTCAGTTTGTAATTCACCTGATTGGTGTATAGACACTGGTGCAAATATACATGTATGTGCTGATATTTCCATGTTCTCTTCTTATCAGGTCGAACGGGCTGGCTCCGTGCTGATGGAAAACGGCTCACGTGCTTCTGTTCAAGGTGTTGGTACGGTGGATCTGAAGTTTACTTCGGGGAAGATCGTACAGCTGAAGAATGTGCAGCACGTTCCCTCCATCAATAAGAATCTCGTCAGCGGATCTCTTCTGTGTCGAGATGGTTTTAAGTTAGTCTTTGAGTCCAATAAAGTTGTAATTTCTAAGTGTGGACAATTTGTTGGAAAGGGTTATGAGTGCGGAGGCTTGTTCCACTTATCTTTGTCAGACTTATGTACTCAAATTATTAATCATGTTTACAATGATAGTGAATCCAATATTTGGCATTCACGACTTTGTCATATTAATTTTGGGTGCATGACGCGGCTTGCCGCTAGGAATTTAATTCCGAAATTTACTACTGTCAAAAGTTCCAAGTGTCAAGTGTGTGTCAAGCTAAGCAACCTCGCGAGTCTCACAAGACTGCCGAGGTACGAGATTTGACACCACTGGAACTAATACATTCAGATCTTTGTGAGATGAATGGTGAGTTGACAAAAGGTGGAAAGCGATATTTCATGACTTTAATTGATGATTCCACTCGATACTGTTATGTGTACCTTCTGAAATCTAAAGATGAAGGTTTTAATCACTTCAAAATCTATAAAGCTGAATCAGAAAACCAACTTGATCGAAAGATTAAGCGACTTCGGTCTGATCGTGGTGGAGAGTATTTTTCCAATGAATTTGATTATTTTTGTGCGGATCATGGTATTATCCATGAGAGGACGCCTCCCTACTCACCTCAGTCAAATGGGGTGGCCGAAAGAAAGAACCGTAATCTAACTGATTTGGTTAACGCCATGTTAGATACATCGGGTCTATCCAAGGAATAGTGGGGGGAGGCGATAAAGACTGCGTGTCATGTCCTAAACCGTGTTCCCAAAAAGAACAAAACCATTACTCCATTTGAGGAATGGGAAAGGAAAAGGCTGAAACTCTCCTACTTACGGACTTGGGGTTGTTTGGCGAAAGTGAATGTGCCGATACCCAAGAAGCGCAAGCTTGGACCAAAAACCGTGGATTTTGTCTTTCTGGGATATGCATTTCATAGCATTGGCTATAGATTTTTGACAGTGAAATCTCAGGTATCCGACATGCATGTTGGTACAATCATGGAGTCGAATGATGCGACTTTCTTTGAAGACATCTTTCCCATGAAAAAATCGTCTAGTTCATCAAATCAGGAGATGCCTAGTTTATCTAGTCAAGAATTAATTACAATTCCTGAACCCACCATCTTGATAGAACACCCTGATAATCCTATGGAGGATAACAATGAAGCTCCTACCAGAAGTAATAGACAGAGGACTACAAAGTCCTTTGGTGATGATTTCATTGTATACCTCGTGGATGATACTCCCACTTCTATTTCAGAAGCTTATGCATCTCAAGATGCTGACTACTGGAAAGAAGCCGTTCGCAGTGAGATGGATTCCATCATAGCATGCGGAACTTGGGAAATTACTGATCGTCCTTATGGGTGCAAACCTGTAGGATGTAAGTGGGTGTTCAAGAAGAAGCTTAGACCTGATGGTACTATTGAGAAGTATAAGGCACGCCTTGTTGCCAAGGGTTATACCCAGAAAGAAGGCGGAGACTTCTTTGATACTTATTCACCCGTGGATAGATTGACCACCATTCGAGTACTGCTATCCTTGGCTGCCTCGCATGGTATTCTTGTTCATCAAATGGACGTTAAGACGGCTTTCCTAAATGGAGAGTTAGATGAGGAAATTTGTATGGATCAGCCGGATGGATTCGTGATAGATGGTCAACAAGGCAAGGTGTGCAAGTTACTGAAGTCTATGTATGGTCTTAAGCAAGCAACTAAGCAGTGGCATGAGAAGTTTGAAAGGACTTTAACTGATGAAGGCTTTATTGTAAACGAAGCTGACAAGTGTGTGTACTATCGCCATGGTGGGGGCGAGGGATTCATCTTATGTTTGTATGATGATGATATACTGATATTCGGGACCAATCTTAATGTTACCAATGAGGTCAAAGACTTTCTATCTCGTTGTTTTGAGATGAAAGATCTAGGAGTGGCTGATGTGATATTGAACATCAAGCTGCTGAAAGATGATGATAGTGGGATAACACTGCTTTATTCTCACTATGTGGAAAAGATCTTGAGTCGTTTTGGGTATAGCGAATGTAGATCCTCTCCTACACCATATGATCCTAGCATGTTGGTTTGAAAGAATCAGGGAGATACTATACATTTTATTGATGTGTATCTCACTAGTACTCGTAGTAGTGCCTGGATATTTGATACTGGTTCGGTTGCTCATATTTGTAACTCGAAACAGGTGCTGCAGAATAGACGGAAGCTAGCGAAAAACGAGGTGACAATGCGCATTAGAAATGGATCAAAGGTTGATGTGATCGCGATCGGCACGCTACCTCTTCATCTACCATCGGGATTAGTTTTATACTTAAATAATTGTTATTTGGTGCCTGCGTTGAGCATGAACATTATATCCGGATCATGTTTATTGCGAGACGGTTACTTGTTTAAGTCCAAGAATAATGGTTGTTCGATTTATATGAGTAATATGTTTTATGAACATGCACCTTTGATAGATGGTCTATTCTTATTAAATCTCGATTGTAGTAATACACATATTAATAACATTGACGCTAAACATTTGAAATTAAGCGATAACTCAACCTATATGTGGCACTGTCGTCTTGGTCATATTGGAGTGAAGCGTATGAAGAAACTCCATTCCGATGGACTTCTGGAATCACTTGATTTCGAATCACTTGAAAGATGTGAAACATGTGATGGGTAAAATGACTAAGACTTCATTTTCTGGTATGATGGAGCGAGCTACGGACTTATTGGAAATCATACATACCGATGTGTGTGGTCCAATGAGTGTAGCATCGTGCGGTGGTTATCGTTATGTTCTTACCTTCATGGATGATTTGAGTAGATATGGGTATATCTATTTCATGAAACATAAGTCCGAAACTTTCGAGAAGTTTAAGGAATTTCAAAGTGAGGTAGAGAATCAACGTAACAAGAAGATTAAATTTCTATGATCTGATCGTGGAGGTGAATATCTAAGTTACGAGTTTGGCGAGTATTTGAAGAAATGCGGAATACTTTCACAATTGACACCGCCGGGAACACCACAACTTAATGGTGTGTCCGAACGTCGTAATCGAACTCTCTTAGATATGGTTCGTTCTATGATGTCACTTACAGATTTACCTCTATCGTTTTGGGGTTATGCATAAGAAACAGTCGCATTCACTTTAAATAGGGCACCATCTACATCTGTTGAAACGACAATGTATGAATTATGGTTTGGGAAGAAACCTAAATTGTCGTTCCTTAAAGTTTGGGGTTGCGAAGCTTATGTAAAGAAGTTACAGCCCGACAAGCTTGAACCCAAAGCGGAAAAATGCATCTTCATAGGATACCCAAAGGAAACTATTGGGTATACCTTCTATCATAGATCTGAGGGCAAAATATTCGTTGCCAAGAATGGATCCTTTCTAGAGAAGGAGTTTCTCTCGAAAGAAGTGACTCGAAGGAAGGTAGAACTCGATGAGGTTGTTGAACCTTCTCTCGAACTTGCGAGTAGCGCAGCACCGGAAGTAGTTCATGTGGCGCCTACACCAATAAGAGAGGAAGCTAATGATGTTGATCATGAAACTTCGGTTGAAGTTCCTACGGAACCTCGCAGGTCAACGAGAACTCGTACCAGTCCTGATTGGTATAATCCCGTTATGAGTGTCATGTTGGTGGACAACACCGATGACCCTGCGACATATGAGGAAGCGATGATGATCCCAGATTCCAATAAATGGCAAGAAGCCATGAAATTCGAGATTGGATCCATGTACGAAAACCAAGTATGGACTTTGGTGGACTTATCGGATGGCCGGAAGGCTGTCGAGAACAAATGGATTTTCAAGAAGAAAACATATGCTGATGATAATGTTACTGTCTATAAAGCTCGACTTGTCCCAAAAGGATTTCGACAAATTCAAGGAGTTGACTACGATGAGACTTTCTCACCGGTAGTGAAGCTAAAGTCTATGAGGATTATGTTAGCAATCGCTGCATATTATGATTATGAGATATGGCAGATGGATGTCAAAACGGCGTTCCTCAATAGATACATTGATGAAGAGTTGTATATGGTACAACCCAAAGATTTTGTCGATCCTAAAGATGCTAACAAGGTATGCAAACTTCAACGGTCCACTTATGGATTTAAGCAAGCATCACGGAGTTGGAATCAACGTTTTGATAAGGTAATCAAAAGTTTTGGTTTTATACAAACTTATGGAGAAGCTTGTATTTACAAGAAAGTGAGTGGGAGCTCTGTAGCATTCTTAATACTATATGTAGATGACATATTGTTGATTGGGAATGATGTAGACCTTCTTAATAGTGTCAAGGATTATTTGAATAATAGTTTTCAATGAAAGATCTTGGCGAAGCAGCTTACATATTAGGCATAAAGATTTATAGAGATAGATCGAGACGCCTAATATCATCGTCACAGAGTACATATTTGGACAAAGTTTTAAAGAGGTTTGGAATGGAAGATAGCAAGAAAGGGTTCTTGCCCATGTTGCCCAATATGACCTTGAGTAAAACTCAAAGTCCTGCAACGGCAGAAGATAGAGAAAGGATGAGTAAGACTCCCTATGCCTCAGCCATAGGATCTCTTATGTATGCCATGCTATGTACTAGACCCGACATTGCATATGCTGTTAGTTTGACTAGCAGATATCAAAGTGATCCAGGAGTGGATCATTGGACAGTGGTCAAAAATATCCTTAAGTACTTGAGAAGAACTAAGGATATGGTTCTTTCTTATGGAGGTGATGAACAACTCGTTGTTAATGGTTACACCGATGCTAGTTGGAACACGTATTTACTTTGAATGGTGCAACAGTTAGCTGGAGGAGTGCAAAGCAAAGCGTTGTGTAGAGATCTTCAACTGAATCGGAATACATAGCTGCTTCAGAGGCTTCACAAGAGGCGATATGGATGAAGGGGTTCATTACAGAGCTCGGTGTGGTTCCAAGTGCGCTGGACCCAATGTCTATGTACTGTGATAACATGAGAGCCATAGCCAATGCGCAAGAGCGAAGGTCACACAAGAAGCTGAAGCACATCAAGGTACGTTTTCACGCTATTCGAGAGCATGTCCAAGATGGTGACATAAAGATTTGAAAAGTACACACGGATCTGAATGTGGCAGATCCGTTGACTAGACCTCTCCCGAGGGAAAAACATGACCAACACCAAACCTATAGGGGTTCGTAGCATGGAAAACAAAAAATTTCTACCGCATGAACACACAATCAAGATCTAATCTATGATCAAGCCAAGATCTATCTACTAGATTGTAGCAATGAGTCTATAGAATACCAACCCTCGAAGATCCAAAGCGGTTAACGAGAGAAGATTCTCGTGGGTGATGTAGTCGTACACTTCCGATCTCAAGATCGTGTAGACGATCCTTCCGGCGCTGCGTTCCGGCAGCGCTTCCGCAGTCGGTCACACGTTCGGTACTCGATGAAGACCTTCCTCTCCCTTGTTCCAGCAGGCAGCGGAGGTTGTAGCACTCTCCTCGCGATTCCGGCAGCACGACGGCGTGGTGTCGGAAGTAGAGGGGAGATCTTGCAGGTCTTCGCCTTAAGCCGGAGCGAGTATGGTGGAGTAAGAGAGGGCCTTGGGGATCTACGGATTAGAAGCACCAAGGGGGTGGTGTGGCCGGAGGCTAGGGCTTGGGGAAGCCCTAACTCGGCGAGTTGGGAGGAAAACCCTAGGCGGCGGCAGCACTTGTGTGGAGGCGCCAGGAGCTAGGGTTTGGGTGTGAGAGGTGTTTATAGAGGGGGCACCCCTGCCCCTTCTTTTATAGGTGGGAGGGCGCCGGTTGGGAGGAGGGAGTCCTCCCCCAACTCAGCCTCCTTGGCCGGTGGGTGGAGGGAGGAGTACTTCCTCCCCAAGTAGGTTTCCTACTCTCCCTCCACCAAGCAAACTTGCCGTTTGACTTTTCAAATTGGCGTTTGACTTTTCAAACTAGGATTTGATTCCTTCCTTTATTTTGCCCAGCCATGATACCTAGTACATGATGCAACCATTCCACATTGTCATGACACATTCATGTACCCTTCCCCTCCGGAGTGCCGGACCTTCCGGACCCTTCTAGAACATTCCCGATGAAAACACCGGAATCATTCTCCAACTCCGAAATAGGACTTTCCTTATATGAATCTTATTCTCCGAACAATTCTGGATCTCCTCGTGATATCCCGGATCCTATCCGAGACTCCGAACAACATTTGGTCTCTTACTCATCATTCCATAACTACTCAACAACATCGAATCCTTAAGTGTGTCTCCCTACGGTTCGTGAATTATGCGGACATGACCGAGACACTTCTCCGATCAATAACCAATAGAGGAATCTGGAAATTCATATGGCTCCCACATATTTCTATGATTACTTAGCGATCGGATGAACCACTTACATACGGTACCAATTTCCCTTTGTCTCACGATAGTTTACTTATCCGAGGTTTTGATCGTCGGTATCTCTGCATACCTAGTTCAACCTCATTACTGATAAGTAATCTTTTCTCGTTCCCGTGATATGTGATCCCTTGTGAGCCAGTCACATGCTTGCAAGCTAATTGGATGACATTCCACCGAGAGGGCCCAGAGTATATCTATCCGTCATATGGATGGACAAATCCCACTCTTAATCCATGTGCCTCAACCCATACTTTCTGAACACACAATGCCACCTTTATAGCCACCCAGTTACGGTGTGGTGTTTGATGTCATCAAAGCATCCTTCTGGTGATGGTGATTAACATGATCTCATGGTCGAAGGAATTAGGTTACTATGTATCAGAAAGCTTATAGCAAATGAACTATATTAAATGACTAGATCTTTATGCTATGCTTAACTATAGGAGTATGTCCATCACATCATTCTCCTAATGATATGACCCTGTTGTTAATAACATCTCTATGTTCATGATCAGGAAACCATGATCATATATTAACCAACAAGCTAGTTTAACAAGAGGCTTTACTAGGGACTCTTTTATGTTTACAAATCACACAAGTATTAATGTTTCCTGTTAATACAATTATAGCATGGTATGTAAACCACTTTATTATTGCCTCTTGAGCATATGTCCAACAAAACCGCCATGGGTGTTCGGTATATTACCATGTAATCTAGATTAGTTGACTCTAGTGCAAGTGGGAGACTGTTGGAGATATGCCCTAGAGGCAATAATAAAAGTGGTTATTATTATATCTTTGTGTTTATGATAAATGTTTACATTCATGCTATAATAGTATTAACTGGAAACATTAATACTTGTGTGATTTGTAAATTAAATTAGAGTCCCTAGTAAAGCCTCTTTGTAATACTAGCTTGTTGGTTAATAGATGACCGTGGTTTCCCGATCATGAACATTGAGATTTTGTTAACAACAATATCATATCATTAGGAGAATGGTATGATGGACATACTCCTATAGATAAGCGTAGTATAAAGATCAAGTCATTTCAATAGTTCATTTGCTATAAGCTTTCTGATACATAGTAACCTAATTCCTTTGACCATGATATCATGCTAATTACCATCACCAGAAGGATGCTTTGATGAAATCAAACGCCACACCGTAACTGGGTGGCTATAAAGGTGGCATTGAGTGTTCGGAAAGTGTGTGTTGAGGTACATGGATCAAGAGTGGGATTTGTCCATCCATATGACACATAGATATACTCTGGGCCCTCTCGGTGGAATGTCATCCAATTGGTTGCAAGCATGTGACTGGCTTACAAGAGATCACATATCACAAGAACGAGAAACGAGTACTTATCGGTAACGAGGTTGAACTAGGTACGCATAGATACCAACGATTAAAACCTCGGATGAGTAAACTATCGTGAGACAAAGGGAAATTGGTATCGTATGTAAGTGGTTCATTCCTTTATGTGGGATCCATATGAATTTCCAGATTCCTTTCTTGGTTATTGATCGGAGAAGTGTCTCGGTCATGTCCGCATAATTCACGAACCGTAGGGAGACACACTTAAGGATTCAATGTTGTTTAGTAGATATGGAATATTAGTAGGGATATCGAATGTTGTTCGGAGTCTCGGATGGGATCCGGGATATCACGAGGAGATCCGGAATGGTCCGGAGAATAAGATTCATATAAGGAAAGTCCGATTTCGGACTTCGGGAAAGATTCCGAATTTCATCGGAGAGGTTCTAGAAGGGTCTTGAAGGTTCACCGGACCAGAAGGGGAATGGACCATGAATGTGTCATGGATAAGTGGAATGATTGGATCATATCCTAGGTCACTTGGTTTTTGCATTTGCAAGAGAGGATTAAAGCTCTAAATTGAAAGTCAAACGGGAAGTTTGAAAAGTCAAACTGGAACAATGGTTTCAATCCAACTTGGGTTTGGGTTTGGATTCAAACCCACCCCTCCCAAGGCTGCCCCTCTCATAAATAGAAGGGGAGGGCTGCCCCAAAGGCCAAGCCCTAGCGCTCTACCCCGTGCGTCGCCGCCGCGCCGCCGCCGCCTCGCGCCGTTGCCGCCTTGTCGCCGTCGCCCTAGCCGCCGCCGACACCTCCTCCTCCTCCTCATGGCCTTCTCAACCCTAGATCGTCGGGCAACCCTAAATCCACCATAACTCGCACCGGCTTAGGCGAAGCCCTGCGGGATCTTCCCTCTACCTCCGACACCACGCCGTCATGCTGCCGGAATCGCGAGGGAAGAACTACAACCTCCGCTGCCTGCTAGAACAAGGGAGAGGAAGGTCTTCATCAAGTACCAAACGTGTGACCGACTGCGGAAGCGCTGCTAGAACGCAGCGCCGGAAGGATCGTCTACGCGATCTTGAGATCGACAAGTGTACGACTACATCACCCACGAGAATGTGCTCTCGTTAACCGCTTTGGAATCTTCGAGGGTGAGTACTCTAATCGACTCGTTGCTACAATATAGTAGATAGATCTTGGCTTATTTGTTTGCATGCGGTAGAAATTTTTTGTTTTCCATGCTACGAACCCCTACAGTGTGGTCACAGGAACAATCGGCGGTCGTAGCATGAACTCAAGACTTCATTTTACAACATATAGAGGTGTACCAATCCCACCATGATCGCCAGAGCAAGATTCATTCTTTAATCGCTACCAGATCAAACATGAGACCAGCATCCTAAAAAAGAAAAAGGAACGGAAAAGTTTTTAGAAATCCTTATCTTTCGGCTTTTTACAGATTGAAATTACAAAAACAAGGTATAACAGTCGACTTTCCTTTCAGGATTTTACAACCTAAATACCAAGGGACCACTATTAGAAGAGAGCATAATAAGTAAATGCCGACGCCATCTTTGACTTTTTGGATGGTCGGCGGCGCCATAAACTCGATAACCAGCACCGCGGAGTTAAGAAATTCCACTAAATAGAATCCTAAAACAATCTTATTTGATCACATACGGGACCCACAACAATGAAATTCACACACGCGGCAATCATCCGAGCAGAGAATGGAGAAGGGAAATATACTTGAAATTGTTTTTCCTAATGAGAAAGCCTTTGGCAAACTCCTTGAAAATCTGTTTTGCCAGGCACAATAGACATATCTGCTCAGTCACAACATAAGGAACCCCCAATGTTCCTCAAAGCGTACCCGGCCTGGCAGTTTTAGTTGAATGATCTGATCCCGCAGCTCCCTATCCCTTTTTGTTTACTGGCCAACTAATGATCGGACTACCTATCTTGATGCTTTGAATCTGTATTCAGAGCTTTTTTCCAACTAACGGGACTACTAATTTCAAGTACAAAGCTCTCCAATGAATATGCTTCTGTTGGAATTATGCCCTAGAGGCAATAATAAAGATGTTATTATTATAATTCTTGTTCATGATAAAGTTTATATTCCATGCTAGAATTGTATTAAGCGGAAACTTTAATACTTGTGTGGTTTGTGAACAACACCGTGTCCCTAGTACGCCTCTATGGACTAGCTCATTGATCAATGATGGTTAAGGTTTCCTAACCATAGACATGAGTTGTCAATTGATAATGAGATCATATCATTGGGAGAATGATATGATGGACAGACCCAAACTAAGCGAAGCAATTAGATCGTTTCATCGTGTTCATCTTTGCGAAGCTTTTCCAATGTCAAATATTGTATTCCTTAGACCATGAGATAATGCAACTCCCTGGTACCGAAAGAAAGCTTTGAGGTCATCAAACGTCATCCTATGAGAGGGTGATCATAAAGGTGTCTCTCAGGTGATCGGAAAGTATCTATTGGTTGTATGTATCGAGATGGAATTTGTCCCTCCCAAGTCGGAGAGATATACTTCGGGCCCACTCGGTAATCGATATCAACACCGCTTGCAAGCATGTGGTTAAGGAGTTAATCACAAAGTGATATCGGATTACGG
The DNA here is from genome assembly GCA_916181665.1 of Avena sativa. NCBI lineage: Eukaryota > Viridiplantae > Streptophyta > Magnoliopsida > Poales > Poaceae > Avena > Avena sativa. The sequence goes on along the minus strand of OV702300.1, from coordinate 24,243,462 downwards.
AACGAGTAAAGTACTTGCTGTGAACGAGATTGAACTAGGTATGACGGTACCGACGATCGAATCTCGGGCAAGTAAAATATCGCGAGACGAAGGGAATATATATATGGGATTGATTGAATCCTGGCATCATGGTTCATCCGATATGATCATCGATGAATGTATGAGAGTCAATATGGGTGCCCAGACCCCGCTGTTGATTATTGATAGAAGATCATGTCTGCATATTCTCGAACCCGCAGGGTCACACACTTAACGTATCTCGACGCTAGGATAGATTGGATAATTGGTTTATGAATTTTTGTTCGGAGTCTCGGATGGGATCCGGGATATCACGAGAGGTTCCGGAATGGTCCGGAGAATAAGATTCATATAAGGCAGTGCAGTTTTTGGAGTTCGGAATTGTTCCGGGTTAATCGGTATTGTACCGGAAGCTTCTAGAACCTTCCGGAAGGGAACCAACGTGGCCCCACCTTCCGGGAGGGGGCATGGGCCTATGAGGGAGTGTCCCGGCCGCATTGGGCCAGGGGCACAAGGCCCCATAGGGCCCAGCCGATCCTAGATAAGTTTAAACTCGTTTAAACTAGAGATAGGATTTCTAGATAAGGGAGAGTTTAAATCGTTTAAACTAGAGATAGGATTTCTAGATAAGGGAAAGGTTAAATTGTTTAAACTGGAGATAGGCTTGGAGGAGGGGCAAGGCTGGCCGCCCCCCCTCTATATATAGATGGGTGGTGCGCCCCCTCCCCCCCTACAACACACCTCCCTCCAAGCCCTAGTAGCCCTGCTGCCTTCCTCTCTCCCTCCCGACTGTTTGTAGGCGAAGCCCTGCAGCAGAAATTCTCCACCATATACACCACGCCGTCGTGTTGTAGATCCAATCTATCTCTCCACCATACTCGCTGGTCCGAGGAAGGAGGATACGTCGAGGTGCTGCACGTGTGCATCTCACGGAGGCACCGCCACTTGTGGTGCTAGATCGGATCGGATCGCGAGGAGGAGAAGCGAGTACGACTACATCACCCACGTTCCGACGAACGTTCCGCTGTGCGAATCTTCAAGGGTATGAAGATCTAATCCAATCTCTCTCGTTGATTGCATCTCCTAGATTAGATCTTGGCTTTCCCTCTGTTCGCATCCGTAGAAAATTTTGATTTACTATGCCGTGAAACCCTTCAGTGGTATCAGAGCTAGATCTATGCATAGATGTGTTTCACGAGTAGAACGCAACATGGTTGTTGCGGGCATTGATGTTTTCTGTTGCAAGCCTCTTGTTTGTGTTCTTCTTATGACACGGGATAGTGAGATTGAAGCGGTCCAGGCCAACCTTACGCGACGTCGTTCGCGAGACCGGCTCCGCACTTGACGTGTGGCTTGTACCACACATGCGGCTGGTGGATGTCAGTTTCTCTCACTATAGTTGTCATGGGATTAACACCGGAGTTTGGCAACCATAATATCACCGTTGTGGCTTTCCGTAGTAAGAATCGTTCTTAGCATCTACTCCCATAAGCCACGTAAAACATGCAACAACAAAGTAGAGGCGTCTAACTTGTTTTTGCAGGGAGTGTTTTCTGTGATATGGTATGGCCCAAGATGTGATGTGTATATTGTATGCGATGATCATGTTTTGTAATGTTTCACGACTTGCATGTCGATGAGTACACAACCGGCAGGAGCCATATGGTTGTCTTTATAATTGTGTATGACCTGTGTGTCAACTTATTATACGCCATGTAATAGCTTTACTTTATCGCTAAGTAGTTAGCAATAGTTGTAGTTGCTATTCGTGGTGGAGGCAATCATGGTGGAGTGATGGAGATCATGCCGGAACGCACAAGATGGAGATCATTGCGCGAGGATTGGCTATACCATGTCACATAAAGTTATATGCATGTGATGTTTATCCCTTTATGTATCTTATTATGCTTATATCGCGACGGTAGCATTATAAGATGATTCCTCACTTAAAGATCAAGATAAAAACTGTGTTCTCCCCAAGTATGCACCGTTGCGAAAGTTCGTCGTGTCCAAGCATCACGTGATGATCGGGTGCTATAGACTCTACGCTCACATACAACGGGTGCAAGCCAGTTTTGCACACGCAGAAATACTTGGGTCTAACTTGACGAGCCTAGCATGTACGGACATGGCCTCAGAACACAAGAACCGAAAGGTTAAGCATGAGTCATATGAATGATATGATCGACACTTTGTTGTCCACCATTGAAACCACATCTCTTCTCGTGATGATCGGATTAGGTGTGGTGAATTTGGATCGTGTTCACTAAACAACTTGAGGGATGTTGAATTTAGTGGGAGTTCATCTAGTAATTTGATTAAGTTGAACTATTTATCATGAACATAGTCTAAATTGTACTTGCAAATACTGTAGATCACATGGCCAAGTCCAACTTCAACTTCAATGTATTTGCTGAGATAGAAAAGCTTAGAAACAATGGGTATAACTTCACCAAATGGTTCCGCATTCTGAGAATCATTCTCGCTGGCGGACAAAAGGACTATGTCCTTGGTAAAGCGTTAGGTGACCCCCCTGCTGCAACTGCGCCGGCTGATGAGAAAGCTGTCTATCAGTCATGCAAAGATGATTATGGTGTGATTAAGAGCACCATGTTGTTTGCTATGGAACCGGAGCTTCAAAATCGTTTTGAAACCTATCCCGGGCCCTTTGAGATTCTCGAGGAGCTGAAAACCATGTTTCAGACTCAAGCCCGTTCTGAGAGATATGAGATCTCTGAGAAGTTCTTTAACTGCAAGATGGAGGAAGGGAGTTCCGTTAGTGAGCACGCCATAAAGATGTCGGGCTACACTCAACGCCTTGAGCAACTGGACTGCAAGATTCCAGAGGAGCTCAAGATTGACACTCCTAGCTACAAAAGTTTTGTAGTTGATCACAATCATATTGGTTCCACTGATATGATCACTAAGCTCTTTGCTAAGATGAAATTAGCGGAGGTGAACATCAAAAATAATAATCATGTGTTGATGGTAAACAATCCCCCCACCTTTAAGAAAGGTAAGGGAGCAAGGAAGCCCTTCAAGAAAGGCGGCGGCAAGCGCGTTGCCCCTGCTGAGAAGAAGCTCAAGTCTGGTCCTAAGCCGGACACTGAGTGCTTCTATTGCAAGGACAAGGGTCACTGGAAGCGCAACTGTCCGAAGTACTTAGCGGACAAGAAGGCTGGCACCATCAAAGGTATATTTGATATACATGTTATTGATGTTTTCCTTACTAGCCCTCGTTGTAGTGCCTGGGTATTTGATACCGGTTCAGTTGCTAATATTTGTAACTCAAAACAGGAGCTACAGAATAGACGGCGGCCTGCGAGGGATGAGGTGACGATGCGCGTTGGCAACGGATCAAGAGTTGATGTGATGGTCGTCGGCACGCTCTCCTTAGTTTTACCTTCGGGATTAGTTTTAAACCTTAATAAGTGTTATTATGTGCCTGCGTTGAGCATGAACATTATTTCTGGATCGTGTTTATTGCAAGACGGTTATTCATTTAAATCGGAGAATAATGGTTGTTCTATTTATATGAGTAACATCTTTTATGGTCATGCACCTCTTGTGAATGGTTTATTTCTTCTAAATCTCGAAAGGGATGAAACACACATCCATAACATTGAGGCTAAGAGATGCAAAGTAGATAGTGATAATACTACTTATTTGTGGCACTGTCGTCTAGGTCATATTGGTGTAAAGCGCATGAAGAAACTCCATTCTGATGGACTTTTGGAGTCTCTTGATTTTGAATCATTTGACACATGCGAACCATGCCTCTAGGGCAAGATGATCAAAACCCCGTTCTCCGGTATGATGGAGCGAGCAACGGACTTGTTGGAAATCATACATACCGATGTATGCGGACCGATGAGTGTTTCGACGCGCGGTGGATATCGCTATTTTCTCACTTTTACCGATGACTTAAGTAGATATGGGTATATCTATTTAATGAAACATAAATCTGAAACGTTTGAAAAGTTCAAAGAATTTCAGAATGAAGTGGAGAACCATCGTAACAGAAAGATTAAGTTTCTACGATCCGATCGTGGAGGTGAATATTTGAGTTATGATTTTCTCACGCATCTTAAAGCAAGTGGAATCGTTTCACAACTCACGCCACCCGGAACACCACAGCGCAATGGTGTGTCTGAACGCCGGAATCGAACCCTATTAGATATGGTCCGATCAATGATGTATCTTACTGATTTGCCGTTATCATTTTGGGGTTATGCATTAGAAACCGCTGTATTCACTTTAAATAGGGCTCCATCTAAGTCCGTTGAGACGACACCGTATGAACTGTGGTTTGGTGCTAAACCTAAGTTGTCGTTTCTTAAAGTTTGGGGATGCGAAGCTTACGTCAAGAAGTTGATGCCGGACAAGCTCGAACCCAAAGCGGAGAAATGCGTCTTCATAGGATACCCTAAGGAAACCATTGGGTATACCTTCAGAACCGAAGGCAAAGTGTTTGTCGCAAAGAACGGTTCCTTTCTTGAGAAGGAGTTTCTCTCGAAAGAAGTGAGTGGGAGGAAAGTAGAGCTAGACGAGGTTATTGAACCTTATCTGGAATTGGAGAGTAGCGCATCACCTGAAATTGTTCCAGTGCCGCCTGCACCAACAATAGAGGAAGCTAATGACAAGGATCATGAAGCTTCGGACGATGCTGCTACTGAACGTCGCAGGTCGACAAGGTCGCGTGCCCCTCCTGAGTGGTACGGCAACCCTATCTTGACTGTCTTGTTGGTAGAAGACAGTGAACCTACGAACTATGAGGAAGCGATGATGAGCCCAGACTCTGAGAAATGGCTGAAAGCCATGAAATCCGAATTGGGATCCATGAGCGAAAACCAAGTATGGACTTTGGTGGATCCTCCTAGCGACCGAAAGGCCGTTGAGTGCAAATGGATATTCAAGAAGAAAACGGACGCGGATGGTAATGTTACCGTCTATAAAGCATGGCTTGTCGCAAAAGGTTTTCGATAAGTTCAAGGTGTTGACTACGATGAGACTTTCTCTCCCGTAGCGATGTTTAAGTCCATTCGGATTTTATTAGCAATTGCTGCGTTTCATGATTATGAAATATGGCAGATGGATGTCAAGACTGCTTTCCTCAATGGCAACATTGATGAAGAGTTGTATATGATGCAACCCGAAGGTTTTGTCGATCCTAAGGATGCTAGTAAAGTATGCAAACTTCAGCGTTCCATTTATGGACTGAAGCAAGCATCTCGGAGTTGGAACCTTCGTTTTGATCAAGTGATCAAGAGCTTTGGATTTGTTCCAAATTGCTACGAAGCTTGTATCTACAAGAAAGTGAGTGGGAGCTCGGTGACGTTTCTGGTACTGTATGTGGATAACATACTGATTATCGGAAATGACATCAACATGCTTAACGATGTGAAGAGTTATTTGAACAAGTGTTTTTCAATGAAAGACCTAGGTGAAGCTGCTTATATATTGGACATCAAAATCTATAGAGATAGACAAAGACGCCTGATAGCTTTAAGCCAGAGTACATACCTAGACAAAGTACTGAAAAGGTTCAGAATGGATAAGGCAAAGAAAGGTTCAGTGCCTATGTTGTCAGGTAAGATATTGAGCAAGGCTCAGTGTCCAGCTACGGTAAATGATAGGAAAGCTATGAGCAAAGTGCCTTATGCCTCGGCCATAGGTTCCATCATGTATGCCATGCTGTGTACTAGACCGGATGTGTCCAATGCTCTTAGTTTGACGAGCAGATATCAAAGTGATCCAGGAGTGGAACACTGGACAGCCGTGAAGAACATCCTAAAGTACCTAAATAGAACTAAAGAAATGTTCTTAGTCTATGGGGGTGATGAACATCTTGTCATAAAAGGTTACGTCGATGCTAGTTTCGACACCGACAAGGATGATTCTAAATCTCAGACAGGATACGTGTATATTTTGAATGGAGGAGCTGTGAGCTGGAGAAGCTGCAAGCAAAGCGTGATCGCGGGATCTACAGTAGAAGCGGAATACATGGCTGCTGCAGAAGCGTCAAGTGAAGGAGTTTGGATCAGAAACTTCATCACTGAGGTTGGCGTGGTTCCAAGTGCATTGGACCCACTAGAGATATTGTGTGACAACACTGGCGCCATAGCACTCGCTAAGGAACCAAGATATCATCCAAAGACCAAGCATATCAACTGCAAGTTTCATATAATCCGAGATTATATAGCAGATGGAGATCTGAAGATTATCAAAGTACATATGGATCTGAATGTCGCAGATCCATTGACTAAACCTCTTCCACGTGTAAAACATGATCAACACCTCAGTGCCATGGGTGTGAGATTGTTGCCAAATGTAAACTAGATTATTGACTCTAGTGCAAGTGGGAGACTGTTGGAATTATGCCCTAGAGGCAATAATAAAGATGTTATTATTATAATTCTTGTTCATGATAAAGTTTATATTCCATGCTAGAATTGTATTAAGCGGAAACTTTAATACTTGTGTGGTTTGTGAACAACACCGTGTCCCTAGTACGCCTCTATGGACTAGCTCATTGATCAATGATGGTTAAGGTTTCCTAACCATAGACATGAGTTGTCAATTGATAATGAGATCATATCATTGGGAGAATGATATGATGGACAGACCCAAACTAAGCGAAGCAATTAGATCGTTTCATCGTGTTCATCTTTGCGAAGCTTTTCCTATGTCAAATATTGTATTCCTTAGACCATGAGATAATGCAACTGCCTGGTACCGGAAGAAAGCTTTGAGGTCATCAAACGTCATCCTATGAGAGGGTGATCTCAGGTGATCGGAAAGTATCTGTTGGGTTGTATGTATCGAGATGGAATTTGTCCCTCCCAAGTCGGAGAGATATACTTCGGGCCCACTCGGTAATCGATATCAACACCGCTTGCAAGCATGTGGTTAAGGAGTTAATCACAAAGTGATATCGGATTACAGAACGAGTAAAGTACTTGCTGTGAACGAGATTGAACTAGGTATGACGGTACCGACGATCGAATCTCGGGCAAGTAAAATATCGCGAGACAAAGGGAATATATATATGGGATTGATTGAATCCTGGCATCGTGGTTCATCCGATATGATCATCGATGAATGTGTGGGAGTCAATATGGGTGCCCAGACCCCGCTGTTGATTATTGATAGAAGATCATGTCTGCATATTCTCGAACCCGCAGGGTCACACACTTAACGTATCTCGACGCTAGGATAGATTGGATAATTGGTTTATGAATTTTTGTTCGGAGTCTCGGATGGGATCCGGGATATCACGAGAGGTTCCGGAATGGTCCGGAGAATAAGTTTCATATAAGGCAGTGCAGTTTTTGGAGTTCGGAATTGTTCCGGGTTAATCGGTATTGTACCGGAAGCTTCTAGAACCTTCCGGAAGGGGACCAACGTGGCCCCACCTTCCGGGAGGGGGCATGGGCCTATGAGGGAGTGTCCTGGCCGCATTGGGCTAGGGGAACAAGGCCCCATAGGGCCCAGCCGATCCTAGATAAGTTTAAACTCGTTTAAACTAGAGATAGGATTTCTAGAGATAAGGGAGAGTTTAAATCGTTTAAACTAGAGATAGGATTTCTAGATAAGGGAGAGTTTAAATTGTTTAAACTAGAGATAGGCTTGGAGGAGGGGCAAGGGATGGCCGCCCCCCTCTATATATAGAGGGGTGGTGCGCCCCCTCCCCCCACACACCTTCCTCCAAGCCCTAGCAACCTTTCTACCTTCCTCTCTCTCCCTCCCGACTGTTTGTAGGCGAAGCCCTGCAGCAGAAATTCTCCACCATATACACCACGCCGTCGTGTTGTAGATCCAATCTATCTCTCCACCATACTCGCTGGTCCGAGGAAGGAGGAGACGTCGAGGTGCTGCACGTGTGCATCTCACGGAGGCACCGCCACTTGTGGTGCTAGATTGGATCGGATCGCGAGGAGGAGAAGCGAGTACGACTACATCACCCACGTTCCGACGAACGTTCCGCTGTGCGAATCTTCAAGGGTATGAAGATCTAATCCAATCTCTCTCGTTGTTTGCATCTCCTAGATTAGATCTTGGCTTTCCCTCTGTTCGCTCCGTAGAATATTTTAATTTACTATGCCGCGAAACCCTTCAGCTTCTGCTCTTACTTTCTACCTGAATCCGAGCATTGAAGCAAGCTCTTTATCGCACCATAACCGAGTCTCTCCTTGCAGCTCTGACCAATCCACCCGCCATTGCAAATAACTGCTCCTTACTCTTTGATTGTATGTCCATTTTGGATGTCTGGCACGAGATGAAAAAGCTATTCCTTTTCGCTTTCCTTCAACCAATCAGTATATCTTTTTACTGGAAGAGTCAAGCGAAAGAAATTAGTTTAGAAGGAAGAGGAAGACCTAGGGGGATTCCGTCCTCATTTCACTCTTTTTGCTCTTGCGAGACACGACTCAACTACTTTTTACAATTGACAGGGTAGTTCGGAGGTCAGATGAAGGGTCTTCCCCATAAAGATATATAGATTAGTACTGGAAGGTTCAGATGAAGGAAGGGATGAAACAAGCAAAAACGACTCAATGGGGTAAATAAATATGAGCAATCCGTGAGAATAGCAAACCCCTATCTCTGAAAAAGAAGAAGATAGATAGGTATAGGTCCACGAGTTGAGACAAAGAAGTTATGACTAATCAAGTAGGAGTTTACCCACGAGAGTCAGATGCTGCATCATCAAAGGGGTATAGAAATAATTCAGAACCACTATGGCCTGAAGCGAAGGGCAGGAACGAATGGAATCAATGTGTTCCAATTTCTCCGGAGTAAGGACATCAGCTGAGAAGGGAAAACAAAATAGCGTAGACAAAAGGTAGGACCAGATCATGCGAAGAGCTCTGCGCCCTATTGATTAGGAATCTCGATCAGAAACCACCAGGCCATGTCTCCCGATAAAAGATGATTCCCATAATGGATGTCAGGCCTTGGCTTTAGAAAATCTGATTGGATCCGCACTAGAGGGTAAGAATACAGATAGGCTGACTAAGAAGATCTTCAAATTGTCTTACCTGAAAAGATGAGTTATTCAAAGGAATATCTAAAAAATAGAATAGAATAAACACATGGCACAACTGTATGCTAGAATAGTAGTTGATAGAAGTTCTAGTCACTTCAAAAAAATAACCGTGGGGCTATATTTTATATAAAAATATAGTCTTGCTCATTTCCCATGGAGGAATGGAGATTGGGTTGGTGTTTGCAAGGGATTCAGCAAACTGACCTTGGCTAGCAAGCAGAAAAAGGACTGACGTCTTGGGGCGCGTTAGCGCGCGTACTCTTCTTCCGCGAGACTCCATCCAAATCCACCACTTACTTGTTGGTTGGTGTTCCATTATGTTATCTTAGACTATGCTGCCTTCTTCAATTCCATTCTTCGTCTCCCTAGTCGAAGTTTTCTTGCAAAAAAACCCAACATGCATTTTAGAGTGCCGTGCCAGGACGATAGGCACTCTGCAGTCACGCATGATCGCCAGAGCATTTCTTGGCTATGTAAATATAGGGCCGGAATAAGTGCAAGATCCTCAACAAAATGGATTAAGGTGGGCTTCGGATTTTGCATAATGTTTTTCTATCTTTTCATCAAGTTCTTGTTTGATCTGCCCGCTATTATCACAATATCCCTCCTTTTAGGGTTAATGCTATCAATGGTGAATCGATCATTCGCTATCCTTTTAGAAGAGCTTTTTTTTAATGGAAGAAAAGTAATGAAACCTGCGATGGCTACTGAATAACCTCCTTTTATTTTTTTTGACAATAAACCCTTTGACCTTTTTCTTCGTTCGCCAAATCTTCTTCAGTTCTATCCAAGCTCGGTTTTGTCTGAATCTTTGTGGAAGAAGAAGCGGTTCACCAACCGCTACATCCAGGGATCCCACAAAATCATTAAACCTGGCGGCTGCTCGCTCTTTGATCAGTGATTCACCGACCACTAGATCGATGAAGAATCTCTCCAAAATCCGCTTTTTGATCAGTGATTCACCCGCCACTACATTCTTGGATCCCACCTTATTCTCAAACCTGGTGGCTCGCTTGATTGGTAGTCATGAAAGCTTATCTTGCATATAAATTTTGGGGGTACCATGGCCTGCATACACCAAGAAAATTTCTTCCCTTAAGCGTAAGTGTAAAACTGAAGATTGCGAGACGTTTTCACTCGAATTAGATCTTGGAAATGATCGACTCCAATAGATGCTCATCATAAGATTTTTTTCCTCCTATTCCTATTAATCAGAAGTATCCAGTAACGCCACACTAGAGTGACTTCCGAAGTGCTACGGACGGGACGAAATCCTGCAGCCAGCTGCTGGCTCTGAATAACCAGCCTAGCAAGAAGCTAAATTCTTCCATAACATAACATAACATAACGGGGCGGAGTTGCGCGCGAGCCGAGTGACGTAGGTGCACAAGAGTACTTTACGCCACAACTATCTCTTTTTTATATGTTCTACAGACCGATGCCTCCTGCTTCATCTGGTAAAAAAGAGTCATAGATATGCCTGCAATTTGAAGGAAAAACTGTAATAAAAAATTTCCTCGTGTATCGTCTGTAGCATAACTATGAAGGGGAGCTAGCAATCCAGATCGTATTGAAAAGGTTTCTGATGTGGATGTTTTGGGTGTAATGATGCGTACCCCTCGGGGCATCGGTTGCGTGTTAATATAGTAGGGAAAGCCCCCTATGTGGCTGTGTACAACTTGTATACGTGTTCGTACGGAGTACTACTCCGTGACGTACACGTATAGACATAGACAGCATACATATGATAACATCCCCCCTCAATCTAAACCACGAGAGAGGTTTAGACTGCGCTTAAACTCATCTAGTTCCTTCACAGGAAGAGCCTTGGTAAATCTATCAGCAAGTTGATCCTTTGTAGAAATGAACTTGATATCAAGACGATTCTCAGCAACACGCTCACGAACAAAATGATAGTCAATATCAATGGGTTTTGTACGAGCATAAAAACTGGATTTGCAGAGAGAAAAGTGGCTCCCAGATTATCACACCATAAGCATGGTCTCTCATAAAGCTTCACACCAAGCTCAGTAAGCACAACTTCAACCCATATCAATTCAATAGTTGCATTTGTAAGAGACTTGTACTCAGCCTAAGTGCTAGAACGAGACACAATGGTTTGTTTTCTAGCACTCCAGGAAACCAGGTTTGGACCTAGAAAGATAGCAAAACCTCCTGTAGAACGTCTGTCCTCAAGACAGCCTGTCCAGTCAGCATCTGAAAAAGCACTGATTAATGTGGAAGATGACTTCCGAAAAGTAATACCAAGAGAGGATGTATCCTTGACATAGTGTAGAATGCGTCTGGCAGCCGTCCAATGAGCAGTAGTGGGAACATGAAGATACTGACAAACTTTATTAACAGAAAACAACAAGTCTGGCCGAATAAGTGTAAGATACTGCAATCCTCCAACAATATTGTGATACTGAGTGCTGTCATCAGGACCCAGAGGTGTACCTTCATGGAGAGATAGAGACTCGGATGAAGATAAAGGTGCAGGAGCAGCCTTGCAATCCAGCATACCAACACGTGTAAGGATATCTTGAGCATACTTTTCTTGAGTAAGAATAAGACCATCATCGGTCGCCAACGACACCATCGACCATGACTACAACGCCCCACTCCCGGCGTACATACGATAACACCCGAGACACAGCATGGAAGTGTCTCTGGGTAACACCGGCCGTTAGCAGCGCTATCGTCGTAACTAACTTTACTCTGCCTTGCACCCAAAAAAAGCATACGGCAAAGTCATTACCCTGTCTTTTATGTTAGACACATGGCAAGGCTTTGCCATCTGCATTTTGCCGTGTGTAAAGATAGGGTAAAGCCTTTGCCGTGTTCCAAAGTACCTTTGCCGTGTCCTTTTGTTACACAGCAAAGACTTTTTCTTCCGTATTGCGGCACTGTAGCAACGCATAGGTTTGTTTGATAGTAGTAAAAGCAATATAAGACTGTTTTTAGAAGCATCTGGTTGATCCACATCATCTAAATTATATTGACCGTTAGATACACAATTTGTGGTTGCGATTTAAAGATAAAAAAGGTTACGTAAAAAGTGGTTGATACAAACATTACGGTATCACAGACGTGCAAATCATCAACGATATGAACCCGCCCCGGCCGGTATGTTCGGTAAGTAGACTCTGATCTTCCCTCTAAAAGAAATTAAAAAAAAAACTGATTGGTGATTAGAAAACCTACAAAGGTACGTATGGCTAAAATCATCAACGATATGGACCCGCCCCCGGTACGTACGTACGGTAAGTAGACTCTGATCTTCCCTCTACAAAAAAAAGCAAACTGATTGGTGATTAAAAAACCTTACGTATGGCTAGGATTTAATTAGAAACAAGGAGCCATATAATCCCTTGACACGGTGGAAAAGTTTAACTAGGCGTTATTGGTTCCGGGCATACGGCTCTCTGATCTTCCCGGCAAAAAGGAAAAAAAAATCAAACAGATCGGTGATGAAGAAAAAATCCAACATAGTACATACCTATGAAAAGCCGACTCGAAACGGCACATTGATAAAAAAACACGAAAGCTAATATACAGTTCTGATTTTTTGTATTATCATTACACGCATGAGACATGGTCTTAGCCTGATTGGCAAATACACGCTCTAAAAATAGACATATTTGTATGTGTATAAATAGAATATGACCAAGTTAAATTAACCTCATATATTATTAAAATTATGGAAAGTTGAGTTCCACGAGTAGTACTACCTTACGTTTTCGTACCAAGAGACACCTTGGCATTATTGAGTGCCTAGACATCGCCCAAGAAAAAACGACGAGAATCACTAATTCCATGGACAAATACAAAATATACATAACTTAAAATGTAAGTTGTAGAAGTTAAGTTAACCTCATAGATTTAAAACCATACTCCTTCATTTCCAAAATGTATAAAATTTGACCAAGTATGTAGGAAAAATACGAATATCTAGAATACCAAATCAGTACCAATAAATTCATCATAATGTATATTCCAGTATTGTACATATATACATTTTCCTATATAAATTTGGTCAAAACTGAGAACTTTTAAATTTTCAAAAATTATATGCATTATATTATGGTAAGGAGGGAGTAGTATGAAAATTTTATTTTCAAGAGTAATACCCATCATTTTCGAAACAAGAGACACACTTCTTGCAAGACATATTTTCCAAACGTCGCTCTATTGCCAATATGCTAAGAAAAAAATGAAATAACAATAAATGAGAATCGCCGATTCCATTGACTACTACATAATACACATCCCATACGGGAACACCAACAGTTCGACGGAGTTAAAATACATTTATTAGGACATCATCCCAACACCCACGACATTGTCGTGAACCAGTTAAAAAGACACAATGAGGTAAGAGGCCTAAAATACATTTTGGAGATTTTTTAGTTCCTTCGTTAACCCCACCCGAAGCCTTCTAGAAGTTGTTGAAGGTCAATGAAAGTGGTGGCAGATTGAAACATGTTCTATTCATTTAAAAGTAAAAGGGTAAGGAGGAGGTTTGAGACTAAGGGAGTTCCAGAGTCAAAGAGGCGTCTAGGCTCCCTCGTGGAAGATTCATCTAGCGCTACTTAGTTTTAATAAGAGAAAAAGCATAATCATCCATGCTGAAATAAGAAATTAACATCCTTACAAACTTGCAATGAAATACAAAAAAATTAAAAATTATTAGCGTGGTTTCAACCAGCTTCTTCACTCACAACCAATCATTCAAGGTAGTGAGTATTCTAAGAGTAGCTATCTTAAAAAACATCATGTAAATCTACCATGATCAAGAATTTTTCGCACTTACAAGGGACACAATGAAATAACAATACATCACAATAAGTGAGATGTACCAAAGATTATCATAAAATGCAAAGTATTCAATAACCAAAAAAAATTGATGGATTTGTTTATGCATCATTACAATTTGAACTATCCATATATTAAAAAAGGGTATACTTCCAAATCAAATTATGGTAGAAAATCACAATATGCATAGTAGGTAAAGGAGACATGTGAGGAGTTCTCAAAGAATCAAAACGTGTTTTTGTTAATGTATCAGACCTTATTTCTATCCGTAGATCACAAATATTCGATGTTTATAGTTATGTGTAAACAATGTAAAAACATTGTATTATCATAATTTTGTTTAAAAAATCATAGTTAATTGATTTTTATAGTTATACTTGGATCTTCATAACTACACATGATGTCTCTAACATATCACATTGATAGGTCTTTTAAATGCGCATAGATTTTAATTGTTAATATTACATATGACAATAGTGTATCAGGTTTACAATTAATCACAGTATACTCAACTCTACACAAGCAAATAGGTCACGAGCTTAGTCAAATGATATATATAAACTCATCCTATCATTGTACAATTTGGACGATTAAAGTTGAAAAGGGAATTGTTAATTTTATTTTTTGTAGAATCCCTTAGATTCTATATATATGCAACAAATGTGATTGTGTCACGCTACCTTATAGAGATGATATAACAAAGGTGTGGATGAATTTCTTCCTATAACCTTACAATTCATTCTTGGAAGGTAAACTAGATAGGACTTCTGCAATTAGCTTTAAGCTTCATGATACTATCATTCATAGCCTGGCAAAATCTTAGTATAATAAATATAGTGATACGAGCAAAATTTGTGCATGGAGGGGGAGAATCGGCTATTAAGCATGTAGATAAATCCTTAAGAAAAACGATGATACTGCTAAATAGCTATCAACACCAAAAAATTGGGTTGTTATCAAGAGAAGAAATCGATAGTATATATTTTCTTCATCCTCCAACAAGACATGCGGCCGGTTTTATTAAAAATAAATTTGAAGTCATGCTAACAACTAATTCTTGGAATTAACTATTGAGCTAACATGATTACTTATGAGGATTATAAATCTTAGAAAATATTTATATAAATCATAGAAAATTAGAAAATAAAAGTTTCTTTAAATAAAAAAATTAGGGGAAGAATTATATGCACAATTTGCATATAATATGATTAAAAAACCTTTTATGTAAATCTGCATGGTTTTGCGACAAAGTTTCTATGTTTATTATCCTTAAAATTTATTTGGACATGTATTGCAATCCGGAATCATGTAGAAAGAGTGATAACTGATTAAGATGCCAAAACTATGATATCTGTGCCAAACTACAAGTGAGTGAGACCATTGAATGTTGGGATTTAAAAGTAAGCTTATCATGGAAGAGTTCTAGAAATATTAAAACATAATATTGTATGTGTTAAAAATGATATTCTATATCAACTTTAATTAAACTTCTCTAACCTTTATTATTGATATCAAGTGATGTCGGTAGATATGAGATAAGAAGTAAAACAAAAACTATAGTTGGCCTATATCTTAATAAGGATAAGTTATTATTTTATTAAAAAAACAATTTATGTTGGATCATAATAGTCTAAGGATTTTAGGGTTATTGTTGAAGCAAATCTTAACTATTTGCCAATCTGAATGTTAGGCTTACATACTCATGTAACATCACACAGAAACTACAAGCTAGCTAGCTCATAGTCTAAACTTAAATTGCATATACAACACAGATGACTCATATGATCATTACTATAGTGTTTTTGTAAATATCCTAATAATTATCCTCCTATGAATTAAATATGATTAAAGGTATTTTCTACTCGATCATATGATATCTATTTAACATGTATGGTGACTAAAATGTATTTTTTCCTCCATTTATGTATTTTACTATCAATTATAGATGGACACACTAAATTATATATAGCTATCATATCTAAAAACAACAACTAAAGGTTATGCCCTCGCATTTGCGAGGGCCACCATTCTAGTTTTTTAAAGAGAAAAAACAAAAAGGAAAACAATGGAACACGCAAACGTGCTCCACATGCACGCGGCCATCTGTACAGACGAAGAAAAGGAGAAGATCTTGGTCCATCATCTGTATGATTCGCCGGTGGGGAAGTCAAAACTCAAGCCAGCCATGCGATCCATGCATATGCCTTGTTTAATCTCCTATATATACTATATAAATGCCGAATCAGCTGTACCATTCGTCCACAACCAAGCACAAAGAAGCTAATACTCACTTTTCTTCTCAGAAACAAGCAGCAGCGAGAGCCGATCGAGACCCCAAAGATGGACACAGCGAGAGCCACGGGGAGGGTGAGGTGGTTCAATGCTGAAAAGAGCCATGGCTTCATCATCCCCGACGCCGGCGGCATGGACCTCTTCTTCCACTTAGTCGACGTCAAGGCGTCCGGCAAATCCGTCACCGATGGGCAGAAGGTCACGTTCAAGGTCGAACAGGGCCCCAAGGGCCCTCGGGCCATCGACGTCGTCCCAGCAACTGATATGTCTTCGTCCGACACCAATGGCGATTGATTTTTGTGTGTGTCTACCTATATATCTATCTATATATATAGATAAAATACGATGTATGTACTCCCTCCGTTTAGAAATATAAGACGTTTTAGGTTTGTGAAAGAGATGTATCTAGACATCTTTTAGTGTATAGGTTCAAATGAATCTAAACACTAAAAGGTGTCTAGATACGTCTTATTCACAAATCTAAAACATCTTATATTTCCAAACGGAGGGAGTATGTATTTATCGTGTATTTCCTACGTTGCTTGCTTATGCTAAATATTTGCTTCCGTCTAAGTGCATCTCCTGTCTTCTAAGAAATATATGTCTCCCTTGTATAATTTCTGGCCTTTGTTCCATCTAGTTTAATCAAGCCTAGCACACGATGTATGCATGTGCGTTGAAAATTGCAGTAGATTTATTTAGTGAATACGTTAACCACTCCACAACTCATCGCTTAGTATTGCTAACCTAGTAAATCATTTCGCATAACACAACCGCAGCAGAAAGAATTTGCAGATGACACGCGATAGAAGGAGCAATTAAACTATTACAACTATATTAGGTTCAATGTAATTGAATAAAAGCATCCGGTCTAGGAGACTGGCCTCGAGCAAACGGGCGCAAGTATCCTACACTCCTCACGGGAACAGGAGGTCGCGGCGGCTACCTCCCTCCAGATCTCAACCGGCGAGACCACTGGTTCCCTCTCCCTCCGTTTGCCGCTACGGCGGTAGGAGGGAGGAGGAATCTCGTTTCTCCACCTAGTAGTTAGTGTTAGGGTATGTCTAACATAGGGTGTTGTTGGGGTGGTGGGAGCGGTGCCCTGCCAATAAATCTGTCTCAACTCTACTCCCACACCGGCAACGATCTTCACGACGACGCTTCGGATTTGATGGCAAGGTGTACTTGTCGTTTTTCAGATCGACAGTTTTCTCTTCTTGCCGTTCATTAGATCTGGCGAGATCGGTTTCTCGGTGTGTCACGGGCGTTCTCAGCGACAGCGCTGGTGGCCGAGGCGAGGTGGTTTCTCTGGTGTCCGGGGAGAAGTTGTGGAGCTATTCTCAAGTTTGTGGTCCTGGTGGCGCTTATTGGGAGCCTCCAATTAAGTTGTGAAGATTGTCCAATCTTGTACGGGTTTGGTGACCGCCCTCAAGTGTCCCATAGTGAATCGGCAGCTTTCCGTGCGGTGGGTGCTCGGAATAATAGAATGATGCCTCTCGTCGTGTTGGTGGTTTTAGTACCGCCCACCCTCCAACAAGAAGTACTTCCATGTTGGAAGGAACTCGGTAAAATATCGCCGTCTCCGCGTGCCTCGGTTATCTCTATACCCGATCTCTTTACTTATGCACTTTACATTGTGATAGCCTTCGTGCTTGAAGTACTTATCTTGCTATCACACTGTTGCTTGTCTTGTTTAGCATAAGTTGTTGGTGCACATAGGTGAACCTTAGTATATATAGGCTTTATGCTTGACAAAAGAAAACACTAGTTTTATTCCGCCATTGTTAAGCTCATCTCGTAAAAGTTTTTCACAGCCTATTCATCCCCCTCTAGGCGGCGTCCGTGATCTTTCACTAGCTTTCTTCTTCCTCTGGCTTATCCCACCGCCGTCCACCACCACCACCACGGACGCCTCGCGTCCACCAGCGCAAGCCCCCCACGCCGGCCGCCGCCCAACTGCCTCCACCAGCTGCCCCCCGTCGCCCGACTGCCTCCCCCAGCGCCGCCCGTGCGTCGGCCCCCCGTGCACCCGCCCGCAGCCAGCCCTCCGCGCGAGCTTGCCCACAGCCGCCCCCAGCACAAGCTCTCCCGCGGGAGCTCGCCGGCCGCAGCTTCCTCGCTGTGCCAGCGGCGGCCTCTCGGCGCCTGCACGGCCTGGTTGTGGCGTGGATGGAACTTTCACCACTTTTTACTCCACTTTATTCCGCCGAATCCTTCCCACTCGTTCGATGGAACTTTCGGATGGATGGAAAGGCGTTCTTGGGAATGCTAGTGGAGGTTCTCTAACCACCGTCTTATTTAATTTGTTTAGACCACTCTTTGGCCGCTCACTCGCTCGATCTAACCATGTAGTATGTCCCACCTCTCTCTTTGCACGATCGTGTGGAACCGGCCGGTGTTTCTTTCTCTCCCATCATCCGCGGTAGAATGGACGAAAATAACCTAAAGAAATAACAATTTCACGAAATGAACTCTGGACAGAACAAATTCACGGAACTAACCCATTTTGCAACGCCACACAGCGTGGCGCCGCACCCTGAAGAGCGGCGCCAGTA
The DNA here is from genome assembly GCA_916181665.1 of Avena sativa. Lineage (NCBI taxonomy): Eukaryota > Viridiplantae > Streptophyta > Magnoliopsida > Poales > Poaceae > Avena > Avena sativa. The sequence goes on along the minus strand of OV702300.1, from coordinate 24,224,736 downwards.
CGCCTGGCGCCGCGCACCTGCCAGCGTGGAGCCTCGCGGGCCCGGTCCCGATAGTGCGGCGCCTTGTAGCGTGGCGCCGCACTGTGTAGTGCGGCGTCGTTGCGCGTGGCGCCGCACTTTAGGTCATGTACCAGCGCGCGAGCCAGCCCTCCCAGACCCATCTCATTCCTCTCCCAGGCTCGAGGCAACAGACGGCGGCGGCGGCGGCGATCTCCCCCCCCCCCTCCCCCCAACCAGGCCAGATTGGTGAATTTCTTCCAAGATTTGTGCTCCCAATCCCCTCCCCCAGGTATTCTCTCTAATCCCTCTCAATTACATCCACAAATTTCTCCTTTTTTCTCCCTTATTTGCAATTTTTGGTCTAACCCTAGATTGGATGGTGAAACCATAGATTGTATGAACCATTGCCATGTTTACTTGATCTTTAGGTTTAGGAATGCTTGTAAGTTGGATCTTGAAACCCTAGATTGCAATATTAGGAATGCATGTAAAACCCTAGCTATTTTGGGATAGTGAAACCCTAGAATTATAGGTAGAGTAGGAGGAAATTTTTGTTCGTGTTAGAATTATAGGTATAGTAGGGTAGAACTAGATGCTAGAACTATATGTGTCAACTATAGTTGGAATAAGACGGACATTTTGTAATTGTTCTTATTCTCTCTATTGTTTTGAATATGTAGGATGGCTCTAAACCCCCTTCTAAACAATGCTCACTATGATGTTCAACACCGTGCCTACAAGATGTCGGAGAAGAGACAGGTACTAAAAACTTCAATGCAAGTCGAACAAGATGCCATGTTTGTTTAGATGGAAATCTAACATTTTTCCATTGTATGTTTGCAGGAGCTTCAACCCCTTCGACTTAGGTACCACGAGGTCTCGTCCGGCAAGATGCGTTATGATGCGCGGTACACTCCGTACATCCAGCAGCTAGGACTCCTCCCCTTTATCCACATGGTCACTCGGTCCACACCGGCCTTCAACCCTGCTGCGATCACCGCTCTTGTGGACCGATGGAGGCCGGAGACGCACACGTTTCACCTTAGGACCGGTGAGACTACGATCACCTTGCAGGACATGAGCATGATCCTGGCACTCCCAATCGAGGGAAACCCTGTGTGCATGTCCTCGGATTCAGACGGGTGGCGTGAGGAGATGGTCTCCCTTATAGGGAAGGATCCACCCGAGGCTATAAACGCGAAGGGGGAAAAACTTAGGGTCGCTGCTGGTGCTACTTTTACTTGGATCATCCAGAATTTCAAGATTTGCCCCGAGGATGCCGATGAGGAGACGATCAAGACATACACTCGTGTGTATGTCTGGTACATTATCACGAGGACTCTGTTTCCTGACAGCAGTGGGGATCGTGCTCAGTGGCATTGGCTCAAGTTGCTGTTTTTTTCGACTCTACCTTCAGTTGGGGTTCTGCGGCGTTGGCCTGGTTGTACCGTCAGGTAATGAGTTATTTACAAATGTTGTTGTATATTTCTGCACTATCTCAAAAAAAAATTGTTCTTACCAAATGGTTGTTCACTTCATCTGCAGCTGGATGACGCTTGCCTTAGGAGCTCCGCCGATTCAGGGATTGGTGGTTGTTTGCTCCTTCTTTCGGTGTGGAGCTGGGAACGCTTCTCCATTGGACGGCCGAGATTGTTGTCATTCAAACCTTACATTGATAACGGCAACAACTACCTTCTCCCCACGTGGGCTTACAAGTGGGATGTGGTCTCCGAACCGCCAACGGACCCACTGGAGGCGTACAAGAGGTACACCAACGAGTTCGACACGATCACCATGGATCAGGTAATTTCAGCGACGGCGGTCAATTATATGTCTTGAACTTGTAATCTTTGACCCTGACATGAGTGTGGTATGATGCAGGTGACGTGGGAGCCATACGGTCGAGGGGACCGCTTTGGAGTCCCGGAGGACTATCGCCTTAACCCTATTTGCCTTAGAGAATCTCGTCTGTGGCTAATGCGTTGCCCCATGGTGTGCATGTGGGCTGTTGAGTATCACCAGCCTCACCGTGTCATGACCCAGTTTGGGTTATTTCAGACTGTACCGCCTGAGTGGAAGGACACGGACATAGGGCTCCATAGGTAAGCTACTAACTGCCTTACCATGTGATGTGTTTATCATTCGCGAAATAACGCTTTTTGACTTGTTGTTGTTGTGTGCAGCTTGGACAGGAAGAAGCAGAGGAAGGAGAAGGATTGGCCCAAGCTTCATAGGAAGCACCTTGAGAAATTCAGGAGGTGTGTGACCGAGGCTAGGAAAGCAAAAGGAGCACAGGATAGGCCCTTCAGTCGGGATGCTTTCAACAACTACATCGCATGGTTCGTTGACAACGCGCGGGTGGAGATATACCCACGGGCATTTCGGGATTCGATCTTGGAGGAGTCATTGGTGTTTGATGAGCTTTCAACCGAACAATACAACATCATGGTCAGAGAAGGGCGGCAAACCGAGTTTGCTCCCTTGGTCAACTTTGTGGTAAAGTGTGCCGAATAATATTTTTTCCGTCTATGCGCTTCTCACACCTTGCATGGATAACTTACTAGTTTCTTGTCTATGATAGCGCGATCAGGTAAGGAAGTCCGCTGATGCATGCGAGGACGCTTTGGACACATACCCTCGCGGAGAGAAGGGAGAGGGTCTGTTTCGTGAGTTCGTTAAGAAGCAGGGCCAACGGTTAAGGCGTCTGTCGAACTTGCTAGGTTGCCGTGACCCCGAGGTGGCAACACCGTCCGCGTCACGGTCCAACACGCCCGAAGGTGACAATTCTGGCAATCATCACTCCACATCCGAGGACGAGGCGAACACACCCGAGGTAGTACAACGCATCCCCCACCCTCCCTTGCATTTCTCCTGAATTTGTCCTTACCAATCTTCTTCTGTTGACAGCCGCAAGATGAGGAAAGCGTCTCCGACGAGATGACATTGGGCAACTACACTCGCTATAAGGTACACGAGCGGTCCGACTACATGTTCAAGCCAAGGCAACCCAAGAAGCCTTACACACCCAACCCTTCCACGACCAAGACAAAGAAGCCCAAGAAGCCCAAGAATCCATATCGCTTAGAGGTGGAGGATGAAGAGGAACCGAGGAGGAGGAAGATGCCCACGAGAAGGGGCCGAGGGGCGAAGACCACCCGTGGGAAGTAGAGTAGATGTTGCACTTTGTCTTGAATGGTTGTAGTCTTGAACTCTACTTATGGTTGTTGTCGTGAATGGTTGTGGTGAACTCTACCTATGGATGTTGTTGTCGTGAACTTCGATCTCTTGAAACAAACATGCTTATCTTTTGGAACAAACATGCTTGAACATGCTTATCTTTTGGAACAAACATGCTTGAACAAACCTTCTCGAACTGCCCTGCTCGAAAACCAACTAAAACAGAACAACAGGAACAGACAGGTACAAGTCAGGAAGGTGCGGCGCCGCGACCACTGGCGCCGCACATGGTGCAAGACAGCCCAGGAAAGGTCGTCAAAGTGCGGTGTGGCGCCGCACATGCGCTAGAAAATAGACAGAACCTTCTGACTACTTTCGAGCGCATGTGCGGCGCCACACCTGGCGGCGCCTCACGGTGCGGCGCCACGAGTCAAGCCGTTGCACGTGCGGCGCCTTTGCGCTTGGCGCCGCACATGCGCTCGAAAGTAGTCAGAAGGTTTCTGTATATTTTCGAGCGCATGTGCGGCGCCAAGCGCAAAGGCGCCGCACATGCAACGGCTTGACTCGTGGCGCCGCACCGTGCGGCGCCGCCAGGTGTGGCGCCGCACATGCGCTCGAAAGTAGTCAGAAGGTTCTGTCTATTTTCTAGCGCATGTGCGGCGCCACAACTGGTGGCGCCGCACTTTGAAGATGCTGCCACAACCAGATTTTATCGTTTTTCTTTCGAGGGAAAATACAAGATTGTTGACACATACGAAACAAAACAAGTTTCTTGCCCTTAAAGTCTTCATGAAATAACACGAGTTCATGAGATAACAAGGTTCTCGAGATACAAGTCCATGACTCCCGGTTACATACTCAAAGTCTAGAACATAGGCCCTTTGCCCTTCCTCTTCTTCTCTTCCTCTTCCTCCATGGAACGCCATGCCGCTTGACGCAGCCTTTCCCTCTCGGCATCCCGAGACTCCTTAGCGCGGCGATTCTCTTCCTCCTCTATCTTGCGGCGAGCAAGTTGAACTACCTCTTCGAATGCCTTCCTGCGCTTCTCTTCCTCAGCTTCCTTCCTCTTCCTCTCTTCCTCGGCCTCCTTCCTCTTCCTCTCTTCCTCGGCCTCCTTTCTCTTCGCCACCACCTCCATAGCATCCGCCCAGATCTTCGAGTAGTTCACGCCTTCCCCATCATTGGCCTTGTTGGCTTGAGTCGCCATACCTATTATAAGAATAAAAGGGACAAGTTAGTAAAGGATGCATTTAACCCAATAAACATGAATGATAGTAAAATATGCATAAATGTGAACATACCTACGAGCATACGGGTTTGGTCCGGCTAAGTAACCTATCATACTAGCGGGATTAAATCCACCACGCCCTCTTCCTCTTCGTAGCCCAAGTTGTCGACCTCTTTGTTGTCTAGGAGCATGTTGGCTAGTCCTTGGTTGGCTTGGAGCTTGTTGGCTACCACTTGGTTGGCTTGGAGCTTGTTGGCTACCACTTGGTTGGCTTGGAGCTTGTTGGCTACCACTTGGTTGGCTTGGAGCTTGTTGGCTACTACTTGGTTGGCTTGGAGCTTGTTGGCTACTACTTGGTTGGCTACTACTTCCTTTTGCTCTTTTCCTTTGAGAACACTTTCTTGCATTGTGCCCTTCACCATTGCATGTTCCACACCGGGCTCTCTCACGAGGCTCTTGGAATTGGTCGTTGCCCGATTCCCGACCACCACCACGTCCCCATCCGTCCATGTCGCTCCTAAAACGCTTTGTCTTGCGTCTTCCACGTCCAACAACCTTCCATTTCGGATCGGGCCATAGTTGAATTCCATGGTACTCCGGCCATTGTGATTGGTCCAGGTATGGATGAAATCTAGGAGCCCATGTCTTCTTAGTAGTCTCAATAGAGAACTCAGCCTCTCGCACCGTGAGCGGATTATTGTAATCCAAATGTCGTCTGCGAGACGCCACGAGCAAGTGCGAGCACGCAAGATGAAGCAATGATGGCCTTCCACATGTGCACTCACAGGTCTTGAGCGAGACCTTGAAAGCTCGGCCTCCGTGTTGGACACCATCAGCCGTTGTACCTCCGGGCTCCGTAACTTGGTAAATTAGCTCGTCATTGTCATATTCCGTGACAACTTGGGAATCCGCTTTCCTTGTCTGAAATTGCATCCAATCGTCAACCTTCGGAGGGAACTTGTATTTGTAATTGTTCTTGTTGTCCCCCGCAATATGTCGGTCCGTTTCATTTGAGTATTTCAGAAAATACTCATTCATCATGTCGAATGTATATCGGACTATTGCCGTGACGGGCAATGCACGGACACCTTTTAGCAACTTGTTAAATGCCTCTGCCATGTTGCTTGTCATTTGGCCATACCTCCGGCCACCGTCATCAAAAGCTCGTGCCCACTTTCCCATATGTTCAATGTTCCTATTGAGCCACTCGCGACCACCGGCATTGAGTTCTTTGTTGACTAGCAATTTGTTGTACAAGTTAGAGAAACGACGTTCCGTGAAAGCGAGGCAACAATCCTGTAGATCATCGGACAAATCCTTGCTCTTGCATGCCCTATAGAAGTTTGAACAAAAGTGTCTCATGCACCAACGATGGTGCAATGGAGCATGGCCGGGAATATCAATCATCACAGCATTGAGAATTCCTTGATGACGGTCAGAGATGACACATATCTCCCTTTGAGGGGTTAATATCTTGGTTCTCAAAAGATAGAAGAACCACTCCCAATTATCATTGCTTTCTGCCTCCACCAAAGCAAACGCCAAAGGAATCAACCGGTTGTTCGCGTCATTGGCTATTGCAATCAAGATAGTGCCTTTGAATTGTCCGGTCATAAAGGTGCCATCAACAGAGATGACCGGTCTACAATGTTCAAAAGCCCGAACACATTGCTCAAAACCCCAAAATGCACGGCCAAATACTCGCACGGTTTTCCCGTTTACAACCCTTGTCTTGTTCCCATAAGGTTCAACCACATGAACCATGCTGGGGTTAGCATTGGCCATCGCTAACAACAACCTTGGGATTCGGTTATAAGATTCCTCCCAATCACCGTACAACATCTTGAATGCGGCTTGCTTAGCCTTCCATGCCTTCCCGTACTTCACCTCGTAGTGAAAGAGGGCTTTCACAAACTCTATGACCTGCTTGATGGTCATTATTGGAAACGACGCGATGTCATTGGAAAGCCTATAAGCGAGGAACTCGGAGGTGAGTTGCCGGTGCTCGTTCTTCGCATCCTTCCCATCCAACACCGGGCCTCGGCACATGTGAGTTGATACGCAACTAGATATGTGCCATTCAGGACCTCCCTTGAATGGTCTTGCACGCACTATCCAAGGACATCCTTCCTCCTCGCACTTCACCGTGTAACGCTTCTTGATGTCCGAGTGCACGACCGTGTAAGGACGATGATGCTTCACCGAGAAGTCCTTTATCCATTGCTTAAATTCCAACAAGGTCCTGAACCTTGATCCTTTGCAAAAGCCACTATTCACTTCATTTCCATCCCGGTAAGAACTTGTCCTTGGTCCGAGCACAATGCCTTTGCCACCATCTACCGTGGCTTTATCCGCGAGACTGAGATCACGAAACAAAGGCACCCGATGGTCCCGACCCAATACGGTATGGTGGATTTCGGCCTCTCTAGCCGTGAACCCCTCCTCGTCAACTTCTTCTTCGGGACCATCATCATCCGAGTCAGATGCATAGCCTCGAGAATACGGGAGGTCATGGTCCATGTCATCTTGTGTGATATATTTCTCTAAATCTCCAATATTGTTGTCGTGGAGTTCAACATCATCATTGTCATCTTCATCTTCACCCCCACAATCGTCATCTTGGTGTCTTGAAATCGGGCTCAATGTTTGGGTCAAGGGAGGTTCACGCCTTAGCTCTTGGTCTACGGGTGGAGGACTCATAGTACGCAATGGGGATGCCATACGGTTTAAGTCCAAAGACAATGAACTACCAACTTTCTTGGTGGCAAATAGCTCAAGAGCCTTGTCTAGTGATTCGGCCACCACCTCCTTGTATGCAAGCCAACGGGCCTCGGAGAAGATACGCATGGTCTTCCAACGGACATGCATTCCCAAGCCAACATTATGTCTTCCCTCCAACTCAATATCATCCTTTGGGTCCATCCATTTCAATTCAATCCTCAATTGCTCCAAGACCTCGGCATATGTTGGAGTACGCTCAAACACCAAATCGAGCTCGTCCGGGTCCGGTTCTATGTTACCTCTCAAAAAAGCATCCTTGTCTACATGGTGAACATGAACAATTCTTGCCATGCCTAACATAATCACAACAACAATACCATGGTCAACACACTTAATAGATACCCATGCTAACATTAACACAATACCAACACATATGCCAATACAAGAACATTCTACCGTGCATCTTACAAAAAAAAATAGGGTTTACAAGATATGGACCAAAAACAAGAAATTAATGGGTCAAATCAAAGATGAAGGGGAAGAATACCTCAAGGCACTTGGGGGGATCGAACTCCACGGAGAGAGGCTTCCGATTTGGACACTAGGAGGGAGAAGGTGGAGGGGGGAGAAGAGCCGCCGCCGCCGCCGCCGCCGTCTGTTAGAGCCTGGGAGAGGAATGAGATGGGTCTGGGAGGGCTGGCTCGCGCGCTGGTACATGACCTAAAGTGCGGCGCCAGGCGCAACGGCCAGTGCGGCGCCACGCTACAAGGCGCCGCACTATCGGGACCGGGCCCGCGGGGCTCCACGCTGGCAGGTGCGCGGCGCCAGGCGTACTGGCGCCGCTCTTCAGGGTGCGGCGCCATGCTGTGTGGCGTTGCAAAATGGGTTAGTTCCGTGAATTTGTTCTGGCCAGAGTTCATTTCGTGAAATTATTATTTCTTTAGGTTATTTTCGTCCATTCTGCCATCATCCGCTTGCGCAGCAGCAGTGCACGCCTCATCCTGACTGAGTATCCACCCGGAAGATGGGCCAATGCGAGGCGAGGAAGAAACTTAATTCGAAGCTGCTTTTACATATTTTTGTTTTTTGGAAATACCGATATTTGTTACGGAGCCAATAAAAAAGATGAAACAAACAATCCTCGTTGCATTCATTCACGTGCTGGCCTCAAATTGTAGTACGTACGGTTCGTTCGTGCACGCGCCCCCACCATCACCGTGTGTAGTCGTCTATGCTTGTGTCCCACCTTCACGTATCCATTAATTCTTGATCTCTACCCTACTTCTCCTACAATAATACTCCTTTTCGGAGTTGGGGACGCGGCGCATCTCCTCCTCTTCCTCGGAAAGTATTGCCTTGATGGTGTGGAGGCGGCGAGGCATGGTGGGTCGTAGCCATCTCATCGCCACGGTAGCCCAGTGGCGACCATAAACTTTATTTATAAAAATAATGAAATTGGTGTTACCCTAGCGCCAATTATGGTACTACTACTACTAGTTCTATGTAATTTACTCCATATAAAGAGAAACCCCCTGGTGTTCACTGGAGCAGTGGCCCCACCGGCCAGCCGAGCGGCCTGACGATGGATGGGCAGACGACGCCACCTCAGACGTCCCCTGCGTAGGCCTGAGTGAGTGGATAAACTTTTTGGGCATCAAAAGTTGGGCAACTTTTTTACTGACCCTGTCCTTGTTGCACGCAAGTGGGCATCGGCAACTTTGTGGTGTACAGTAGTACTCCTAGTCCTAGTACCAGGCATGGGAGGTGAATGGTCTCTCATCTTCTCCATCCTCCGAGTGAGTGAGTGTACGTAGAATCTACACCACGAATGATGCGTGCGCTGCTCCCTCCTCCGCAAGATGACAAGCGAGCGGGGGCGAACCAAAATCCAAGGAATGGCATTCAAGTTCATCAGCTCTCTCTCTCTCTCGCGCGCCGAAAGAGTCAATGGCTCCGAGCCTCACACGGGTGAGCCTCACGCACGGCAAACAGGCTAACCCTATCTGCTTCCTTCCCATTCACGGCGTGCACAGGCGTACGGGAAAGCAGGTCTCCGGAACCACTTGCCCTTATGATCCTGTACGAAAGAGGGCGAGTAAGGTTTTGAATAGCACTTCCCGCGACTGCTCAAGTTCGTCATCACTGCGCGTCTTCCCGGTCGTTAAGCCGGACCTCGTGCGCGTCGTCTTCAACGCCGACTTCTTCGACAGGCTACTGCACCAACGGCGACTACATCGACAACCGATCAGTACGTACACCGATATTTGTCATGGAGCCAATAAAAAAGATGAAACAAAAAAAAAATAGCACTATTAGAGTAGAAGAGGTTGAACTAGTGTGTGGTCGGACCGGGGGCGCAAAACTTTGCACAGCAAAAGTATGAGAGTGATGATTGACCCCTGTCCTCCTCTAGCATGGATTCTCTCCTGGCTGGCTGCCCCTCGTGATCGAAATCGTCCTCCTATCTGCTGCCTGCTGCCTGGACTTGGAGAGATACTACTGGCCGGTCACACACGACAAGAAAAGTAAACTTTGTGGTGTACAACAATAGTAGTAGTACCAATGCAACGGGTTTCAAATAATATATATATACTACGGCCTCTCTCATACTAGAGTAGAGTTTAACTATGAAAGACTTTCATACTATAGTTTAACTTCGAAAGGTATAGCCAAGTCTTTGGCAAAACCCGTGACAATTAAATCGGATAATAGGAGGAAGCAGTTTGTTTACTCTTTATTTGTTTTTTTGTTTTTTTTTTTGAAATTCCTGATTGGTCCAATACTCTCTTCGTCCGCATCAAGTTTTGAACCTTAAGTTTGAAAAGTAAACGGGCGGTATTCTAGGTTTACATGTCGTTTTGTGCCGGAGCAAAGAACACGAGACACAACTCGTCACACAAAAACTGGATTTTTAAATCTCGTTGTCATCTATCTCAACATCACACTTCATTTGTCGCATCTTAACGATCAAAGCTGTAGCTCGAGCTCGAAATAGACACCCGTCGATGCGTCAGCGATGGTGAGAATGGACCCAACCAGAAGCATTGACGCCACGAAGACGATGGCATCTACAAAGGCGAGGTGGAAACTTAGCGGTGGAGGTGATGTTGGCAAAAAAAGTGGCGAGGGTTTAGAGAAACGACCGGTAAGGGAGGCGAGGTTCAGTGATGGCCTTGGGTTACCTACAAGTAAGAGGATGTGGAACAGTGTGGCGGGGGGAGCCCAATGGAGCGGCGGAGAGTATTCTTTCCCCCCACCTTCTTCTCTGACAACAACGGTATGACGACCTCGCCCCATCGGGCGACCTAGCGAAGCACCATCTTGTAATCATTGTTTATAGGGAAAAAAATGTTTCAAGCTATTCCCCAACCAGTAGGCAGGACGAGAGGAACCAAATAAATTGAAGAGTTTGAAGCAGTTGTGGTGTCAAGTGAGATTCTACCAATTTAAGCAAAATTTCACGCTAGAACTTGACAAATAAACTAGAGAAGCAGCCATTACTAACTAACTAGTATTGTGATGGGCCGGGTCGTCCTGGTGGTACGGACTGGCTGGCTGTCGGACTAGCTAGACTCATCAACGGTAGCTACAGTGGTTGCAGTCCTGTCCCGGCGCATTGGGACCGACCGGCCGGCCTCAACGGAAATTTTGCCCGGCCGGCCGGCTTCGTGGCCGCCGTCGGCCAGCCACGCGCTGGACAAAACTAGGGGACGTGGAACTATATGCCTGAGAGGGAATAAGCTTTGGGGAGCAAATTAATTAAAAGTCTGGCCATATATTTGGCCGATGTAAGGTGATCGCGAGGAAGAAGAAACTTAGCGTTAGGGGTGGAGCTGCGGTGCCCGTCGACCGACGAGGACTCCTTCCTCATTCATTCGGTTGTTCGTCCGAACTCGTCTGCTACTAACTAAAAATCGTCTATATTCGCCTAAAATTGGCCAAGTTTGAATGAAATTTGACCAAACTTGAGATCTCAGGCTGGAAACGCGACTGAAAAGCTGGCCAAAAGTTACACCCGTTGGATTTTGGCATGAAAACGTCGAACCAGTCCTGTGGTGGCGCATTTGAGCCTCTCGATCGACGGAAATTGTGCCCGGCCGCCGTCAGCCACCACGTAATGCCTGAGTAAGCGTATAGACTCTCTCTCGTCTCTCATACACGGCTAGCTCATGCATCGTGGTCCAGTGTAGAGATATAGACTCTGGGCTGCTCACAGATGTGATGTGCTAGCTCTCTGACTGACACTGTACGTGCTATAACCGGTACGTGTTTCTATAATCGCACTAATTTATTATTATATTTTAACCATTCTAATATTTATTGTTTCTGTACAGACGATGCATGGATGATGACGATGCTGGATTTAATTTCAACATGCCACCTCCTCACCCATCTATAGGCCATGGCAGTTACTACACATATTATCGGCCATACGAGCAACCTCAGTCTTCGTACAACCCTGGACCATCGCAACCAACATATGATCCAATGATGGATTTCTTACATACTGATGTTGGTACGAGCCGAATTTCTAACAGTCAACAAAATACAGAAATCAGGGATCATTTTATACCATCCCCGCCAAATCTCCGCACAAATTCCAGGCCAACGGACACATGAAGTTATCCTTCAGATCACATATACGAAAGATGTGCAAGGAAACAACCGAGACAATAAAAACGATTATTGCAACTCCGGCGGTGTAGCCGGTTTCTATTTGAATATTAATATATCGTTCTATATTTGTAAGAGATATATTACTATTATCTTGTTTTGCTGCTTAAAAAACAATTTCAAATAAAAATTCACAGATATTTAAGATACAACTAAAATGAACCTATATACTTTTTGACTGAACCTGGCTCGCTCTCCCTATCGATCGTAGCTAGCTAGCTGCTGCTAGTGGGCATGCATCGGCAACTTTGTGGTGTAGTACTACACTAGCAGACTAGCAGTACTAGTACCAAGCTGCATGGGAGGTGAATGGTATATCTGATCTTCTCCATCAATAATGCAACTCCTGCTACGCTCTGCATGTGACTCTGTGAGTGTACGTAGAATCAGAATCCAAGGAATCACATTCAGTTCATCTGCCCTCTCTCTCTCTCTCTCACACACACACACGCACACGGAAAGAGTCGATCAATGGCTCTCCCAGCATCCGACGGCTGGGCTTCACGGCAAGCAGGCCACGGGCTAACCCTATCTGCTTCATTTCCATTCACGGGTGACATGGTGCAAGTCTCGTCTCGCTTCCTACATGCCGTGCCATCCTTGTCACTCAGATCATGGAGGCATTAATCGATCAAGTCCAAGCGGGTTTTACCAATCTACGAGGAGAAATATGTGTCGGACAAGTGTGCTCTTTCCATCGTAAGAGATTCTCCCGAATCGATACAGCGTATGTGGCTATATAGTTCAATGATTTCCTCACTTGTCCTGCAATCTATATATTCTATTATATACTAAAAGCAATATAAGGTTGTTTTTCGAGGCACCACATTAATCCACATCATCACTATTATATTAACCGTTGGATCTAAAATTTAAGGCTAGGATTTAAAGATAAGAAATGTTACTTGGACCGTGGTTGATACAAACAAAAGCCAACAATGTCACGTACCAAGAGTTAATAAACGTGAGAATCGGGAAAGATATGAAACCGGTATGCATGGTCAAAAGGGATTTGGTCACAGCCAAAAAAAAATTAGGAAAAGATTGGAGTCCCTGTCATACACGCTTTCCGTGTCTTTTTTTTCCAAACTGATGATCGTCTCTCTCAATTCCAACGCGTGCTTTAATTAGATCATATAATATCCTAACAAGAGGAGTCCCTGGCAAACACGTAGGCTGAACCAAAATCATTGCATTATATGCTTATACTTGTGTAATATATCCACACGTACATATGTTCCATCACACCATGTTAAACCACATCATTTTAATTATTTCTACTCATCTTAAATTTGCGGCTGAGATTTTACTAGAGATTAATAGGCACGTAATTGTGTAGACACCTTTGGTTTGTTCAATGTATAGAATATGGAAGGCACTCCCCACTGGTGGAAACAACCCCATGCGTCCCGGTTGGTAAGGGGCATTAGTCCCGGTTGCCCAACCGGGACGGGGCAATCGGGACTAAAGCCCGAACCTTTAGTCCCGGTTGCCCCACCAACCGGGACAAAAGATCATACACGTGGCAGCTGCACCGTGCGAGGAGGGGGGGGCTTTAGTCCCGGTTCGTAATACGAACCGGGACTAATAACCTTCTGCCGCGGCAGAGATTTGGCCCATTTCTCTGCCGCGGCAGAGAATTCATTTTTGCACATTTTGTTGCCGCGGCAGCATTTTCGCCACTTTTTGTGCCGCGGCGGAGAATTCATTTAGGTTGTTTTATTGTTTATTTAGTGTTTTGCACTTATCAATGAAGGAACCTTATATTACACAAGATCATCATGACAATATTACATTTAATACACGGATCACGGATCGAGTTCATGCACTACATACAAAAGTATTCCCCTTGTCTATACACGGATCGAGTTGCTATTTTTACAATCCCTATTGTCTATACATAGCAGAATAGTACTCCCCTTTCGGGTCTAGGACTTCTGCATCTAAGAATCCCGCCAATTCCTCCTGAATTGCTCGTACGCGATCCTTTGGCAGAAGACCGTCCCGTAGACGTTCGATCTGATTTAAAAAAGGAGTCAGCCTATATGAATATGAAACTAAACACAATTTGATTGTAATTAAAAACTATAGAAATTGTTTACATACGTGGAGTTGCTCTAAATTTCTGCCCTTCTCATCGCACGTCTGCCGGATGAACTCGCATACATAGTATCCACATAGATTGTTACCTGGTCCCTGCGTCAGGTACTTTACGACAACAGAGTTCAATCAAAATAATAATCAAGCATGATAATAACTGTATCAAAACTAGAATCAAAGAGATGCGCGGATATAGCTAGTGGTGCTTACATCTAGTGGTTGAAATGTAAGCTCCTCTTTCCAAACACCCCTAGCCTTCTTGGTGAACCGTTTCCAAGCGCTGTCCGGCGTAGAAAACGAATAAAATAAGTTATTAAGTACTTGATATCATAAAATTCACGAACGTTGCCGATATAGTGTCGTAATGATTAGAATTACCGCTGGAGAAGTATCTGCATGTCCTTCCACGTCTCAAGGGGTTTATGTTCGAGTCCATGACTAGTACACGCCCTTTGTCAAGTTGAATGATTAACAGAATATAGTGGTACCTGCGAATGCAGAACTTATCAATTATATACTTAACATCGAGTAAGCAAAATAGAAAGTGTATACAAGACAATAACACTCACTGGAAGTTGTAAGGAAATAGTATTTCCCTTTTGGTTTCTTGAAACCTTAACGCGTGTACTATATTATCCTCCGTATCCTGGGGGCTTATTTTGAGATTAGCTTCATGAACCCAATATGGGTCAATGAAGCCAATGTCATAGATTTGTCCTCTGCTGCATTCGAGAATCTTCATTCTGCATATTAAAGTATGATTATATACATGCAATAAACAAAATAATATAGATGGAGACTAAATTAATTACAGAATTAGTACTTACAGACAATAGGCACTCATGATCGATTTGTCCAAGGCGTCTTGATTGAATAATTGAAATAGTTCATCAAATTCAATGGATATCATGTCATCACTTTCTTTCCCATGATGCTTTTTTGTAACCCTCAGCACTATCCTGTTAGCCCCGGCACTTGTGGCATGCATGTACCAGTTATGCAATCTTCGCATTTTTGTTGAAAGATTGTTTACCTCCTCAGGTTTGACGAGAGGTTTGTCGTACTGGTATTTGTATGCTACTTCACTCACGGGGAAGAACTCTAACTGGGATAAGTACTGGGCAATACTCATACCTTGAGCAGCGGCAGCTTCTCCGTATTGTGCAAGCACCTCTGGATCATACTGCACTTCGGCCCCATATTTGCTCGACCCCACATTGGTTTGGGAAATCACCTTGAGAGGGGCGCAAGTCTGTTTTGCTTGTTCTCCGAGCTGGGCAATAGATTTCTCGCTTGCATCAGTACTGCTCTTCGAGGCTTTTTGTGCCGCATGTGACTTGAGAATAGAACGCTCATAGTCTGATGACAGCTTTGGCTCGGGTTGATGAAGAGTCTTTAGCATTTTCAACACTTTGGCTTTTTCTTCTTTGGTGCTGGGGAACTCTGGCTCTTTCGGCCGCCTCAGCTTAGCGAAAAACGCTGCCGTTTCCGCATCAACCCGAGCCGCAGTCTCCTCTTCAGTACAGTCATAAGCTCTCTTGGGAGGAACCGTTGGTACTTTTGGAAGAGGCTCTTGTTTACGTTTCGGCGATCGCTTACGACGCACAGTAGCGGTACGCTTACGCTTTTTATCCTGAGGCGCCGGCGATGGCTCCCGCGGCGATGGCTGCACCGGAGATTGGTGAGGCGACGGAGCCGGGTGAGGCGACGAAGACGGCTGCCGCGGCGGCGACGACCTCGCTGGAGACGGGTGAGGCGGCGGCGAAGATGGCCTTGGCGTGTGATTTCGAAGCACGATACAATCCTTCGGCCATATAATGGTGACGTTTTTTGCGTCACCCAGCACAGTCACATCCCCTTCACCAGCAGGGTAGTGAAGATCCAAAACCTCAAAGGTGGGCATGATTTCATCCACGCCGACAACAGCGTAGCCCTCTGGAACCGGACGACTGTGGTAAGTTGGTGTGGGTCCAATTGGTAAGGCATAGCCGACCGCCACCTTCATTGATATGTTCACAACTTTGACATGTAGCTCGCAGTGTGTCATCTCTGTGATATCATCCACTGGGTAGCCAAAAGGAGCCATCGTCGGTGCATCATCGGCATCGCCATTGTCATCACCCGGGACCTCGGTGGAAGCCACACTGCTTTTTCGATTATTCGATAGGCCGGTAGCATCGAATGCAGTGTGCTGCTGAGATGGGGCGCCGGTAGTACTTTGCTCTTTAAGTGAGTTAATTTCATTTTGTTGTTGCTTTAATCGTTCTTCAATTAAACGCATTCGCTCTTTCTGACTTTCTGCTTCAACTGCCGCCCTGTCCTTACTCCTCTGACGGCTTCTATCAGGATATTTCTTCCTCTCTTCGGGAAACCCAGTCCTCCATGATTGGGAGCCTATTGTGCCTCGTGTTCGTCCATCATGTTCCTTATTTCCAAGGGCGAGTGTGAGCTCATCATTCTCTCTATCGGGAATGAAGTCCCCATCTTTAACAGCCTTTACTGCTTTTCTCATTCTCTCGATTGGCAAGGGGTCTTCTTTATGTCGTATGGTATATATACACCTCCCTTCCGAGTCCAACGTGCCCCCATGCCCGTAAAACCAATTCCTTGCACGTTCTACCCAATCGTCTGTCTCTGGGGTGATATTTTTATCACGCAGTTCCTGCTCAAGTTTCTCCCACTTAGGAATGCCAGCCCTGTAGCCACCTTGCCCCATAGTATGGTGATACTTCTTGTTAGCAGCATTCAGCTTATTCGTTTCAGACATTTTCTTAGCTTTTTCTGATTTCTTGTATTCCACAAACTCATCCCAGAATGGTTTTATCTTCTCAAACCGAATATTCTTGAAATCGGGAGTCTTCTTTTTCACGACATAGTCAAGGTGCAATCTTTTCTTCCAGTTGGTGAAACACTGGGCCATCTTCTTCAAAGCCCACTCCCTGACCTTAGCCTCCATGGCTCTCCCATGTTGTAAGGCGTCCTCAACTGGATCCTCCGCATTTGGATCCAGCTCTATCTTCGGTAGTTTGAAATTAACCATGAGCCTCTTCCACAGTAAATCTTTGGCGTGGTTAGGGACAAATAAACATGTTCCCTCTTCATCCGCATTAGCAGGCCTATTCCAATTTCTAATGGTGATCGGGATTAAGTCCCTAACGATTACTCCGCATTGTGCCACAAATTTGGTTGCGACAACTTCGGGAGCTGTCGGTCTGCCGTCTGCAGCGACATCTTCGATCCTGAACCTCTCATGGTCTTCCAACTTTTTGGTTGGGCCTCGTCCGCTCTTTTCAGTAGATTCCTTCGATTCGGAGGGCTAAAAGAAGAAAGACCGCCGTTACTATTTCTATATAGATAGCAGATGATTAATTAATGAATTGATTTATATTACATGCACCTTGCCGGAGCGGTCGTCTTCTCGATTACACAAGGCATCGCCTTCTCCCTCGCGGAAGGCAACACCTTCAACCTCAAACAAGTTGTCTACTCCGGTAAAAAGAGGATCACCCTCACCGGAGTTGTTCAGAAACGTTGATACGTCTAAATTATCTTCCCCACGGATCACACCTTGGATCAACTCTTCCTTTTCTTCGTCTCTGACGTGTGGATCCATATTTTCTGCATAGGTGGAAAAACGAATAAGTCAAAGCGGCTAAAGGAGAAAGTTAAGGAGAAACCCTGATATATACATACACAATAATAAAAATGAAGAGAAACCCTAAACCTAGCTACAAAAAGGAAACCGTGTAGTAGATAGGTAACTCTAGCTAAAATCAACGGTTATCAATATTCCGGAGTTCCGAGGGGTGTAACCTAGTTCGGAGAAACCTCCGATGCATATGAGAGGGGAACCCACATGCACCTAAGGGGTATTAATGATTCCTTATCTAACTACAGTGACTGGCAATGTGAATCGGGTCTGGGGCTACCCACATTGACTGACCAGTGGGGCCGAAGACCAATAATACCAAACTAATTAATAAACCTAATAATACCTAACTAATAATAAACCTAATAATCGAAACACCGAAAAGAAAGGGAAACAATCAACACATGGCATCGATGCAATGCTCAAGCAAGTATGATGATATGACAAGTTAATTTGCATTGGAATGTAACCCTAAGACATGCTCGACGATTTAATCGGGGTTCCAACGGGTGAAAACCCTAACTCGGGGAAACTCCGGAACATATGAGAGGGGTGCATTTGTTCTTCTAATTATACTTGTCATTTAAATTGTTGAACAATGCATGATTATAGGATAAATAGATAGGTTTCATTTTTCTGAACAATTTGATATATTATTTGTATTTTTCTGACTTATAAATAAAAAGATATTGAATTTACAAGTTTATATCAATTTCTGGAATTATTAAATCATTTAAAATTGAATTACTGTGTCAATATGACATCAGCAAAGGGTTGGTTTTTTTTTACCAAGACAGAACCTAGCCACTGTCACTGAGTGCTGGGCCCTATGCCACATCAGCAAGCCACCGTGGTGGTCAAAGGTCAGCGGGCCCGTGGGCCACGTCAGCGTGACGCCGGGGTGACATCATCTCGGCGGCCACCGTCGGGTGCTCACCGGGGACGGCGCTGTGGCGGCTACAACAAGCAAGCGGGCAAACGGAGGGCACTGGGAGGTGCAGAGGCTCACCGCGCGTTAGAGAGAGGCGGCGCCGCTCCTTCTTGGTCACCGGAGCGTCGCCTCCGTCGAGCAGTTATAACCAAACAACTAAATCATCTAACAACGAAATCATCTAACAACGAAATAATCATCTACACATACACCTAAAATAATCATCAACTAAATCATCTAAATACACCTAAATCATCTACATCATCTAAATACACCTATATCATCTAACAACTAAATCATCTAACAAATAAATCATCTAACAACTAATACACCTAAAATAATCATCACCTAAATCAACTAAAAAACTAAAAAAGGGGAGCCTCGGGTACGTGCGGTACCGGCGGTGACGGTGGGTGCGGGCGGCACTATGGCGATCGGGGAGGAGAGGGAGAGGCGGCGTGGTGGCGCGACGCTGGTACCGAGGCGGCGGCGCTGGTACGTGGAGGATGGAGGCGCCGGTGCTGGCCGGTACGGAGGACGGAGGCGGCGCTGGTACGGAGGACGGAGGCAGCGCGCGGCGATGGACGGAGATGAAGGGTGGAGGCGGCGGTGCTGACGGCGACACCGGGCGCGCAAGGATGGGGCAGCCTGCCGGCGTCCGGGGGATCGGGGCGGCGGCGTCTCTATGCGGCGCGTCGGGTTGCAGAGAATGGAGAAGGGGAAGAAGAAGAAGAGGCGTGCGCAGTTATAAAGGAAGGACCTTTAGTCCCGGTTGGTGGCTCCAACCGGGACTAAAGGGTCATACGTCCCGGTTGGAGCCACCAACCGGGACCTATACTCCAAAATTTTCAGAAGACAAAGGGTTGGCGCGCAGTGGGTCTTTAGTTCCGGTTGGTGGCTCCAACCGGGACATATTCCCCTGTTTTCAAAAAAATTCAGGTGTTTTCTCTCTGTTTCCGCCTTATTTTTTATTTTGGGGTTTAAATTTGTATTGTTTTTTAAATGATAATTAATTTGGAATTTAGAAAAACTTTAAACATAAAAAGTGTTTGGATTTGAATAAATAATTCAAAACCATTTTCTGTTTTAAAAAATAATTAATGTAACCATTTAAAATATGAACCATTTACAATTAAAAATGAATTAACTTTTATTTTTTTAATATCAATTTGGAATTTAGAAAAACTTTAAACATAAAAAGTGTTTGGATTTGAATAAATAATTCAAAACCATTTTCTGTTTTAAAAAACAATTAATGTAACCATTTAAAATATGAACCATTTACAATTAAAAATGAATTAACTTATATTTTTTTAATATCAATTTGGAATTTAGAAAAACTTTAAACATAAGAAGTGTATGGATTTGAATAAATAATCCAAAACCATTTTCTATTTCTAGAAAATAATTAATGTAACCTTTTAAAATGAATTAACTTATATTTTTTAATATTAATTTGGAATTTAGAAAAACTTTAAACATAAGAAGTGTATGGATTTGAATAAATAATCCAAAACCATTATCTATTTCTAAAAAATAATTAATGTAACCTTTTAAAGTTAATTAACTTATATTTTTGAATATTAAGTTGGAATTTAGAAAAACTTTAAACATAAGAAGTGATAGGGGACGGCCATTGTTCGGATTTTTCCTTTCGAAACATGATCAATATACCAAGTCTGGTATTTTTCCTTTCAACTATGTAACATAATATGACACCACGCGAAGGATTTTCATTGTTCGGATTTTTTTTGAATTTATTATGCCCGTTTTGAATTATTTGAATTTCTAACTATGGTCGAACCGGTGTGCATGAAGATAGGGGACGGGCATTGTTAGAACTTGCATTGGATCTCTGAAGAAACCACATATTGCGAGTCTAAAAATGATTTTTTCAAAAAATCACGGGCGATAGATCATGTACCTGTAGTACAAACCGGACCCACTTCCTTCCGATTCGGCAGACATTTGTCCTTTTTACCAGGAATGGACGAAAAGGTTTGAGATGTACCGGTTGGGATATAGTCCATGTAAGGTGGTCTAGTATTTTAGGAAAATAGGACGGTAGCATTCTGAAACGGCATTTTGGTGGTTACTTCACAAAACGACCCGTTTTTTGCGCTCGGAAAATGGAAAAGGGCTTTTCCGTGCGACAAAAAGGAAAACTTCCTCCTGCAACATTGTTCTCCATACCAATGTCCACACACATGCATAATATGGGCACAACATCACAAACTATGCCGTGATTCAGCACATAACATCGGTCATTTGGACCGAAAGCCATGAAACCTCGAACATGATAGGTCATTTTGTGAAGGTTTTTTCGAAACATGATCAATATACCAAGTCTGGTATTTTTCCTTTCAACTATGTAACATAATATGACACCACGCGAAGGATTTTCATTGTTCGGATTTTTTTTGAATTTATTATGCCCGTTTTGAATTATTTGAATTTCTAACTATGGTCGAACCGGTGTGCATGAAGATAGGGGACGGGCATTGTTAGAACTTGCATTGGATCTCTGAAGAAACCACATATTACGAGTCTAAAAATGATTTTTTCAAAAAATCACGGGCGATGGATCATGTACCTGTAGTACAAACCGGACCCACTTCCTGCCGATTCGGCAGACATTTGTCCTTTTTACCAGGGATGGACGAAAAGGTTTGAGATGTACCGGTTGGGATATAGTCCATGTAAGGTGGTCTAGTATTTTAGGAAAATAGGACGGTAGCTTTTAGTCCCGGATGTAGTCACTAACCGGGACTAAAGATATTTCCCGCCATTTCCCAAAGCTTCACGCCAAGTTTTCCCGCCCTTTCCCTCTATATTTAGGGTGATCGTGTCATGGCTATCCACACATCCACACCTTCTGAAGGGATTGCGGCAGAGTGGGCCAGACAACACTAATAATAGGGGTGAGTGTCGACATTATGTCGTGCGGCTTGTACCTTGTCCCGGATGGTGTCACCAACCGGGACTAAAGATGAACCTTTAGTCCCGGTTGGAGACACCAACCGGGACTAAAGATGAGTCAGCACTAATAATAGGGGTGAGTGTCGACATTATGTCGTGAGTGTCGACATTATGCCGAGCTGCTTGTACTATAAATATGCATCCTTGTGAGTCCAGTCCTCCAGCCAGTTTGAGGCATCTCCAAGATGGTTTTAGAGAGCAGGGACACCACTACGGCCAGTTTCAGGGAGATGCCGACGGAGCCCAGTCCTCCGGCATCTCCGAGAAACTGGTCATAGAGGCACTCCCTAATATGTGAAATTAGTTAGCTCCGAGGCGTATTGATCTAGTTAGTGAAGTTACAAGCTGCAAGATGGTTTTCGAGAGCAGGGACACCACTGCGGCCAGTTTCAGGGAGATGCCGACGGAGCCCAGTCCTCCGGCATCTCCGAGAAACTGGTCATAGAGGCACTCCCTAATATGTGAAATTAGTTAGCTCCGAGGCGTATTGATCTAGTTAGTGAAGTTACAAGCTGCAAGATGGTTTTCGAGAGCAGGGACACCACTGCGGCCAGTTTCAGGGAGATGCCGACGGAGCCCAGTCCTCCGGCATCTCCGAGAAACTGGTCATAGAGGCACTCCCGGTCCAGCCACAAAATGGGACTAACACTCAAGACATTTATTAATATTAAAAACTGAGACTACAAAACCGGGACTAAAGGCCACAAACCGCGAAAGATATCCTTCGGTCAAGCCACAAACCGCGAAAGACATGAACTAGAGTTACATAATATGAGCATGAACTTCTTGGCATATGTCATTCCTTATGACCTCTTCAGACGTAACCATGGAGCATCTTCTTTACTTAACGGAATGCTTGGGTCAGTTTTCACTGTGAAGGGCGGAATTTCATCAAACTTATTATAATCTTCTGACATGTCTGTCTTGTCCTCGATTCCCACGATGTTTCTTTTCCCTGAAAGAACTATGTGACGCTTTGGATCACCATATGATGTATTCGTTTGCATATTTTTTCTTTTTTTCGGTCTGGAGGACATGTCCTTCACATAGAAAACCTGAGACACATCATTGGCTAGGACGAATGGTTCATCTCTATAACCAAGATTGTTGAGATCCACTGTTGTCATTCCGTACAACTGGTCTATCTTTACCCCTTCCCCATTCAGGTTGACCCATTTGCAGCGAAACAAAGGGACCTTAAAAGAGACTCCATAGTCTAGTTCCCATATCTCCTCTATGTAACCATAATATGTGTCCTTTTGTCCATTCTCGTCTATTGCATCAAAGCGGACACCACTATTTTGGTTGGTGCTCTTTTTATCTTGGGCGATCGTGTAGAATGTATTCCCATTTATTTCGTACCCTTGGAAATTCAATACAGTAGAAGATGGTGACGCGGCCAACAAGTATAGCTGATCTCCAACAGTGGTGTCATTCAAGAGATGTGTCCGCATCCAACCACCGACAGACTTCATGTGTTCATCTGTAATCCATGATTCAGGCTTCCCCGGGTTTTTGGAGCGTACAATATTCTTGTGTTCCTCCATATACGGAGCTGCCAAGGTGGAATTATGTAGAACTGTGTAGTGTGCTTTAGTGAAAGAATCCCCGTCCCTACATATCAGTGCTTTCTTTCCCAGCGTGCCTTTTCCACTTAGTCTTCCCTCATGCCGCGAGTCAGAAACACCAATCGGCTTAAGGTCAGGAATAAAGTCAACACAAAACTCAATGACCTCCTCTGTTCCATATCCCTAGGAGATGCTTCCTTCTGGTCTAGCACGGTTATGAACATATTTCTTTAAGACTCCCATGAACCTCTCAAAGGGGAACATATTGTGCAGAAATACCGGACCGAGAATGGCAATCTCTTCCACTAGATGAACCAGGAGATGCGTCATAATATTGAAGAAGGATGGTGGGAACACCAATTCAAAACTAACAAGACATTGTACCACATCCTTAAGTAACCTTGGCAGAATATCTGGATTGATTACCTTCTGAGATATTGCATTGAGGAATGCACACAGCTTCACAATGGGTACTCGAACATTTTCTGGTAGAAGCCCCCTCAATGCAATCGGAAGCAACTGCGTCATAATCACGTGACAGTCATGAGACTTCAGGTTTTGGAACTTTTTCTCTGCCATATTTATTATCCCCTTTATATTAGATGAGAAGCCCGACGGCACCTTGATACTGTAAAGGACTTCAAAAAAGATTTCCTTCTCTGCTTTGGTAAGAGCATAGCTGGCACGACTTAAGTGACGCCCTTTATCCGTCTTGTTATCTGTATGCATGTTCTTTGGGTCTTTCATAATTTGTTGGTCCTCCCGTGCTTCAGGTGTATCTTTTGTCTTCCCATACACGCCTAGGAATCCTAGCAGGTTCACGCAGAGATTCTTCGTCACGTGCATCACGTCGATTGAAGAGCGGACACGCAGGACTTTCCAATATGGCAGCTCCCAAAATATAGATTTCTTCTTCCACATGGGTGCGTGTCCTGTAGCGACGTCGTTCGGAACTGATTGACCGCCGGGACCCTTTCCAAAGATTACTTCTATGTCCTTGACCATACCAAATACATCATCACCAGCTGGGAGTTCAGGCTTCTTCCGGTGATCTGCCTCACCTTTGAAATGCTTGCCTTTCTTTCTTACGGGATGATTGGTCGGAAGAAATCGTCGATTCGCTAGGTACACAACCTTCTTGCATTTATGCAAATATGTACCTTCGGTCTTATCTAAACAGTGGGTGCATGCCTTATATCCTTTGTTTGTCTGTCCTGAAAGGTTACTAAGAGCAGGCCAATCATTGATGGTTACGAATAACAACCCTCGTAGATTAAATGGCTCCTGTTTGTTCTCATCCCACGCACGTACACCTGGTTTGCCCCACAACTGTAAGAGTTCTTCAACTAATGGCCTAAGGTACACATCAATGTCGTTGCCCGGTTGCTTCGGGCCTTGGATGAGCACTGGCATCATAATGAACTTATGCTTCATGCACAACCAAGGAGGCAGGTTGTAGATACATAGAGTCACGGGCCAGGTGCTGTGACTGCAGCTCTGCTCCCCAAAAGGATTCATGCCATCCGTACTTAGACCAAACCATAAGTTCCTTGCGTCACCTGCAAAGTCTGGGAAGTCTCTCTCGATTTTTCTCCACTGTGACCCATCAGCAGGGTGTCTCAACTCCCCGTCTTTCTTACGGTCTTCTTTGTGCCATCGCAACAACCTGGCATGCTCTTTGTTTCTGAACATGCGTTTCAACCTTGGTATTATAGGAGCATACCACATAACCTTAGCAGGAACCCTCTTCCGGAGGGGCTCTCCCTCAACATCACCAGGGTCATCTCGTCTGATCTTATACCGCAACGCGTTGCATACCGGGCATTTATCTAAATTCTCATACTCCTTACCGCGGTAGAGGATGCAGTCATTAATGCATGCATGTATCTTTTGCACATCTAATCCCAGAGGACAGAGAGTCTTCTTTGCTTCGTAGGTACTATCGGGAAGTTCGTTATGTTTTGGAAACTTCGGCTTCATTATTTTCAGCATCTTTTCAAATGAGGAGTCAGTTAGACCACACTCTGCCTTCCATCGCAACAATTCCAGTGTCGTACCGAGCTTTGTGCTGCCATCTTCACAATTTGGGTACAACAATTTCTTGTGATCTTCTAACATTCCCTCTAACTTCAACTTCTCATTTTCTGTTTCACAGTCTCGCTTTGCATCAGAAATGACCCTACCAAGTTCATCAGCCGGCTCATCTGATGCCCGTTCTTCACCTTTTTCCTCTCCATTGTCTTCCATTGCAGTATCACTGTATTCAGGAAACATATGATGATAGTTGTTATCATCATCTTCTTCTTCACCATCTTCCATCATAACCCCTCTTTCCCCGTGCTTGGTCCAGCAATTATAGTTGGGCATGAAACCTTTCATAATCAGGTGGCCGCGAATGATTTTCGAGGAAGAGTACTCCTTGTTGTTCCGACATTGAACACATGGACAACGTATAAATCCATTCTCTTTGTTTGCCGTAGCCACATCGATAAATTTATCCACGCCTTTGATATACCCGGCTACCCGCCGGTCACCGTACATCCATTCCCGACCGTTCATCTGCATCATATAAGTAAGTTTATCAAAAAACAGGACATCATAAATAGTGAAATAACCAATTCACACCGACACATGAATTGTATCAATGACCTAGAAAAGATAAGATTGCTAACCTCGATCGAGGGAAATAAAGAGGAGAAAGCTCAAGTGCGTCTCGAACACCTTCTATATTTTTGTTCTATGAGAAATTCAACGGGATTTTTCACTCAAACATTTCAACAAACACCTTCAATGCATGCATGAAAAAAAACTAGTACACACCCTCACACCTTACACCATTCGAAAAAACAGAGTGGAGGCAGAGGGGGCTGGGGCGTTGCATTTATAGAGGGCAAGGGGCCTTTAGTCCCGGTTGAAGCCAGCAACCGGGACTAAATGTGCGTTCCAGGCCACGTGGTTGTGGCCAAACCTTTAGTCCCGGTTGGT
Source organism: Avena sativa (assembly GCA_916181665.1). Taxonomy (NCBI): domain Eukaryota; kingdom Viridiplantae; phylum Streptophyta; class Magnoliopsida; order Poales; family Poaceae; genus Avena; species Avena sativa. The sequence goes on along the minus strand of OV702300.1, from coordinate 24,198,724 downwards.
GGCTCCAACCGGGACGCATGCCCCCTTACCAACCGGGACCCATGCCCCCTGGCCCCGTGCCCGCTCCAACCGGGACGCGTGCCAGCATTAGTCCCGGTTGCTGGCGCAACCGGGACTAATGCTCCGAGGGGTCGCGAACGGATAGCACGTTTTCTACTAGTGCCCTTACCTGGTAATACGACATAAAAGAACCCGCAACTGAGAGTTGATACTCCACATTTGCTTGGTGAAATCTGGTAATATGGAAGGGACTCCGTATTATATTAAATCACATTTGCTTGGTAAAATCTATATCTATCTAGGACTCTAATGTTGTGAGCTCGAACTTCCATACCAGGTAAAACATACTACTTCCTCCGTTTCGGTTTATAAGACTTACGCGTATTTCTAGGTTGATAAATTAACCAACTTAGCATGAGGTACATAAGATAAAAACTATATTATTAAAAACTTCAAATGTTATATTTTCTAATGATATAATTTTTATATTATATAATTTATTTTATATAGCTCATGCGGACGACCAAGGTATACACGTGAGTCTTATAAACTGGGATAGAGGGAGTAGCAAACAATCATTGTTATTTTAAAAAATCACACGAGGGTGTCAAAACATATCACTCTAGGACTCTAGCGTAACCAATAAAACTAGAGTGGATTATAAATTATAAACCTCGAATTGAACAACCAAAAAAATACAATTATAGATTTATATATTATCTGTAAATATATTACAACATATATAAGTGATGCTTAATTAGACAGGATTAACACGAATAGTGGAAAATTTGGAAAACCAAAACCAAAGGGACCACAAATATTTATCAAAAACGATGTTGGCATTGATTGCAGAATCATCATAACATGGTGTATGGTGAGTATAAGGATCACATTAAATTAGTATATATACTAAGTTATAAGTATATCGATGCATAAAGTGCAGTGGTGCTAGCATGAAAATATGTAAAAACATTCCAAACCTACTATTTTATTAATAATATTGATCTCACAGCTTATATAGATCTTCTGTTATCGCCATATTTTGGCCAAAGGAGGAGATGTGCCGTAATCAAGATGGGCTTGGAAGATACATATATGCAACGTGTTGTTGAATCGGCCTTGTGCGTGGGTTTGGGCTAAATTGCCCGTGTATCTGTATATTGTAGTAGGTTCCGTTTCGGTTTAGGTAAGAGATAGAGTTGTAGAGTTATTCCAAAGATAGAAAGTCTCCGGACTACCTAAGGTTATTGAGAAAAGGAGGACAATCACGTTCACAACAAACACAATCTCGGCGCATCGCCACCCCTTGTTTCTAGGGTTTCTTTCGGGTAAGTGTCATGCTGCCTAGGCAGTATTTGCTTATGCGTTATTTGGTGTTACTCGTACTGAAGCCTTGTTGATGGCGAGTAATACTATTATCATAGATTTGTTTAGGTTAGCATCGGTACTTTTCGCTATGATTGTTTAAGTTATGCTACCTCTAGTTACCTCGCTGCCTTTGCACCTTTTCCCGGGTGTAAGGGTAGCATCTTGCTTGATCCTTATTCAGTTGATTCGATCTGTTATAGTTATGCCTTGTTTTCCAAGGTTTAGTTTGATATCCACGTAGTCAGGCCTTGCAAACGGGTTGAACGATCCAGTAGTACGTAAGGATATGGTTTGCTAGTTCGAGAGGAGTTGTTCCGGTAATTGATTTTTCGTCGGTTGTTAGGCCTCCTCTAGGGTTAGTTTTCTATCATCTTTTGTATCTGCCAGACTCAATTACGTGTAGGACGTTCCAATTACGTGGTGAAAACATTAAACTGTCGTAGATCGATTTAACTTATATTGATGAAGCAAAACCCCATGTTATCATAGATCTAATGCAGAACCATGGGACAATCGGCTCCAGGAGCCGATTCACAGGGAAACCTGGGAGCCGGTCACGGCTCGAATTTTACGTATACTTGTTTACCATGCAGGAAACTGATCGAAGCAATCCATCACCTTCCTGACCAGTTATAGGTCAGGTGGCACGCCCTCGAACCAAGCCAGGACGTGTGCCGGAGTTTTGCGGGCCGTTGCCCGAGGGACCAGGGCCCACCAGCAGTTCTGGGAGCCTCCCGGCTCTTCGTGTTGCTCGTCGCTGCTCGCCGGTGGGTTTTGACAGGCAACATCTTCATAATTGTGCACGACATTATCTTACTATCAGTATTTTTATATTATTATTATACCAAACATCATCAACCAAGAAATGACTCATTGATCTTATTAACTTGCATGAACATTATGGGGCAAGAATTTCTTATTTAGGCATGAATATATGTAGGTTTTCCTAAATCCAAATTGATCTAAAATAATTGAGTATAACATGAGTTTTAACAAGTGCATCCTATAGTATTTTACGTATCATAATAATTATTGTGACTACAAAACTTTTGAAATTATAATAGAGTAGTAATTTTTTAAAAGTGATAAAAAATTAGGCACATTGAGACATTGCCCTCGCATTTGCGAGGGCCACCATGCTAGTTTCCCATAACAGCAGAGTAATTAATTTATGTGCACGTTTTATGTTGGGGTCACGATGCTCAACATATGTTTAGAGGTGTCGATCAACCTTAGGTTGATCTTTAGTTTCTAAACAGCCCCTACCCCTACCCCCGCGATAATTTGCACATGGGAGTTTACTAGTTTTGTTTGGTGCATGTATGCCGTTTGGTGCATTGACAGTCAGGATATACGATTTCGTGATGCATGTGTGGTCACTAATGGAGGGTGTCAGAAACGGGAGGCACGACCGAAAACCATGGCAACTGTTATGGTCGAGGCGATGCTATGATGAAGATAAAAGTTTTGAGGGGTGAGGAGAAGCCAAACCAACAGCCTGCCAGGGAATATGAAAGCGGCAATGATCCCTGGCCACAAAACTAGCAAATGCAAAAGCGAGATCTATCAAAAAGCTCATGTCCTCACCTATCTTCTTCTTGGCCTATTTGCTCTCTGTTTTTGTACAGTGCGTGCATGATAAAGTGAGACGAAATGAGAGAACGAAGTGAACTGAGGGAGCTATGTTGATGGTAATTTCAGGTTTATATAGATTATTAACAGTCATGAGTACAATTGTGTGTGTTGATTGCAAGTGACAAATGTTGTTTGGATATATATATTGATTGGATAATGACAATATTCTAACTATTAGACAATATATATGAAAACACAATAAAAAATACTCCGATATCACGCAAGACCACTTAATCACTCTGAAATATGATCATGTGACACTATAAAATTATCATGATAAGGATGGCACGCTCTTTGCGCCTCCCCGGTGTGCCATAGTTCATCTTCTGTAAGGTGGGTTATCATCCCTACAAAGCTAATTTCTGTTTCTGTCTCACCAATGAGAATGACACTTGAGTTACCGATCTAAGCTAGATCTCTATAATTTTACCAAGATTATTGAAAAACACTTTCTTCTTTTCTTGAGTCGAAAAAGCTAAAAAAGTGCTCTATAGCCACGTAGTCGAGAGGACGGACAATGGGAAACCATTTGGGAAGAATTGAAACCTAGAGATTATTATCCTACGGTAGGTTTATACTAAAATTTTATATTTTTCCACATATATCAATTAGAAGTACAATTTATTTAGTTACTTAATATATATTTACTGTTAACAAAGTGGACAAATATTATCATTAGTTTTCGATTACATAGTCATGATGTCTATGTTCGAAAAAATACAGTTGATATGTGCTAAATTTTTACCATATTTTGCAATTTAAGTTTTTATTTATATTTATGAGAGATTGTGTCCTACAAATATCATTGATTTACCTAAACCTTATGATTCATGACACTTGCATCCATTATAGTGTATATATATATTTGAGTATGACGATATATATATCCATATATATTTGAGTACGACGATAGATATATCCGTATATATTTGAGTATGTCCATTAGGTTTTAATACCTCAAAATATGACGATAGATATATCTAAATCGTGTGGTTTAACGAATAGCCGCCTAGTGGTATCGAGTGTATGATTAGATATAAGCATCTATGATACTCCCTCTGTTCGGGATTATAGGTCCTACGCGCATACCTAGGTTGGTAATTTGACCAACAAAATATAACTTATATATTACAAAAATTATACCGTTAGAAAATATAACCTCTAAAGTTTCTAATGGTATAATTTTTATGCTATATTATTTATATTTTTATGTTTAAATTGGCAACCTAGTTATCCGTGCGGGACTTATAATCCCAAACGGAGGGAGTACCTTGCATTCACCCTCTTTTAGTCTTTCCACCTGGTTCGTCTAGATCTGGATGGATAAATGTAGGGTTAGGTCGATTGTGAAGTGGATTCCGACCCCATGTATCCACGACGCGTAACCTTCCTGATGTGGAATTTCTCTGACCCATCGGTCTCAATTGCCATCCCCGTGAGCTCACAGATGACGACAAGGCCTTGTTGAGCACCAACGAGGACATTGGGCCCCTTGGTGACGCTCAGTACTCCACCTCTGAGTCCGATGAGGTATAATTTCAAGGGTTATCTCAATTTCGAGATTTTACTAAATTATGCCAATTTTTTTTGAATGGGTATCGCCGCAAAGGACCCCGAAGATGTATTAAAACATTGTCAGTGGGTACAATTTACATCCACGACCTTGGAATAAAAGCAATACACCACAGTCATGGGAAAATACAAAAATGACCTACAAACTAAAAAAAAGCGATCAGGTCCCTGGTCCTCTCCACCGGAGACGAAACTCCACCGCCGGCCACATCTACACCACCGGGGACGCACCAACTTGGTGATGAAGAAGTGCAGGAATCCGGCAAGAATCTCCATGCAGGTCCTCCATCTAGGAGGTTGAAAGAACGTTGCCGAGCCAGCGTTTGGAGGGACCGCCTCTTCGGCCATGGATCATGGCAGCGAGCTTGTTTGCCATGTGGATCACTCCAAGCTGCTGCACGAGAATTCCCCACCATCCAACCGACATAGTTACTAACACGCTGAGACAGAGAGGAGACGAGAGAGGAAGGGGCATGCGGGTGACTCTAAATTACGCCGATTTGATTCAAAATAGACATTGACTTCCATGGAAGGACATGTAGGATGCGGTGTTTGGGGTTTTGAAAATTGAGCGGAATCATTGACATATTCCTTTGGAAACGGCATGTACTAGATGTTATGGCATGGCATATTTTTTTGGATATTGGTACGTCGATCTAGAGTTCACACACACCTTTGAAATGCCAAGTTTTGTTTAGCTGGTTGGCCACCAAGTACAGTATGTGGACCTCTGACCGGAGGGTGAGGCACACCCCCCCCCCCCCCCCGGTCAGAGGTCCACATGTGTGAGAGTACATGCACCGAGAGCGTTCTCGGGTTTTGCCAAGAATTCATAGTAGTCTTTGGACGAACATACTTGAAAGAAACAAATGAAGAAGATACAAATCAGATTCGAGAATAAATTGCTACTAGAGGATTTCCCAGGATGCTTGGTAGCATTGATTACATGCATTGGGGTTGAAAAAAATTACCCATTGCTTGCCAGGGCATGTACAAAGGTCATACCGGAAAGTGCAGTGTGATATTTGAAGTTGTGGGAGATCATAACCTATGGATTTGGCACGCCTTTTTTGGTATGGAGGGAACTCACAATAATATCAACATGTTTCAGCGTTCTCCAGTTTTTGCAAGGCTAACAGAGGGTCACTCTACGACCGTCAACTATGAGATAAATGGACACACATATATCAAAAGCTACTATCTAGCGATGCTACCTATCCATCTTGGTCTATATTTATGAAGACAATCCCCGACCCTCCGATAGGGAAGTACTCTTGGTTTGCACAGTGCTAGGAGGCTTGTCGGAGACGCAGATCGTGCTTTTAGTATGCTCTAGCAGTGTTTTGCTATTGTTCGATACCCTGCTCTCACCTGGTCGAAGTCTCAGATGTGGGAGAGTATGAACTTTTGTGTGATCATGCACAGCATGATCATCGAGATTGAGCGGGAAGAACTAGTGGTTGATGACCAGCCATCTGATCACCAGAGACCTCTATAGCTCAACTTGATCAGGTGTCTGTCGAGTTTGTTGCCTTTCATCGCCATGTATCAAGAAATCCGCGACCCATAGTTTCATGTCAAGCTTGAAAATGAACGAGTGGAGCATTTGAGGTTGCTCAAAGAAAACGCCACCGGATTCTTGGACAAGCTTGATTGCTATTTATTTGAATTCTTGTATGTATGAATAATTTTATTTGTATGCTCACATTATTGTGTGAAACTTTTTCTTATTTAAAACTATGTAACATGGTTTGAATTATTGTTGAGAAGCATGCAATATCTCGATATTTGGTTTTACATTTTGTTTTAGGGCCGGCCATTTTGGGCATTCCGCTGTGGGATGGCCCTCCCAGTATTTATCCAAGAATTGTTGGCGCCCCAATAGCGCTATGCCGGTAGAGTTCTTCTTATGGGCATTTCTCCGGTAGGAGGCCACGTCGGAGATGCTCCGAGCAGATAAACTTGGGCTTTCCTCGTGAAGCTGACCCTGTGCATGTAGCTGCCTCACGATTCGATCGTCGGCCACCCGCCATAAGGCTAGCTGGCAACTTTGCGGTGTACACTAGTACCAAGTGCTTTCTCCCTTCCGAAATATAAGATGTCTTAGTGTTTTTCTGAAACATATTTACCTAGACTTTTTTAGTATCAGTTTATTAATTTTTCTCCGAACCTATGCTTAGGCTTACCAAATATCTTGTGGTGCACTGTAGAGTATTCTGTGAAACTTTGGGTGTGTTATCACCATATTTTGGCCAAAGGAGGAGATGAGCCGTAATCAAGATGGGCTTGGAAGATACATATATACAACGTGTTGTTGAATCTGCCTTGTGCGTGGATTTAGGCTAAATTGCCCGTGTATCTGTATATTGTAGTAGGTTCCGTTTCGGTTTAGGTAAGAGATAGAGTTGTAGAGTTATTCCAAAGATAGAAAGTCTCCGGACTAACTAAGGTTATTGAGAAAAGGAGGACAATCACGTTCACAACAAACACAATCTCGGCGCATCGCCACCCCTTGTTTCTAGGGTTTCTTTCGGGTAAGTGTCATGCTGCCTAGATCGCATCGATCTAGGCAGTATCTGCTTATGCGTTATTTGGTGTTACTCGTACTGAAGTCTTGTTGATGGCGAGTAATACTATTATCATAGATTTGTTGAGGCTAGCATCGGTACTTTTCGCTATGTTTGTTGGTTATGCTGCCTCTAGTTACCTCGCTACCTTTGCGCCTTTTCCCGGGTGTAAGGGTAGCATCTTGCTTGATCTTTATTCAGTTGATTCGATCTGTTATAGTTATGCCTTGTTTTCCAAGGTTTAGTTTGATATCCACGTAGTCAGGCCTTGCAAACGGGTTGAACGATCCAGTAGTACGTAAGGATATGGTTTGCTAGTTCGAGAGGAGTTGTTCCGGTAATTGACTTTACGTCGGTTGTTAGGCCTCCTCTAGGGTTAGTTTTCTATCATCTTTCGTATCTACCAGGCTCAATTACGTGTAGGACGTTCCAATTACGTGGTGAAAACATTAAACTATCGTAGATCGATTTAACTTATAATGATGAAGCAAAACCCCATGTTATCATAGATCTAATGCAGAACCATGGGACAATCGGCTCCAGGAGCCGATTCACAGGGAAACCTGGGAGCCGGTCACGGCTCGAATTTTACGTATACTTGTTTACCATGCAGGAAACTGATCGAAGCAATCCATCACCTTCCTGACCAGGTATAGGTCAGGTGGCACGCCCTTGAACCAAGCCAGGACGTGTGCCAGAGTTTTGCGGGCCGTTGCCCGAGGGACCAGGGCCCACCAGCAGTTCTGGGAGCCTCCCGGCTCTTCGTGTTGCTCGTCGCTGCTCGCCGGTGGATTTTGACAGGCAACACATTCTGGCTCGCCCGGTGGGACATTCAACAGCATCTGCATCAACATCCGACGCTGAGATGGGGGACAGACCGGTCACGTACGACGAGCTGCCTGAGGAGCACAAGGCGAAGTATGATGGCATCAAAGCTCTCTTCGAAGCCGATCTCATCGGCTCTTTTGAGAGGACTCGTAAGCATGGCATCAGGTGGAAAGGGTTCTCACCCGAGGGTGCTCTTGATGAGGTGGATCTATCTGTTCCTTCAGAGGAGCGCACCAGAGCTCTGCGACAGGAAGTCAACTACATGGTGGCTCATTCTCTTCATCGCCATTCTGAGAGCCTGGTGAACGCTTTTGAGCGGATCGCAGTTCGCGTAGTCCAGGAGATCATGAAACATCAGTACTCTCCGTCGGGGCCTACTCTAGGGACTCACCAGGCAGAAAGGCCGCTCCAGACCAGGCCACAGCTGCCATTCACACTTGCAGCTCCGGAGCCACCAGGGGCAGCGGCGTACGTCGTCTACAAGGTCGGAGGTGACCCAGGCGATTGCCAGTTCCTGTTTGAACCACCTAAAGAAATCCCACATGGATATGTGTGCACCTACATGCCGGACTGCAATAACCTGACACGCACGAACCAGATTGCAACCGCAGGGATTTCTGGGGTAGGAGTTCCCGGAGCAGGGGCTTCAGGAGCAGGTGTTTCTGGAGCAGGGATGTCCGGCATGGACGCTGATAAACAGGCGTGGCTAGCCAAGTATGCCACCGGAACGAGTCATGAGAATTTAACCCCTGCAGCTCAAACGGTGGAGCAAATCCGTACTATCCTGAGAGACCAGTTCGGCTTCGTGCCGAAGAGAAGGACAATCGGCTATTCCAAGCCGTACCCCAACGAGTTTGATCTGATTCCGCTGCCGCCCAAGTATCGGCTCCCTGAGTTCTCAAGGTTTAGCGGATCAGAAGGGTCGAGCTCGATCGAGCACGTGAGCCGATACCTGGCACAGTTAGGCATGATTTTAGCATCGGATCAGTTGCGCGTAAGGTTCTTTGCTCAATCTCTGACAGGACCAGCGTTTGGATGGTACACCTCGTTGCCACCTGATTCGATCCAGACCTGGAAGCAACTGGAAGAACAGTTCCACATTCAGTATCATTCAGAAGCTACCGAGGCTGGCATTGCAGACCTGGCACAAGTGCGGCAAAAGCGGGGAGAAACGGTAGCCGAGTACATCCAACGTTTCAGGACTGTCAAGAACCGATGTTATTCGGCTCGTTTAACTGAGAAAGAAGCAGTCGAGCTGGCAGTGTTGGGTCTCTCAGCACCTGTCAAGGATCTGGCTTTCCAAGTAGAGTACAACTCATTGGCGCACATGGCCCAGAAGCTGACAATGTATGAACAGCGTCATCCTGAGTTGTACCAAGACAAGTTCAAACGTCCGATAGGCTTGGTCGATACAGAGGAAGAGGATCCTACACAAGACCAGGAGGTGGCCGTGGCTGAATGGGCTCGGAGGGCAGATCCTGTGTCCTGCAAATGGGTGAAGCAGCAAGGGCCTGCAAAAGGGTTCGACTTTGATGTGAGCAAAGCTGAGCAGATATTCGATTTACTGTTGAAGGAAAAGCAGCTGAAGTTACCCGAAGGCCACAAAATCCCTACGGCTCAGGAGATGAACGGGAGGCCATACTGCAAGTGGCATCACTCGTTCACCCACACCACCAATGACTGCAAAGAGCTACGTCGCCAGATCCAAACGGCGATAGAACAGGGCCGTCTGATCCTTGGGCAATTCGCCATGAAAGTAGACACAAACCCATTTCCCGGCATCAACATGGTAGAGCACAGCCACTCCACGAGGCGTCAGTTGGATTTCTCGTTCGATGTTAATATGGCAGGACCTGTGCACCACCATGGCACGTGCAAGGAGGAAGGCGGTCGCTCTCGGGGCAAAGAAAGAGAGGAGGCCGGTCCACGTGACCGGCCCCGGTACGATGACAGGCGGTATTTAACTGAGGAGCAGGTGAGAAGCGTGCGATATCAGAAGCCACACTCCACGCATCTCCTTAACAAGTATGAGCGTCAGCATGACCGACGTCGCCGGCGCGATAGACACGATGAAGGATATGAGCACCTCGCTGGGGGAACGTCAAAAGAGAAGGAAGGCGTAGACAAACATTGGGATTGTCCTTTCTTCAAGTATTGCTGGGATGCAGGAATGACCGATTGCCTACAATCGACAACTGCCCGGAATGTGGACAGCAGAAGGAGGACACGGGGCCAGTTTCAGTGTTCAAGCGTCTAGGGCCTCTCCCACCCCAGAGCCGACACAGGGAGTCCGCTCGAGCAAAAGATCTCGAGGAGCCAATGGATGACAAAGAAGAAGACAAATATCACCATCCAAGGTGGTGTCCCGATGGACTCAGACACACCCAAAAGCGTAGAGTTCAGCGACTGCGTAACTTGGAGGAAGCCGAAGCGCAGTACCTCCACGCTTTAAGGAAAGCACGGCCCGATCTAGCCGCGAAAATTCGGCAGACCTTGGAAACGGAAGATCGCCCGAAAAGGAAAGAGTGGCGCCCTAAACCGGTAAGAGCCGATGCGAAGACATCGGCTGGCACAAACATGGTGTTCATACTTCCGTCAGAGTTTTGCGCTCCAAGAACCAACGAGCTACCAGTGGCACAGTTTGACTGCGGCCCACAGCCGGTTATCTTTGAAAAGCCACGTGAGAAGGGCTACAAACATCTGAAAGCCCTGTACCTGCGGGGTTACATCAATGGGCAGCCTGTCAGCAAGATGTTGGTTGACACCGGAACGGCGGTCAATATAATGCCATACTCCATGCTACGGCGTTTGGGACGCTCCACCGCAGATCTGATCAAAACCAACGTCACGTTAAGCGACTTCAACGGCCAAACTTCAGAAACGCAAGGCGTACTGAACGTGGATCTGACCGTGGGCAGAAAAACCATCCCTACGTCATTCTTCGTCGTGGACAGCAAAAGCACCTACACTGTTTTGCTAGGGAGAGATTGGATTCACGCTAACTGCTGCATTCCATCCATGATGCACCAGTGCCTAATACAGTGGGATGGATATGAAGTGGAGGTCATCCATGCAGATGATTCGATCGAGATCTCCATAGCTGGCATGAACATCTGGGAAGCAGAAGACCAAGAGCCGATCTCTGGAATCAGTCTAGACGGCTGTGAGCGCATTGAAGCTACAAAAAACGGGGTGAGGCTGGTCTTATCCACTGGCCTAACAGAGTAGCAAAGTCCACGATCGTGCGTGGTATGGCCGATCCCTGCGATCGGCCACAAAAAATAAAAAGCAGTAATCTTACGACAAGCAGATCATGCAGTCGTAGTAGGGAGATTCCCTGCCATTGTAAAGCACAAATAAGGTGTAAACCGTCCGTGACTAATGCAATTAAAAAGGGGGCCTATTCAGGCAATCGGCCCAAATTATTGTTGTTATCCTCACCAACTGTTTACCCTGTGTTTAGCATCGATTTAACAGGTGACGGAAAGCTAGGGTATGGGTTTACATCCGCTGATGAGCTAGAGGAGATCGACATCGGTCCTGGGGATAAGCCACGACCAACATTTATCAGCAAGAAGTTAGATCCGAATTTGCGGGTTCCAATGATAGCTTTGTTAAAAGAATATCCAGACTACTTTGCCTGGGACTATACAGAGATGCCCGGGTTAGACAGGAGCATCATTGAGCATCGACTCCTGCTAAAAAAAGGATTTCGGCCATTCCAGCAGCGAGCACGACAGATGAAGGCCGAAATTTTGGAAGAAGTCAAGAAGGAGGTCGAGAAAATGTTGACAGCCAAGTTAATCAGGCCATGCAGGTATGCTGAGTGGATTTCTAGTATCGTACCTGTAGAGAAAAAAGATGGCCGCTGGCGTGTTGCCATAGATTTTCGGGATCTCAATAGAGCTACCCTAAAGGATGAATACCCGATGCCGGTAGCAGAGACATTAATCAACGCAGCGGCCGGTCACAAGATCTTGAGCTTCATGGATGGCAATGTCGGTTACAACCAAATTTTTATGGCTCCAGAAGACATACACAAGACTGCATTCAGAGTCCCAGGTTCGGTGGGGTTGTTTGAATATGTAGTCATGACGTTTGGATTGAAGAATGCCGGCGCCACGTACCAAAGAGCCATGAATTACATTTTCCATGATCTGATCGGCAAACTGGTGGAAATTTACATCGATGACGTGGTGGTCAAGTCTGCTTCAGTACAAGGACACTTGGACGATCTGCAACGCGTCCTGGACCGAACAAGAAAATTCGGGCTACGGATGAATCCAAAAAAGTGTGCCTTCGGGGTGACGGCCGGTCAGTTCTTGGGTTTCTTGGTCCATGAACGCGGAATTGAGATCGGCCTGAAAAGTCAGGAGGCAGTGTGAACAATGAAGCCACCTACCACGAAGAAAGAACTGCAGTCCCTCATCGGCAAGATCAACTTCGTCAGAAGATTCATCTCTAATCTGTCAGGAAGAATAGAGCCGTTCATGGGACTGGTGAAAATTAAATCTGACGAGGAATTCCGCTGGGGGGCGGAACAACAACGAGCCTTTGACGAGATCAAAGAATACCTGACGAAGCCGCCAGTGTTGGTTCCGCCCCAGCCGGATAGGCCGTTCTACATTTACTTGTCAGTAGCTGACATGTCCATCGCCTCGGTGGTAGTGCAAGTTTATGATGGGCTGGAGCGAGTCGTGTTTTACATAAGCAGAAGGATGCTGGATGCAGAGACAAGGTATCCTGAGATCGATAAGTTGTGCCTCTGCCTGTTTTTCACCTGCACCAAGCTGCGCCACATCTTGCTCTCAGCGGAGATTATCATTATCTGCAAGTCAGATGTCATAAAACACATGCTGTCGGCTCCTATGTTGAAAGGCCGACTGGGCAAATGGATGTTTTCATTATCGGAATTTGACATCCGGTATCAACCCGCGAAAGCGGTTAAGGGTCAGGCATTGGCCGACCTTATCGCTGAAAGGATCAACAGTAATATAGCAGCACTGTCTATACGAGCGTGGGCTATGTTTTTCGATGGATCGGTTTGTGACGATGGTTGCGGCATCGGCATGCTATTCGTGTCGCCCCGGGGGGGCAACATTTTCCTTCTCCATCAGGTTATCTACCCCTCGCACCAACAACGTCGCTGAGTATGAGGCGATACGCAAGGGAATGGAGTTGCTCATCGAAGCTGGAGCAAAAGCAGTGGAAATTTTTGGAGACTCCAAGTTGGTGATTTCCCAACTCACGGAGGAATACAAGTGTGAGAGCGAGTCGCTCTTCCCATTATGGCTGCAATGCCGTGAGCTGATGGCACAGTTCCAGTACATAAACTTCACCTGGATCCCGCGATCGCAGAATACCGAGGCGAATGATCTTGCACAAATGGCTTCGGGCTACAAGGACGTAGCAGAGGGAGCCGATGTTCAGGTACAGTTCCTGGAAGCAGAAGACTGGAGAGCCGATATCTTCAATTACTTGAAGGATTCGGCTCGGGGGGCACCTAAACGGATAAGGTACACGGCCATGAAGTATGTGCTTATTGGGGACGACATGTTTTACAGGACTCTGGAGGGGTTACTGCTCAAATGTCTGGGGCCAACCGAGGCCAATCGGCTCCTACACGAGGTACACGAAGGCGCCTGTGGAACTCACCAATCGGCTCACAAGATGAAATGGTTGATCAGGCGATCAGGGTTTTATTGGCCCACCATGCTTGAGGACTGTTTCAAGTACTACAAAGGGTGTCAAGCATGTCAGAAATTTGGGAAAATTCAGATGGTGCCCGCGTCAGCAATGAACCCCATCATCAAGCCTTGGCCATTCCGAGGTTGGGGCATGGATATGATTGGCAAGATCAATCCTCCATCAAGCAAAGGCCACATGTGGATTTTGGCCATTACTGATTATTTCACTAAATGGGTGGAAGCTGTCCCTATGAAGTCAGTGAACTCAAAGGATGTTATCAATTTTGTGAAAGAACATGTCATTCATAGATTCGGGATTCCCCAAACTATCACGACCGATGGAGGTTCGGTCTTCATTTCTCACGAGTTTAGAAAGTTCTGTGAGGACACGGGGATTAAGCTGATTCGATCATCTCCATACTATGCTCAAGCAAATGGGCAAGCTGAAGCGTCCAACCAGAGCCTTATCAAGCTGATCAAGAGGAAAGTCGATGAGCACCCTAGGCGTTGGCACGAGGTTTTGTCAGAGGCTTTATGGGCTTATCGCATGTCATGCCATGGAGCGATAAAAACCTCGCCATACCATCTAGTCTATGGACAAGAAGCCGTATTGCCCTGGGAGATTACGGCTGGATCGAGACGTGTCACTTTTCAGAACGATCTAACAACTGAAGAATATGCGGCTTTAATGAGTGACAGTGTTGAGGATTTAACTGAGCTTAGGCTGTGGTCGCTCGAGAAAATCAAAGAGAACAAGGCCAAGGTGGCTCGTGCATATAATAAGAAGGTGAGACCAAAGGAGTTCCACGTTGGCGATCTGGTATGGGAAGCTGTGTTGCCATTGGGGACTAAGGATGCAGCATATGGTAAATGGTCTCCAAATTGGCACGGGCCATACAGGGTCGATCAAGTTTTAAGAGGGAACGCGTACATGCTTGAGGAGCTGGACGGCGTGAAATTCCCAGTGGCTGTCAACGGTCAACATCTCAAGAAATATTTCCCAAGCATGTGGGATGATGGACAGTGAAAGGTGGGGGCCGATACATGAAATCGGGGTCTTGGATTACGAAGGGGATTCTGTTTGCTTCGCAAGAGATCAGATGGGCAGGACTAGATTCTGTACGGGGGCCAAGACAGAGAGAATTTGGGAGAGAAGGATGCGGTAGCAGAATGTCTGAAACCTAAAAAAATTTAATGGTGGAATAAAGCATTAATTCAGGTGTTTGCCATTAATTCTAGCACCGTGTTCAGACTGCGAGGAGTAGGCGTACCTTCAGACCGGAGACCGCTGGGTTGGTGTTGGATGATTCCGCCATCTAGTTTGTCGGCGGAGATGGATCTATGCAGTTGGGGATCGAGGGTTCTTGTCGCTGTAAGCTCGATCTGGTCGGTGAGCAATTGGAGATCTGGGTCGCCCTTTTTTGAAGAGAGTCGCAGGCTACCGTTTGAAACTGGGAAGTGGCCGCTCAGATTTGTCTAAGTATGCGACCAAAATTGACCTTGTCAACGTTTTTTGAAAGCCGATGTTTTACCATCGGCTCTTTGAGTTTTGACTTGGTTGACTGTATGAGCGCAGTGTAGTGAAAGCCGATACAGTATTATCGGCTTCTGGAGCATCGACCTATTTTGACTATCGGCAAAATTGAGTCGGAAAAGCAATCTACGAGTTGGAAAAGTAATCTTCGTTCATTCAAAAGACGATTGTTTACAATGGAACTGATTGCTTACAAAAGGAAATCTACTACTACTACTACTAGTTCCTAATCTAGAGGCCGATGTCGTCGCCGCTGTCTTCGCCGTCGTCTTGTTCCCTGTCATCAGCGCTGCTGCCGGCGTCGTCTTCGCTCCTGCTGCTGAAGATGCCAGCGGGGGCCTCCTCGTCCTCGTCGTCGTCTTCGGTGTCCTCGCTGGACCCGGCGCGGAAGCGCTTCATCGGTGGGTACTCGTCGGAGGAGGTGTCCTCCTCCGACTCCTCCTCCTCGTCGGAGGATTCGACGCCATCCCAGGACCAGGCGTCGTCGGTGCTCTCCGCCTCCAGTTCCCCGTCGACGAGGAACTACAGGCCCTCCTCGCCGTCGGTCAAGGACCCGTCGTCCTCCGACCAGGCGGCGAAGTTCCAATCCCTCTCGTCCCACCATTGTGGGGCGAGAGTCTCGTACGCCGCCGTTGGCGAGTGCTCCGGCGTCGGCTCCCGGTCGCTAATCGTGTTGGAAGATTGGGAGGAAAGGGCGGAAGAAGAGGAGGTCATGGCGGAGGAAGAGGGTTTTTTGGCTACTGGAGGAAGATGGGGCTGCGAACTGCCCATATGAATTTAAATAAGGGGAATAGTGGAGGTGGTTCAATGCCATAGCGGTTTCCCAGAATGCGGTGCCAAAATTGTCAAATCATGCACTGTGGAGAAGTTGAGAAGACATGGCATCATGATGAGGGGGTGGCGTGACGATTCTGCTCTGCAACGCGTAACCCGATGTAAAAAAAAGGGAGAAGGGGAAGAAAAAACATCAACAGAGTGGTTTTGGAATTATTATTGCCAAAACCAGGGGGGCATGTGTTATCACCATATTTTGGCCAAAGGAGGAGATGGGCCGTAATCAAGATGGGCTTGGAAGATACATATATGCAACGTGTTGTTGAATCGGCCTTGTGCGTGGATTTGGGCTAAATTGCCCGTGTATCTGTATATTGTAGTAGGTTCCGTTTCGGTTTAGGTAAGAGATAGAGTTGTAGAGTTATTCCAAAGATAGAAAGTCTCCGGACTATAAATATGTACCTAAAGTTATTAAGAAAAGGAGGACAATCACGTTCACAACAAACACAATCTCGGCGCATCGCCACCCCTTGTTTCTAGGGTTTCTTTCGGGTAAGTGTCATGCTGCCTATCTGCTTATGCGTTATTTGGTGTTACTCGTACTGAAGCCTTGTTGATGGCGAGTAATACTATTATCATAGATTTGTTGAGGCTAGCATCGGTACTTTTCGCTATGTTTGTTGGTTATGCTGCCTCTAGTTACCTCGCTACCTTTGCGCCTTTTCCCGGGTGTAAGGGTGGCATCTTGCTTGATCTTTATTCAGTTGATTCGATCTGTTATAGTTATGCCTTGTTTTCCAAGGTTTAGTTTGATATCCACGTAGTCAGGCCTTGCAAACGGGTTGAACGATCCAGTAGTACGTAAGGATATGGTTTGCTAGTTCGAGAGGAGTTGTTCCGGTAATTGACTTTACGTCGGTTGTTAGGCCTCCTTTAGGGTTAGTTTTCTATCATCTTTCGTATCTACCAGGCTCAATTACGTGTAGGACGTTCCAATTACGTGGTGAAAACGTTAAACTATCGTAGATCGATTTAACTTGTAATGATGAAGCAAAACCCCATGTTATCATAGATCTAATGCAGAACCATGGGACAATCGGCTCCAGGAGCCGATTCACAGGGAAACCTGGGAGCCGGTCACGGCTCGAATTTTACGTATACTTGTTTACCATGCAGAAAACTGATCGAAGCAATCCATCACCTTCCTGACCAGGTATAGGTCAGGTGGCACGCCCTTGAACCAATCCAGGACGTGTGCCGGAGTTTTGCGGGCCGTTGCCCGAGGGACCAGGGCCCACCAGCAGTTCTGGGAGCCTCCCGGCTCTTCGTGTTGCTCGTCGCTGCTCGCCGGTGGGTTTTGACAGGCAACAGGGTGCGAGTAGGGATGGACATAAAACTCGAAATTTGACGAGTTTAATGAGAACTCGTTTGCTCGACTCTTTGGAAATCGGATCATTTCCTTAATGATCTGAGCTGAGCTGTAGTTTTTGCTCGATATCCCTAACGAGCTATACAATCGAGTTAACGATGTCCATGAGCTACTCATTAAGCTCGATAACAACCAAGATATGACCTACTTATGTTGCTACATGTCTAATCTGGCAGCCCATCTAAGAAAACGGCTGGCCTATTAAGAAAGACCGATCGGTCCAGGAGCGAGAGCGACCGACCAAAGACCTTACCCTGGACTCTCCTGATCGTTGTCTTTCTCGTCCACTCTTCTTCTCCCCACCACATACCACATCTACATCTTCTTGATCTGGATATGCTGACCGCGGCGTCGACCAAACCCTGCCGGATGTCGTTTTTAATTATCGGTATGCCTCTATCTGTGGGCTGATGCATTTTCTTAACGAGCAGCTCGTGAGCATTCATTAAAATCTAACGAATCAAGCCGAACATTAATTTTTACTCGTTATCCTTAACGAGCTTAATGATCCGAATTTTAATGAGTCCAGCTGCTCTCGATCGATAGTCTTGCGCCAGATACAGATGGAGCGCGTGGCAGCTGTGTGATGCGAGTGGATCTCTGATGTCCATCAATAATTCAGCTGCGCCCTGCAAGCTTGCCCAGTCTGTGACTGACTGTACGTAGAAAGGACGCCAGCAACTATGCGTGCGATGCTGCACCTGCGCTGCAGCAAGATGACAAAACCGACGAATCAAAACCAAGCAAGGACATGCAGCGCACCCGATCCTCTCTCTCTCTCTCTCTCTCTCTCTCTCTCTCTCTCTCTCTCCACATGTACTAGTAAGATTCAATGGCCGTAGTTGTAGACGTGGTGGCGTCTCATCCATGAGTCCACATTGACTCTGGCTGTGTGTGACATGTCCTTCCTTTGTTTTGATCCAACACCAGTGACGTGTTTTCAAAATATAAGATGTTTATGAATCCCATTTCATATACTTTCTCTATTTCAAAATATAAAATGTTTTAGGTTTTTAAGGATATATATATATATCTAGACTTCTTTTGATGTGTAAATTCACTCTAAAACTGAGTGAACCTACCTACTAAAAGAGAAGTCTAGATACATTTATTTTACAAAGCTAAAACATCTTATATTTTGAAATCGAAGGAAGTAGTATACAACAAGAACAGCTCGAACCAAACATGATGCTATCCAGTGCGTCAACAATAATCGTTGTCTGCAGCACCGTGGTTTGGCTGCAGATATCGGCTGAGCAGCACACGGCTGCTGGCTCACCCTACCCTACGCAACGCATGCCCCCCTCGTGATCGGTCGTCCTAGCTGCTGCATGCATGCCCTCGTACGTGAGCGAATCAAAAACAAGTTGCACCACGCATGCACGACAACTTTGTGGTGTACCAATCTTTTGCCGTGTCGTGTAGTAGTACTGAGATAGGCTCACGTTCACGAGTACTGACAACTGAATCAATAATGCTGTCTACCCTGCCATGTCTGCGAGTGAGTGTGACTGACAGACTGACTGTACTACCAAGAATCCACGCCATCAATAAGGCCTACAGGCGCTGCACAGCACTGGCAGTTGCAAGATGACAAGCGAGCGAGTCAAAACGGAGGAAGGACATTCAGTTGTTCAGTGCTACTGCTACGGCTTCTCTGAAAATATCATTAATTAATTTAACTACTAAATCATATAATTTGGTCCGTTTGGGTTGTCGGAATGACACAACAACAGACCGTCCTCCCCTGTCCACATGTGCACCAAACAGGGATGCATTTTTTTAATTTCTTGATAGAATTGCATAAAATAATTATACAAAGCAGGTAGCCAAAAAAGGAAAAAAAAAGAAAGACATAAAAACTACAACGAAAATAAGACTGAAACTAAAACCCTATCTAGGGGTTGTGCCGCTGGTATTTGTCGCGGACACACCAAGAACCAATGTATGGAACATATATGAATCACGTAGACATATGGGTCTGCAGCAAGAAAAGAGTGTATATGCTACAAAAAGCATACAGGTCAGCAGTGTGTCGAGACGACCTTGGTCATGGAAGACCAATTCTGTTGTTAGTGGAAGAGACTTGGAGAAGAGATGGCCGCCTTGGTCCACATGTTTTTCGAGACACCAAGTTGATCTACATCATTGAAATTATTTAGAACGTGTTTTTAGATGAATTATTTAGAATGTTAGATGTACAATTTATGATTATGAGTTATAGAGTGCATAACACATTAGACGTGTTAGACCGGTAGCCGAGCCCATGAGCTCTGGTCAAAAAAGATTGATACACACCTGAGAAGCTAACTTCGATCGAAGATGAATAAGAAAACCACAAAGCGATCTGATTAACCTACGTGTGCATGCGTATTACACTATAGTAGGATTCTGTTGATAGCGTGACAAGAAAAATAATATAAAAGGCTACAAAATTAGACTGATTCATATGTATACTAATATATATTTTTGAACATAATATTTATAAAAATGCTAGATATATAATGTATTATTTACAATCACATAATATTTGCATGAATTTATGATGGCATTTTATCATCAATTTTGACACAAACAAATAAAGGTGGTGCCCTCGCATTTCATGCTAGTTCTAAAACAATAGTTAGTTATATTTTAAAGAAAAACCTAGCCGGACTGCCTTGCGGGTTCCACGACACAGGTAGGACTTGTGTGCCGGGCTTCATGCCAGGGAGGTTTTTTTGCTTTTTTTAAAGAAAAAACTTAGTAATTATTATGAATCATGGATACATAATCCTTCACACGTAAGACCTATTGCTCATGCGATTTGGGATCCTCATTTTGGTCTCTCCTATTTTTTCTGTCATTTTTTTCTCCTATTTTTCTATTTTTATTTTTAAAATAGGAAGATTTTAGAATCTTTGAAGAGATGGCGCCGCTACTTTCTTGGTTCCTCGGATTGTACTTTAACAAGAAAGTTTTTTTCATAAGCAATTTACGAAAGGGTCTTTCTTTAACAGAATATATAATTTTCTGCTATGAAGCCGCGAAGGGGTTATAGATACTGCTATACTGTACGCCGCTACTATATACACGCGCGCACGATTTTCCCCTAGCCAGCGGCTTGACCGTGGATGGGCCGACGACGCCACGAACTATCCCTGCGTAGGCCTGAGTGATTGGATACACTTTTTGAGCGACCCAAGCATCACTACAAGACGCGCACGCTACGTCGAGGGCAAAAAGCCGTCGGCGTAGGCCAAAATGCCCTCGACGTATGGTACGCCGACGGCTGCCCTCAGCGTAGCCTTCTCGGCAAAGGTCTCCCTCGGCGGTGCACATAGAGGTTGTCGGCGTATGCTAAGCCAAGGGCAATGCCGTCGGCGTAGCGGCCGTCGGCATAGCTTGTTGACAGGTTGCAAAAACATTTTAATAAAAAATATTTTTTTTCTCAATTTTTGAATCTTTAAATCGTTTGACTCGTTAATCTCTCACTTTGAACATTTTTAACATTAATTACACTTAATATTTAATTAAATTGCAGTCTTGGTCAAACTTGCTGACCGGTCACCCATCTTAATACTACTCCAGCTCCAGCATGCTTAACTTTCTCGTTCCTTCAGAATCTGTTTCCGCAAAGTAATTCATACATTGTTGTCAATACTATGATATCAATCCTATTAACTCTTATATCATCATGTCACATGTTTGTATTTTTTGAAATTACAAACAATTATTTAAGTAAACATTAATGAATAAGTAAAAATATTATTGAATTCAAATAAAAATATAATAATTTTACTTTTTTGTATTTTTATATTTAATATGGAATAATTAATATCTTTAAACCTTAAATTGGAATTCGAGAAATAATATGTCTAAATTGATCAGAAAAATGAGAGGAATCCAAATATGATATCCATATCAACTAATAACAAACCATCCATTTTTGAATTAGCTATTTGGTGGTTGCTTCAGAAAATCCTCTATTTGCGCTCGGAAAATGAAAAATGTCTTTTGTGTGCGATGAAAAGGAAAAGTTGCATTGGATCTTTGATAAAATAGCGTATTGTGAACCTAAAAATGATTTTTATAAAAAATATAAGCATCGGATCATGTACCTGTAGTTTATATCTGAGCCACTTCCTACCGATTCGGCAGGAATTTATCTTTTTTACCAGAGGTGGACATAAAGGTTTCGGATCCCCCTGTTGGGACATTGTCCATATAAGGTGGTATAGTATTTTTGTAAAATGTGGTGGTAGCATTTTGAATTACCATTTTGTGGTTGCTTCACAAAACCGTCTGTTTTCTGTGCTCCGAAAATGAAAAATGGCTTTTTGGTGCGACGAAAAGGAAAACTTCCTCCTGCAACATTGTTCGTCATCCCATGATGTACATGTATGCACAATATGGGAACATTATCACAAACTATGCCTTAATTCTAGCCATAACATTGGTCATTTAACCCGAAATCCAAGAAACCTCAATAGAGATAGGTTATTTTGTGAAGGTTTTTTTGAGACATAATCAATATACCAAGTTTTATATTATTCCTTCCAACTATGTCACATAATATGACACCACGCGAAGGTTTTGCATTGTTTCGATCGTTTTTGTATTTTTATGCCCGTTTTAAACTATCGTCAAACTTTGTCGAACGACGGGCATGAAGGTTCTTAGCTCGGGGCCGAGCCTCGCTAAACTTGCATTGGATATTTGATAAAATAGCATATTATAAACCTATAAATGATTTTTGTAAAAAAACATAGGCATCGGATCATGTACCTGTAGTTCATATCTAACCCACTTCCAACTGATTCGACAGAAATTTGTCTTTTTACCAGAGGTAGACGGAAAGGTTTCAAATCCCCTTGTTGGGACATTGTCCATATAAGGTGGTCTAGTAGTTTTGTAAAATGTGGTGGTAGTATTTTGAATTAGCCATTTGGTGGTTGCTTCACAAAACCGTCCGTTTTTTGTGCTCGGAAAATGGAAAATGGATTTTTGGTGCGACGAAATGGAAAACTTCCTCCTGCAACATTGTTCGCCATCCCATGATGCACGTGTATGCATAATATGGGCACATTATCACAAACTATGTCTTGATTCTAGCTATAACATTGGTCATTTGATCCGAAAGCCAAGAAACCTCGAATGAGATAGGTCATTTTGTGAAGGTTTTTTTGAGACATAATCAATATACCAAGGTTGATATTTTTCCTTCTAACTATGTCACAAAATATGACACCACGCGAAGGTTTCGCATTGTTTTGATCGTTTTTGAATTCTTTATGCCCGTTTTAAACTATCGTCAAACTTTGTGGAACGACGGGTATGAAGGTTCTTAGCTCGGGGCCGAGCCTCGCTAAAATTGCATTGGATCTTTGATAAAATAACATATTATGAACCTAAAAATGATTTTTGTAAAAAAATATGGGCATCGGATCATGTACATGTAGTTCATATCTGACCCACTTTTTGCCGATTCGGCAGAAATTTATATTTTTCACCAGAGGTAGACGGAAAGGTTTCAAATCCCTCTATTGGGACATTGTCCATATAAGATGGTCTAGTATTTTTGTAAAATGTGGTGGTAGTATTTTGAATTAGCTATTTGGTAGTTGCTTCACAAAACTGTTCTTTTTTTATGTTCAGAAAATGAAAAATGGCTTTTTGGTGCGACAAAAAAGAAAACTTCCTC
The DNA here is from genome assembly GCA_916181665.1 of Avena sativa. Lineage (NCBI taxonomy): Eukaryota > Viridiplantae > Streptophyta > Magnoliopsida > Poales > Poaceae > Avena > Avena sativa. Next base: position 24,175,647 of record OV702300.1, on the reverse strand, counting down.
CTGCAACATTGTTCGCCATCCCATGATACACATGTATGCATTATATGGAGACATTATCACAAACTATGTCTTAATTCTAGCTATAACATTGGTCATTTGACCCGAAAGCCAAGAAACCTAGAATGAGATAGATCATTTTGTGAAGGTTTTTTTGAGACATAATCAATATACCAAGTTTGATATTTTTCCTTCTAACTATGTCACATAATATAACACCACGCGAAGGTTTCGCATTGTTTCGATCGTTTTTAAATTTTTTATGTCCGTTTTAAACTATATATAATGTTTTATGTTTCACTTAATTTTTATTTACAAACATGTAATATTTGAGTGTAGATAGATAGATCTTATTTTTCTGCAAATTCTGATATATTATTTGTATTTTTCCAAATCTGAATGATTTAGTTATGATTTTTCAAAGTTTAATAAGGTAAAATAAAAAATAGCTACGCCGAGGACAGCCGTCAGCATATGCTACGCCGAGGGCAGCCGTCGGCGTATGCTAGGATATGCCAATGGCAATTCTACGACGACGGCTGCTCGGCGAGGCTGGCATGAACGATAGCTACGCCGACGGTCCCGACGTTTCGGCGCAGCATTATATTCCTGTAGTGTATGGTTGTGTTGCCGCAAAAATCTGCCGCGCAACACCGAGATTACCGTCGTACTTTCGTGACGACGAACGGATGATTTTCGAGCAAATCAACAAAGAATTCCTCGCTTTCGTGGAGGAGAACCGACCGTTTTTCAGGACAAAACGGCAAAGATCCGATCAAACGCTAGACGGCTAGGGCTGAGCGGAGAAGAACAAGAAGAATAAAAGTACGTAAAGTAGATTGGTTTTTGATAAATCGATTGCTCGGGGTTGTCTCAATCGGCCAGAACCCTTTATATACAGGGCACGCAGGTCTTGGAGTGACCAAAACACTAAATCTAAACCGAATAGGACTATCCCTTTAATTCGGTTATAAGTACAAAGCTGTACCTACATATCTGATAGGTAATGTGCACCAGCACGTAATACGTTTTGGTCCATAGAAAAAATAATAAACTAACCGGCAACTTAGCTAATTACATAAAATAATGAAGCGGTCGCCTGCCTCATGCATAACTTTCCGTGTGATTGGAGTTCTCCTTGTTGCACTTTCCTTACGAGAAGCTTGGCATCCGAGGCAAACAAGATCTTGTCCTTGTTATGTCCGATTCTTGATGTAATATTAGACTCTGACAAATCCTAGTAGCCAAATTACACTGTCGTCGCTCATGTATGCGTGATTTTCCCAGCTGCATTTTTCCTCTTTGTATCTCTCTATCTCTGAATCTGGCTAGGACTCGTCTTGAGTAGCTCCTTATCCATGTAAGTCCTTGCTGCAATTCTTAAACAAAATACAAAATAATTAATTTGACCGACTATTTAATTTGGCTGGTCATCCATACTAACTAGCCAAATTACACTGTTAACACATGCCCTCTGTTTTTGGTACGATTGATTTGACCAAAAACACATATTTAACACCTTAGGGCGATGTCAATAATTTCATCGGCCATATAATTGTTTAGGGCAATTACGAAAGAACATACCGGCCTAACTTTTGCTTTCATGATGTTTAAATAACTCACCAGCCATTTTTCTTAGGTCAATATTTCAAGTAACATATCGGCCAAAAAATTCTTAGGGCGATACTCCAAATAATGTATCGGCCATGGCATCATTAAGCCTCCTGCCACATGCTAGGATAATACTTTTTCAAGTATTTTCCATTAAGGGACTTTGGTAACTTCACTCCCTGCAAAGATTGTACAAAATATGAATTTCCAGGAAAAATCTCTACAACAGTATATGGTCCCTCCCAACTCGGCGACCATTTGCCGAATTTTCTATCTCTAGTTCCAATAGGTAAAATCGTTTTCCACACTAAGTCTTCTATATGAAACGATTTTTCCTTTACCTTTTTATTATAAGCCTTAGCTACTCTTAATTTTTCTTTTTCGATCTCTCACAAGGCTTTTAATCTTTCTTCTGGAACATCGTCTATTCTATCCATCATCAAATTATTATAATCTACAACCGACAAACCATTTTGTCTGGCTACTCGAAGAGCTTGTAAATTAATCTCTATAGGCAACACCGCCTCCTGTCCATACACTAGTTCGTATGGTGTTACTTGAGTCGCTCCATGCTTAGATATCCGATGAGCCCATAAAGCTTCCGAAAGCACCTCATGCCATCTTTTCGGATGCTCCTCAATTTTCTTCTTTATAAGCTTAATTAGAGTCTTATTGCTAGATTCGGCCTGCCCATTAGCTTGTGCATAATAAGGCGACGAATTCAACAGCTTAATTCTAAAAGATTCGGCAAACTCACGGAATTGATGTGACATAAAAGAAGAACCTTGATCAGTAGTCAGAGTTTGGGGAATACCGAATCTATGAATAATATGTTCCAAAACAAAACTAATCAGCTCTACATGAGTCATATTTTTCAAGGGAACAACTTCAGTCCACTTAGTAAAATAATCGGTGGCCACTAGGACGAAGCGATGTTTCTTAGAAGAAGAAGGATGTATTTCACCAATAAAATCTAAACCCCATCCCCTAAACGGCCATGGCTTAATTATAGGATTCAACATAGCCGCGGGTGCTAGCTGTATATTTCCGAATTTTTGACATGCTTCACAACCCTTATAGTACCGAAAACAATCATCTAACAAAGTCGGCCAGTAGAAACCCGCTCTTTTTAATAACCATCGTATTTTATGAGCCGACTGATGTGTCCCGCATATCCCTTCATGCACCTCACCCATAGCTATTTTAGACTGATCAGGGTCTAAAAACTTTAAAAGTAATCCATCTATAGTTCGGCGATATAACTCACCATTTAATAAAGTATACTTTAAAGCTTGTCGCCGAATTTTCCTATCTCTTGTTTTACTTGGATCCTTTAAATAATTAAGTATAGGCATTCTCCAGTCTTCTGATTCTAAAACGTTTTCTAATTCGGCTGTACGAGATCCATGAACCGAATCATCCTTGTCATGCACTACTAATTGCTGAAATGAGTACGTACCAGTTGTGCCATGCATCAAATTAACCTCCAATGAGCTAGAACCTACAAGAGCTGGCATCGATTGTTCTAATATGAAAAACTTTCCTTTACTAATTTGATAACCGGATGCCTGCTGCGCCAAACTATTAGCTCTAGAATTTTGCTCCCTAGGTATATAATGAATAGTGAACGTATCTAGATATTTAATTATGTCCAAACAACGGTCCAAGTAGCTATTTAGTAATCCATCAAAACACTGAAATTCACCCTTAATTTGTTGTACTACTAGAAGCGAATCCCCAAAAGCATCGATATCTTTTACACCCATATCTATTTAACTTTGTAAACCAAACAATAAAGCTTCATATTCAGCTTGGTTATTGGTACAATCATATTCTAAACGGACCGATGTTTCATAAACAACATTATTAGGTGAAATTAAAACATTGCCGACGCCTTGTCCATCTCTACAAACCGATCCATCAAAATAAAGTTTCCATGGGTAAAGACTAACATAACTAATATCTTCCTCGTCCTTAATTCTATGATCAACAATAAAATCGGCAATAACTTGACCTCTCATAGAACGCAGCGATTCATATACTAAATCATATTCTATTAGCGCATAAGCCCACTTTCCAATCCTACCACTAAGAATCGGTCGTTGCAACATATACTTAATTACATCGGCTTGGCAAGCTACCACACATGTACTAGAAAGTAGATAATGTCGAAACTTGGTACATGCATAATATAAAGACAAGCATAACTTTTCAATAAACACGTACCGAGTCTCGGCGTCGAGCAGACGACGACTTAGATATGCAATGATGTACTCCTTCCCGGCGTCTTCTTGTACCAACACCGCACTGATCACTGTATCTTGTGCAGCAATATATAACTTGAACGGCACACCAGACTTGGGCGCTTGCAATACCGGAGGACTCAACAAGTATCTCTTTATATTATTAAAGGCATCCCGCTGTTCTGCCCCCCAAGTAAATTCGGCTTCATGCTTTAGCCGAAGTAAAGGAACAAACGATTCAATTTTTCCTGCAAGGTTAGATATGAATCGTCTCAAGTAATTAATTTTTCCCAATAACTTTTGCACATCCTTTTTACACTTGGGCTCCTCCAATTTTCTAATTGAATCTACTTTTGTCGGATCAATCTCTATGCCTTGTTCATGAATAATAAACCCCAAAAACTTTCCAGCCGACACACCAAAAGCACATTTGAGTGGATTCATTTTTAAACCATACCGGCGCATTCTTTCAAAAGCTAAACGTAAATCGGCTAAATGATTACCAAACTCATCCGATTTAACAACTATATCGTCAATATACACCTCTAGTATTATGCCTAAAAGATCATGAAATATCAAATTCATAGCACGTTGGTATGTAGCGCCGGCATTTTTTAATCCAAACGTCATAACGACCCACTCGAATAAACCCAAAACCTGGGCAACGAAAAGCAGTCTTGGACATATCTTTTTCGGCCATAAATATCTGATTATAACCAGCATTACCATCTAAAAAACTAATTACTTTATGTCCCAAAGCATCATTAATAAGCATGTCGGCTATAGGCATAGGATATTCATCTTTAGGAGTAGCTTTATTCAAATCTCTAAAATCAACGCAGATCCTTATATTAGTAGTGTTTTTCTTTTCAACAGACACAATATTAGAAACCCATTCTGCATATCTACATGGTTGAATAAACTCAGCTTTCATCAACCGATCAATTTCTTTGATGCGGTCATACAAATTAGAATTAAAACTTCTACGAGGTTGCTTATGTGGCCTAAAACCAGTTTTAATAGGTAATGTATGCTCAACTAATTCTCTACTCAAACCGGGCATCTCGCTATAATTCCAAGCAAAGCAATCAACAAATTCTTTAAGTAATGCACATACCTCGCTTTTCTGATTGGCTCCCATGTTAGCATTGATAAATGTAGGCCTTGGATTACTTCCATCACCAATATCTACCTCCTCAAGTGGATCAGCCGATGAGAATCCCTGTCCGAGCTTCTCCATATCACCAAAATCTTCAATAGTTTCATGCATATCGTTCTTTCCGGAACGATACTCCTCGGTGCGTCTTTGCAGCCATTTAATACTATCATCTTTACTCATTATTATATAGATAAATTGTTAAGCCGAGCTATGCTAGCCGGCTGTGCATTTATAGGTACGAAACCATCTCTACCAACATTGATATAATCATAATCGGATAAATCCCTACCGGTCAAACATCGTATCTCACCGTGTTGCCAATCAACCGGCGTCTCTGTCAAAGCAATGCAAGATGAATTGTCCGCCTCAACTATCTCCACATCATCATCAACCCACTGAATCAAGCACTGATGTAGAGTAGAAGGGATGCAACAATTTGCATGAATCCAATCGCGCCCCAAAAGAATATTGTAGCGGCCTTTGACATCAACAACAAAAAACGCAGTCGGCAATGTCTTGCTTCCGACTGTTAGCTCCATAGATATAACACCCTTCGCTTCAGATAGTTCTCCTGAGAATCCGCTAAGTCCCATGTTGGTCTTCATTAACTCGCTCTCTTTTCGGTTCAATTTAGAAAACACCGAGAAAGGCATAATATTGACACCAGCACCACCGTCAACAAGCATGCGACCAATAGGCTTACCGTCAATGTGTCCCCGAATAAACAGCGGCTTCAAGTGTTGTTCAGGCTTTTTTTCGGCTTTTCGAATGTAGCACTTTTCGGACCAAGAACAAGCTCCGCGACTTCGGCTTCAGGTGCACGGAAGTCAGCAGGCAAGGCGAACACCATATTAACGTCCATATCAGTAGGTGCCTCATCTTTACTCTCCGAATTCTCATCAGTCGCATCATCAGAATTTTTATTTTCCTCTGCAGCAATGTGTTTCTCCTTCCAAGTTTTCGTAGGCGCCACCATTGGTCTAGTTCGATTGAACCATTCATCGCGCCTCTCATCGGCCACCTTTTCTTTAATTTCCAATGCTCGTAGTCGCTGTACCCGTCGCTTTTGAGTATGCGTGAGACCTCGCGGACACCACTGAGGTCCTGGTTTAGTTCCCGGTGCGACTGACATGTTTCTACTGCCCCATGAGTTTTTCGGTCTATACTGATGGATTGCTGTCGGCGCAAACTCTCCGTACTTAGCCGAGAAAATCCTCTTCTGATTAGATGGGCCACTGGCCTCAAATTTTCTGCTACCTCCCGCGCATATATCAGTAGCCACGGCAGCTGAATTAGTAGTACTAGCACTAGAAGACGCAATAGGTAGTTTATCTGCACCGATCCGTGCGCTGACTGACCCGCCATCATTTTGAACCAACTCAGGCTCTCGTTGCTGCAGCTGCATATCATTAGCACTTATCTGGACCGATTTTTCCTCTCCTCCATTAACATCTTCCTGTCGCTGACTGAACCATCAATGTTGGTCGTTTCTGTAGCAATCACTACACTTTTATCTGAGTGGTGTTCACTAAGTTTCAGACTATGAATAACATCCATACCATCTGACTTTTTTACTGACTTTGGTACCCACAAGCGCTGGCTTTCATCACTATAGTTCTTTCCACCGGCACCACGACTCGGTGATCGGTTCCTGTGCATAACAATTGCATCACGCGACCGAATCTTATGATCGAAACGAGCCCTTTTCTCATGCATATATGGTCTGAATGTTGGCCTCGGCGGAATCCATCCTGGCTGAAAATAACATGCGGGCCTCATTGGATACGGTGCCCACGGATTGAAACCCCATGGAGGAAACTGAGGATACATAGGTGGCGGACAACCCCAGTATGTTGGCTCCATTGGATAATAAGGCTGCTGGTTATATGGATTTTCTTGCCATTGCTCATGCCCCCCGGGTCGAGTAGGAGACCTAGAACGCTTAGTACCGCCAAGCCGATTAAACACACTATCGGCCTTCTGTGAAGTATATTTCTCCAGCAACATGTTAACTGTGGGCTTTGACCTCGGAGTTTTTCTCTTGGTTCCATTGAATTTCCACACCCCTACTTCTGGATTTTTTGGCTTGATCATCCTTGGAGGAGCATTATTATCAACAAGATTCTTTTCTCTCGCGGACTCGGCCTGATCCGACCGAATAAGCATCTTCTTTGTCTCAACTTCAATTACATTAATAGGAAACGGGTCACTATCAAGCTTCATCTTAGAACCTTCTGTAAATGTCAATCGTCCGTCATCAATGGCCGATTGCACCTGTCGACGAAACACGTTACAATCATTAGTAGCATGTGAAAAAGAATTATGCCACTTGCAGTAAGCTTTCCTACCCAATTTTTCTACGGATGGTATTACATGACCTTCTCTCAATCTAACTAAATTTCCTTGCAGCAACATATCAAATATTTTATCACACTTGCTAACATCAAAAGTATACTTAATGTCATCTCTTCTAGCTGGTGTAGGTTTCAAAGCAGGACATGTAAAAGGTTTTGATTTAGATGATTGAACCCACTCGGCTACACATATATCAACATCATCTTCACTAGCCGAATCATCTTCATAATCTAAAGCATTAACTGCGTGGTTTTCCTTCTCTTTATTTCTATTATCTTTAAACCGGCTATATTGTTTAACATCTTTAGCCCGATTTTCTTGCGCCAAAGCCTTTTGCAAAACCTGATTAACATCTGAGAATTCTTGACCTTCTAACTTATCCTTAATATGAGTAAGCAAACCCAAAAAAGCAAGATCAGCTAAATCCTTTTCGGCTATGTTAAGGCTGAAACAACGGTTCTTGACATCCCTAAATCTCCTAATATACTCATGAACACTTTCATTATATTTCTGCCTCACCATAGTTAAATCTGAAAGTCGAAGTTCAGTTTCACCGCTATAAAAATACTCATGAAATTTCTGCTCCAATGGTGTCCATGCCGAAATAGAATTAGGAGCAAGCGATGTAAACCAAGTAAATGCAGTACCGGACAAAGATAAAGGAAATAATTTTACTCTATAAACATCGGATGTGCCGACATCACTGCATTGTGCTAAAAATTGCCCTATGTGTTCAAAAGTTGATCTACCATCTTCCCCCGTAAACTTAACAAAATCTGAAATTCTAAAACCACGAGGATATGGCGTCAAGTCAAAATAATCAGGATATGGCTTCTGATACGCACGTGCTCTACCCTTAGGTTCCAAACCAAACTCCCTAAGTATATTAGCAAGTTGATCTTTAAAACTATCAGTGGGTTGTAGAGAACCATTTTGTGGAACAGATGGAATAAAAGTACGTGGTGGTATCTCATGCAAAGCAGTTTGAGCATATGTGGTTTGCTGCGGAGACATATTAAAATATGAATCCGGTACCGGCCCATAAGGAATCCCGGTACCAACCGGTGGCAAAGGTGGTGTACTATATGCTACCGTTTGATAACTAGGCTGCTGTAAATTAGAGTTAAAACCTGTGCTTCGGTTATGGCTGCTATAAGCTTGTGGAACCGAAGTCGATACTATTGCAGGAGCACTAGGTGCAAAATTATGAGCCGAACTGCTAGCATAATTTCGGCCAGTTTGATTGTTGTTTAAATTAATGTGAGGCTGCGCTATATTAACCGATGCACCGGGTATATTTTCCGGAGGCATCGGCCGTTTGTCACGATTTTCATCATTGAGTTGCAGCACTAACGAGCGAACCTGGCGAGATAAACTAGTTTCAATTTCCCGACTAAATTGTTCCTTAAACTCGCCAAATTTACTAGCTAATTGAGTAATTGTGCGTGACGCATCTGCCATATCAGATCCATACTTGCTAGCTACAGATACATCAATCAGATAGCAATATCTTCGGTTGAATTAATTACCTTTGCGTCGAGTGCAGGAGGGTTTGGCGGTGTTACCCTTTTGATGGCGCCGCCCCTTGTCTTGAAATACCCACTCAACTTCAATTTCAGCGCCTCAGCCTTCTGCTCTTCAAGCTCCCGCTCGAGTTCCCTCCGCACGTCTTCGGGCAGATCGTCGAGCATGACGGGGATGATGTTGTCCGGGTTGAGATCGCTCGTGTCCTTGGGATCAGTCATCGTGTGCTTATTGATCTTCGTGTTCCCCAGTGGAGTCGCCAATTGTGTTGCCGCAAAAATCTGCCGCGCAACACCGAGATTACCGTCGTACTTTCGTGACGACGAACGGATGATTTTCGAGCAAATCAACAAAGAATTCCTCGCTTTCGTGGAGGAGAACCGACCGTTTTTCAGGACAAAACGGCAAAGATCCGATCAAACGCTAGACGGCTAGGGCTGAGCGGAGAAGAACGAGAAGAATAAAAGTACGTAAAGTAGATTGGTTTTTGATAGATCGATTGCTCGGGGTTGTCTCAATCGGCCAGAACCCTTTATATACAGGACACGCAGGACTTGGCGTGTACGACCAAAACACTAAATCTAAACCGAATAGGACTATCCCTTTAATTCGGTTATAAGTACAAAGCTGTACCTACATATCTGATAGGTAATTTGCACCAGCACGTAATGCGTTTTGGTCCATAGAAAAAATAATAAACTAACCGGCAACTTAGCTAATTACATCAAATAATGAAGCGGTCGCCTGCCTCATGCATAACTTTCCGTGTGATTGGAGTTCTCCTTGTTGCACTTTCCTTACGAGAAGCTTGGCATCCGAGGCAAACAAGATCTTGTCCTTGTTATGTCTGATTCTTGATGTAATATTAGACTCTGACAAATCCTAGTAGCCAAATTACACTGTCGTCGCTCATGTATGCGTGATTTTCCCAGCTGCATTTTTCCTCTTTGTATCTCTCTATCTCTGAATCTGGCTAGGACTCGTCTTGAGTAGCTCCTTATCCATGTAAGTCCTTGCTGCAATTCTTAAACAAAATACAAAATAATTAATTTGACCGACTATTTAATTTGGCTGATCATCCATACTAACTAGCCAAATTACACTGTTAACAGGTTGGACTTCTGATCTTTTGCGAGCAGGTGAATGGTGTCTCATCTTCTCCATCAGTAATCCCTGCTGCGCCCTGCCTCGCCTGTGACTCTGTCTCTTTGATTGAGTCTGGCAAACTGTACGTAGAATCTATGCCATCAATGATGCGTGCGCTGCTACTCCTGCTGTAGCAGCAGCAAGATGACAAGCAGTTCATCAGCTCTCTCTCACACACACACACACACACACAGAAAGAGTCAATGGCTCCCAGTCGCAGAAAGGGTGGGCCTCACGCCAAGCAGGCCACGAGCTAACCCTATTTGCTTCCATTCACAGGTAGTAGTGGACCAGAACTAGACGCTGTGGAGCCTCTGTACTTACGTTGCGGTGCCATCCGTGTGACAAGGGTGCACGCATAGATCCAACAAGTTGAAGGGTTTTACCAATTTACGAGGAGAAATATGTTGTTTCGATGAGTCTAGCGATTGCTAATGGACAGTGTTGAAAACGGGAGACGCGGCCTGGACCGTAGCGACTGATAAAGTGAGATGAAACGAGAGAACGAAGTAAATAGAGCGACTTGGGTTGATGGTGATTGCATGTTTATATATAGGTCATGGCCAATAATGGGTACATGCTACTCCATCCGATGTCGCAAATTTATCCAAATTTTAATGAATCTAAATACTAAACAATGTCTAGATACATTTAAATTTAGACAAATGCGCGACACATCCTTTTTATGAAGGAGGGAGTAGTTAAATTGTTTGTGTTGATTGGAAACGATAAATATTGTTTTCATAGACACAGCCAATTGGATAACGTCAAGATTCTAACTATTAGGCAGTATATACGACCATGTAATATAAAATATTATGATCTAATGCACGACCAATTGTATAATGCAACCAGTAAAAATACATAAGCATATGATGCTAGGAACTTAGAATGACAAGAGCGATGACACTCTTTGCGCATCCCTGATGTGCCATTCATCATCCTCCGCGGATGTGATACTGTCTCTACCAGGATGATTTATGTTTCTCTCTCACCAACGCTGCTCCGCAGCCACGCGTTCCATGGAAACAAGGGTGGAGAAACATGTCGTGAAGTGTCGAAACCCGAGTGGTTAGTAATCCCATGACACGTTTTATACTGAACTTTTGTATTTTCCCGCATAGATACCAGGTTCAATTTTATTTAGTTACTTAGTACATTTAGTTATAACAATGTTGACAAAAGTTATCATCAGTTTTTGATTACATTGTCATGATGTCTATGTTTGAACAATACACTCGATCAGCGTGTATTTTGCACTTAAGTTTTTTGGTATTTATCTATGAGAGATTGTGTCCTACAAAAATGTTCATTAACTAAATCATATAATTAGTGACACTTGCATCCATGATAGATATATCTTAATGGTGTGGTTTAACTAATAAGTGCCTAGCGGCATCGAGTGTATGATTAGTTATAAGATCGAGAATCCCCTGTACCGACCTTATTTTTGTGTATGGGGGGGGGGGGGGGGGGGGTACCTATTGTTAGTCTTTCCACATGGTTCTTCTAGATTGAGATTTACGGATGTAGGGTTAGGTGATCCCGGGCCACAAAACTTGCAAATGCAAAAAACGAGATCTAGCAAAAAAACATATGTCCTAACCTTTCTTCTTCTTGGCCTATTTGCTGAATGATAAAGTGAGATGAAATGAGAGAACGAAGTGACCACATTTCTGGTTTAGTTATTGACAGCAAGAAGCAAATCTTGTTCTCAAATTTTTGTATAAAAAGAATAAATAAGAATATGGAAAACGGGAATTAGTGGGATTGAGGAACAAGGGGCGTGTAATGGAAGATATTTGAGTTCTGATCTCTCTTGAATAGACATAGTTGATTGCAGCTTTATATAGGTCATTACTAGTTATGGGTACATGTCGGTTATATTGTTTGTGTTGATTAGAACCGACAAATTTTTGATCATAAAGTGGGCTAAGAGTTTTATTGAGCAACCATCGCAATATGAGATAAAAAAGCAGATGACTACGCACACTGTCTGATGAGATTTAGGACAAAGAAGACAAGAAGTAGTAATGCAAGCGGGAAAAGAGAAGTTGTCCAACTCGGAGAAAAAAACAATCGATCTCTCCACTCAAGGTGTTATCCAGTATTGATCAGGGTATTATTGATCAAGCAGTGGTTTTTGCTAGAGATACTAGTATTAGTGTTGAAGACATGTTCTCACGCAAAGGGAAATAGCATGAAATTATGAATACGGAAAGTCTCTGATTAGACCTTGATGAGGCCGATCTTCTACCAACATAAATAGGAAGACTACATGAGTGATAGTTGAAAGTCTCTACCTCCAAAGAAGAAGAGCGATTAACTTTGCTTCTCGTGAGAGTTATAAATGAGTATTTCGTATGTGAAGACCATATCCAAATTTATTTTGATGAATTCTATATATTAAACAAACAAGATGTCCTTGACTTGAGTTCCTATTGTGTGAGCCCGGCCTGCCAAACGGCCCACCAGTGTCTTTCAGTGTTTTTAGATTGGACAAGGAATATACACTGAAAAACCTGTCGAAACACTGCACCTCTACCAAACAAGGCCTCGAGGGTGACAGCTTCACCATCCGGTGTGATTTGGTGGTCGACACGCAGCACTGCTCCTATCATGGAGGTGGCCCCGTCCCAAATGAGGCAAAACTTGTCCGATCTTCTCCTGGCCGGGGAGGGCAAGGACGTAGCGGTCTTCCGGTTCCGGGTCGGCGGGGAGACAATTGCCGCCCACCGATGCGTCATCGCAGGGCGGTCTGCAGTTTTGAAGGCGGTGCTCTTTATTTGGTGCCATGAAGGAGGGCACTACCATGTCGGGCATAGAGATTGACTGACATGGAGGCCACAGTGTTCAAGACAGCATTGGTCAGTTTCATCTACGGAGACTCGCTACCTGCAGAAGCTGCTGTTGGAGCCGTACGTCTGTGTTGGCTCCTGTGTTGCTACAAGCGCTACTGAGCAGCAGTAGGGGTGCTATCTCCCTCCGGCCGGTGTCTGCTTCCATTCCATCATGGGCGATGCAGACCACGTACGCTGAGGTGCAGCAGGCTGCCACTCCTCCAGCCCGATGATGGGCCACAGCAGGCCGCCCTGCTGCTTGCTTGCATCGCTGGTAAAATTTCGTCTTCTAAATCCTTTCTTTCTTTTTCATCTTCACATTATTTCTTCTAAGTTGAGTAGTGTAGGGGTTAGTCTTGGTTCGAATGCTTGTGATATTTCTGTCTCAATGAAGGTCTTTAGGCAGATGGAATTTGACCGTCAAAAGGTTAGTCCAAAAACTTTGGCCTTGTTGGATACCACCTATATAGATGATGAGGACGTGATTGCAACAACTCATGGTCAGCTCCGATCTCATCTATTGGGGGAAGTATTAGAGGTTGGTGTTGAGAAATAGAGCAATTTACCAAGCGAAATATCCATAATAAACGCTAGATAAAACATGACTAGAATAATAGGCAATATACTAATCATATTTAATAGCGAATACATACTGAGGCATATAGTCAAACAAACTGCAAGGCATAAAACTTTGGATAGGATCAGAACAAGATTGAGACAGAAGATGTACACGGCAGTAGCAGAAGTAGAACCGCCGGCGTTGGAACCGTCATTGGCCATGTTGTCGAGGAAGAGGGTGCTGATGTCGGGGAAGAAGTCCTCGTCGGGGAAGACGTCGCTATCTGTGAGGGAGTCCGTGACGAAGCCAGTAGTCGCGCTGATAGCGCTCCCCAAAAACCTTATCGCCCTTCTCCCGTACAGGACTCGAAGCAGCGGGGTCTCGGAGGCCTACTGTCCCGGCTCGCGGTGCACGCCGCAAGACGGGATGGGGAAGATGAAAGTAGCGCAGTGCTCTGGAACTCGAGGCAAGGGATGTGTAACAGCACCGCTGAGAGGAGGCGCGACCTCTCTCTCTTATAGGCGCAGAGGAGAAGGCAGACGGTGCAGAAGATGAAACGAACAGGCGCATTTAACTCGTATTAAACGTCCATTCAAAGCAAACGTTTCACCTTCGTATTAAACGTCCACGTCCATTCAAAGCAAACGTTTCACCTTCATATTAAACGTCCATTCAAAGCAAATGTTTCACCTTCGTATATCTGTTCATATACCATTCATGCGTGGCAAAATAAAGCTCGGCTCGGCGAGATTCCCGCAACCCGCGGCGCGCGCGTCGTGACGAGGCGAGGAGGAGGAGGAGGAGCGCGCGTGTGGAACTCTCTCCTTCTCCTTCTCATACTTTTACCAAGTGGTAGAAGAGCTCACCTTATAAGCTGGTCCAACTTCCACTCAACTAGCAATGTGGGACTAAACATTTGTCCCACCTCTTGTCTTGCATGAATGGGCCACATGGGCCTCTAGGATTTTCAGGAATTATTGAAATAGAAAATGGGCTAGAATATTTGGGCCAAAATTCCAACAATCCCCCACCAGATCTCAGAGGCACATGTAATCTGCCTTTGGTTCCAAAACACTGTTTATATACCGGTACTATAGTGGAGACTGTTAAGTTGAACTTCCACCTAGAATTCTATGCTACACTAGGTTGCGACTTGTACAGTGGACTATGCCTTGAACTGCAAGTTTGCTGCAATCTAGCTTCACACGAAGTCTTGACCGATACTAGGCTACCGTGGGACTTCCCCGCGGGTGGAGCTTATACGTCATACTCCATGACCTTTCATGAGTTTATTAGAGAGCACCCTACTCTCATAGACTGCGACGTTTTAACAGTCAGACTCATATAGGTGTGTTCTTCAAAAGATGTTCTGCATGACAACATCTTTGCTTAGGATAAGCCACTTAGAACATATTAAGATAATAAATCAACCTGCCATGCAGAATAGGAAAGTATTGCATCTTTATGGAGTGGTGTTTAAAGTAGGGATACTTTCCTCTCAGCTAACCAACAGCTTGTTTCCCAATTCTAATTCACGGGATCTCCGATCACATAGAGTGGTTTACCACTGTGGAAAGCTCAAATTGTGGGTCTCATACCCATCTCCTTCGATGCATTTTCTATCACGTTGCGTGATAGACCCTTTGTGAAGGGATCTGCCAAGTTTTTAGATGTTTGGATATAATCCAATGCAATAACTCCGGAGTTTCTCATTTTCCTGACAGATTTCAATCTCCTCTTCACATGTCTTGAAGACTTCATATTATCCTTAGAACTGTTCACCTTAATAATCACAGTTTGATTATCACAGTTCATTGGAATTGCGGGTATAGGTTTTTCAACCACAGGTAAGTCCATCAAGAGTTCATGAAGCCACTCCGCTTCAACAGTGGCCGTGTCTAGTGTTGTGAGTTCTGCTTCCATAGTTGACCTCGTTAAGATGGTCTGCTTGCAAGAGTTCCAAGAAACAGCGCCACCACCAAGTGTGAAAACATATCCACTCGTGGCCTTTATTTCATCAGCATCAGATATCCAATTTGAATCACTATAACCCTCTAGTACCCTCGGATACCCGGTATAGTGTATGCCATAGCTCGCAGTACCTTTTAGATATCGCATAACTCTTTCAAGAGCATGCCAGTGATCATCTCCTGGATTTGAGACAAATCGACTGAGTTTGCTTACAGCAAAGGCGATGTCAGGTCTCGTGGCACTAGCTAAATACATAAGCGAGCCAATGATTTGAGAGTATCTTAGTTGGTCTCTAGCATTTCCTCGATTCTTTCGAAGCAACACACTAGGATCATACGGTGTAGGAGAAAAATTGACGTCGCTATACCCGAAACGACTCAAGATCTTTTCCACATAGTGGGACTGAAGCAATGTAATCCCACCATCATCATCTCTCAATAGCTTGATGTTCAGGATGACATCATCTACTCCCAGATCCTTCATCTCAAAGGAACGAGATAAGAAATCTTTGACCTCCTTAATTGCATTAAGGTTGGTTCCGAAAATCAGTATGTCATCAACATACAAACAAAGGATGACTCCCTCACCCCCACCATGGCGATAGTATACGCACTTGTCAGCTTCGTTTACAACAAAGCCTGCAGCGGTTAAGGTTTAATCAAATTTTTCGTGCCACTGCTTAGGTGCTTGTTTAAGACCATACAAAGACTTCAGTAGCTTGCACACTTTTCTTTCTTGACCATTTACTACAAAACCATGGTTGATCCATATAGATTTCCTCATCCAACTCTCCATTTAGGAAAGCCGTCTTAACGTCCATTTGATGAACGAGAAGACCGTGTGAGGCAGCCAGAGAAAGTAGTACTCGAATGGTGGTCAACCTTGCTACAGGTGAGTAAGTGTCAAAGAAGTCTTCACCATCCTTTTGGGTATAACCCTTGGCCACAAGCCTTGCCTTGTACTTCTCAATAGTACCATCAGTCCTTAGTTTCTTCTTGAACACCCATTTACATCCTACAGGTTTGCACCCATAAGGACGATCAGTGATCTCCCATGTTTCATTAGCTAAGATGGAATTCATCTCACTATGAACAGCTTCCTTCCAGTAGTCAGCATCAGGAGATGCATAAGCTTCTGAAATGGAAGTGGGAGTGTCATCTACAAGGTACACAATGAAATCATCACCAAAAGACTTTGCAGTCCTTTGTCTCTTGCTCCTTTTAGGAATTTCATTGTCATCCTCCTTAGGACTTTCAGAGTGTTCAATCGGAATGATAGGTTCAGAGAATATAGCAAATTCCTGATTAGATGAACTAGGTATCTCCGGATTTGATGAGTTAGGTTTATCCTTCATTGGAAAGATATCCTCAAAGAAAGTCGCATCAGTCGACTCCATGATTGTACCGACATGAATGTCAGGTACTTTAGATTTTACTATCAAGAATCTATAACCAATGCTATGAAAAGCATAGCCCAGAAAAACACAATCAATGGTTTTTGGTCCAAGCTTGCGCTTCTTGGGGATTGGTACATTAACCTTTGCCAAACAACCCCAAGTACGTAAGTAAGAGAGTTTTAGTCTTTTCTTCTCCCATTCTTCGAATGGAGTAATTTCTTTGTTCTTTGTGGGAACTCGGTTTAGGACATGACACGCGGTCAATAATGCCTCCCCCCACCATTCCTTAGAAAGACCTGATGTGTCTAACATGGCGTTAACCAAATCTGTTAGAGTACGGTTCTTTCTTTCGGCTACTCCATTTGACTGGGGTGAGTAGGGAGACGTCCTCTCATGAATTATACCTTGTTCCGCACAAAAAGAATCAAACTTGTTGGAAAAATACTCTCCACCACGATCAGACCTAAGCCTCTTAATCTTTCGATCAAGTTGATTTTCTGCCTCAGCTTTATAGATTTTGAAGAAACTCAAAGCCTCATCTTTTGATTTCAGAAGATACACATGACAATATCTCGTAGAGTCATCGATCAAAGTCATGAAATATTTCTTTCCACCTTTTGTCAACACACCATTCATCTCACAAAGATCAGAATGTATGAGCTCTAGTGGTGTTAAATTTCTCACTTCTGCAGTCGTATGTGACTTGCGAGGTTGTTTAGCTTGCACGCAGACTTGGCACTTAGATCCCTTAACAGTTGAGAAATCAGGGATTAAATTCATTTTGGATAGCCGCGTCATACAACCAAAATTAATATGACAAAGACGAGAGTGCCAGACATTTGATTCAAAATTTGTGTAAATATGATTAACAACTTTATTACAAATGTCCGATAGAGATAAGCGGAACAAGCCTCCGCATTCATAGCCTTTACCAATAAAGGTTCCATACTTCGAAATTACAAATTTATTGGACTCAAATACAATCTTGTAGCCATCTCGACACAGAAGAGATCCGCTAACAAGATTTTTATTTATTGAGGGAACATGATGCACGTTCTTCAGGCGCACAGTCTTTCCCGAAGTGAACTTCAGATCGACCGTACCAACACCATGAACAGAAGCATGCGAGCCGTTCCCCATCAGCACGGTTTGAGTCTCTCTGACCTGATATGAAGAAAACATGAAAATATCAGAACAGACATGTACATTAGCGCCCGTGTCAATCCACCAATCAGGAGAATGACATAATGAAAGAACAGTAGGTAATATACTATACCCAACATCTTTCATCTCAACGTCGCCCATGACAACATTCGCAGTCTTGCTGCTCTTCCCATGTTGGCGTTTGTCAAAGCGGTTGGGACAAGTAGGAGCCCAATGATTAGGATCACCGCACACATGACAAGCACCTTTCCTCTTATCAGTCTTCTTCTTGAAGCTGGTGGACCGTGAGGCCTTGTTCTTTCCATCGAACTTTCCTTTGTCATCAAACTTTCCTTTGTTCTTGAACTTGTGAGGCTGGAAGTTCCTTTTCTGTACCAGGTTGGCATTAGAACCTCCCTCGGTACCTCGAGCACGTGTGTCTTTTGCTCTCGCCTTCTCTTCCACATCAAGAGTCCCAATGAGATCCGTCACGGAGAACTCTTGTCTCTTGTGCTTCAGAGAAGTAGCAAAATTCCTCCATGACTGGGGAAGTTTGGCAATGATGCCTCCGGCAACAAACTTGTCCGGTAACACACAAGTGAAGTGCTCAAGCTCCCTGGCAAGTGACTGTATCTCATGAGCCTTCTCCATAATGGAGCGGTCATCAATCATCTTGTAGTCATAGAATTGTTCCATGACATACAGTTCACTGCCAGCATCAGAGACTCCAAATTTTCTCTCGAGCGCATCCCACATATCTTTGCCATTGCTAAATGACAGATATGAATCGACAATATTGTCGCCAAGGATGCTGATCAAGGCAGCCTTGAAAGTAGTATCAAGTTTTTGGAACGCCTCTTCCTGAGCGGGATTAAGTTCCCCCTCAGGTGCGCCATAGATGGCGTTATAGCAGCTCATGGTCTGAAACCAGAGCACTGCTCTCGCACGCCACCGTTTGTAATTCACACCTTCAAACACAGGTGGCTTCATAGAAGCAACAAAGCCACTTGGGGCAAATTGTCTGAAATAAGGTTTTTGGATTGTTGAGAAATAGAGCAATTTACCAAGCGAAATATCCATAATAAACGCTAGATAAAACATGACTAGAATAATAGGCAATATACTAATCATGTTTAATAGCGAATACATACTGAGGCATATAGTCAAACAAACTGCAAGGCATAAAACTTTGGATAGGATCAGAACAAGATTGAGACAGAAGATGTACACGGCAGTAGCAGAAGTAGAACCGCCGGCGTTGGAACCGTCATTGGCCATGTTGTCGAGGAAGAGGGTGCTGATGTCGGGGAAGAAGTCCTCGTCGGGGAAGACGTCGCTATCTGTGAGGGAGTCCGTGACGAAGCCAGTAGTCGCGCTGATAGCGCTCCCCAAAAACCTTATCGCCCTTCTCCCGTATAGGACTCGAAGCAGCGGGGTCTCGGAGGCCTACTGTCCCGGCTCGCGGTGCACGCCGCAAGACGGGGAAGATGAAAGTAGCGCAGTGCTCTGGAACTCGAGGCAAGGAATGTGTAACAGCACCGCTGAGAGGTTAAACGTCCATTCAAAGCAAACGTTTCACCTTGACGTTACGTGACGTGACGAGGCGAGGCGAGGCGAGGCGAGGCGAGGCGTGGCGAGGCGTGGCGTGGCGAGGCGAGGCGTGGCGAGGCGAGGCGAGCGAGGAGGAGGAGGAGCGCGCGTGTGGAACTCTGTCCTTCTCCTTCTCATCCTTTTACCAAGTGGTAGAAGAGCTCACCTTATAAGCTGGTCCAACTTCCACTCAACTAGCAATGTGGGACTAAAGATTTGGCCCACCTCTTGTCTTGCATGAATGGGCCACATGGGCCTCTAGGATTTTCAGGAATTATTGAAATAGAAAATGGGCTAGAATATTTGGGCCAAAATTCCAACAGTTGGTCTTGATGAGGATATGATGAGTTCATTATATGAACTAACTCCATCTGGTCAAAACTCTACGTTTGGTAAGAAACGTAACAAGTCTTGTAAACGAGATTTTGCACCAAAATCAATTATAGCTTCCAAGTGAATGGCATGTTTCATAATAGCAGAGGTCTTCGTAACTTGGCTAAACATTTGCATATTGCACACTGTTCTCAGGATCATATATAGATTTTGTGGCTATCTCGAAGGCTGGTAGACGAGGTTTCTCTCAACCCGATGCTGGGCACTCCTCCAACCTGAGGATAGTTTTAATCAATAACTTCGTGTCTGGTTATAGTTTTGTTGGAGATATGCCCAAGAGGCAATAATAAAGTGGTTATTATCATATCTTCATGCTTATGATAAATGTTTACATCCCATGCTATAATTGTATTAATCGGAAACATTAATACTTGTGTGGTTTATAAACATAAAAGAGTCCCTAGTAAATCCTCTTGTTGAACTATCTTGTTGGTTAATATATGATCATAGTTTCCTAATCATGAACATTGAGATGTTATTAACAACAAGGTCATATCATTACGAGAATGATATGATGGACATACTCCTATAGTTAAGCGTAGCATAAGATAAGTCATTTAAATAGTTCACTTGGTATAAGCTTTCAATACATAGTAACCTAAATCCTTCGACCATGAGATGATGCTAATCACCATCACCGGATGAATTCTTTGATGACATCAAACACCACTTCATAACTGAATGGTTATAAAGGTGGCATTGAGTGTTCAGAAAGTATGTGTTGAGGCACATGGATCAAGAGTGAGATTTGTCCATCCATATGACAAATAGATATACTCTGGGCCCTCTCAGTGGAATGTCATCCAATTGGATTGCAAGCATGTGACTGACTCACAAGGGATCACATATCACAAGAATGAGAAAAAAGTACTTATCGGTAACGAGGTTGAAGTAGGTATGCAGAGATATCGACGACCAGACCTCGGATAATTAAAATATCACGAGACAAAGGAAAATTGGTATCATATGTAAATTGTTCATTTGATCATGAAGTAATCAAAGAAATATGTGGGAGCCATATGAATTTCCATATTCCTCTATTGGTTATTGATCGGAGAAGAGTCTCGATCATGTCTGCATGATTCACGAACTAAGGATTCGATATTGTTTAGTAGATATGGAATGTGAGTGTAAAGATACCTAGCGTTATTCGTAGTCTCGGATGGGATCCGGGATATCACTAGGAGATCCGGAATGGTCCGAAGAATAAGATTCATATCAGGAAAGTCCAATCCTGAAGTTCGGGAATGGTTTCGGTGTTTTCACGGAATGTTCTAGAAGGGTCTAGAAGGTCGATCAATCCGGAGTGGGAAGGGTACATGGATGTGTCATGAAAAAGTGGAATGGTTGCATCATGTACTAGGTCACTTGGCTGGACAATGGAAGAGAGAAATCAAACTCTAGTTTGAAAGTCAAATGCCAATTTGAAAAAGTGAAATCCCAACATGGTTACCTAGTGGTGGAAGGAAAGGAAACCTTGGAGAGAAGTTTTCCCTTTCCTCCACCAAGCCTCCACACAGCAAAGGAGTTGGGGGAGGACACATATAGCTCTAGCCGCCCCTCCGACCTATAAAATAAAGGGAGGGGGCGCCCCCTCTCCCTACACCTTACACCTAGCTGACGCCCCCTCTAAACCCTAGGCCGTCGCCCCTCCTGCTGCAGGCACCCTAGCTCTGCTCTAAACCGCTGCCACCGTCTAGTCTAAACCCTATCCGCCGGTTGCTCTACTCCCTCGGCGTCTAAACTTTTGCTCCGAGGCTCTCTCTCTCTACTCCACCATACCCGCTCCGGCTTAGGTTAAGCCATGTGGGATTGCCCCTCTACTTCTGACACCACTGCGTCGTGCTATCGAAATCATGAGGAGAGATCTGCAACCTCCGCTGCCTGATGGAACAAGGGAGAGGAAGGTCTTCATTGAGTACCGAACATGTGACCGACTGCGGAAGCGCTGCCGGAACGCAGCGCCGGAAGGATCGTCTACGCGATCTTGAGATCGGCAAGTGAATGACTACATAACCCACGAGAATCCGATCTCGTTAACCGCGTTGGATCTTCGAGGGTTAGTACTCTATCGACTCGCTGCTACAATCTAGTAGATAGATCTTGGCTTGTGTGTTCATGCGATAGATTTTTTTTGTTTTCCATGCTACGAACCCCTACAGGTGTTGCTATCAAAGTCAATGATGATGTTGGAAAATACTTTTAGACCGTAAAAGGTTTAAGATAGGAAGATCCATTATAACCAATGCTATTTAATATAGTGGTTGATATGTTAGGTGTCATGATTGAACGTGCAAAGTTTGATGACCAAATTGAAGATGTGATTCCTCATTTGGTTGATGGAGGATTATCCATACTTCAATATGCCGATGATAAAATTTAGTTTATGGAACACGACCTTGAAAATGCAAAAAAATGTGAAACTAATACTTTCAGCTTTTGAGCAACTTTCAGGTTTGAAAATTAACTTCTATAAAAGTGAATTTTTCTGTTTTGGCGAGACTCGAGATGCGGCTGGCTTGTATGCTGATCTTTTTGGTTGTAGTCAGTGAATTTTTCCAATTAGGTATTTGGGTATTCCGGTTCAATAATGGAGTGGAGGCTCACAAATGCTGAATGGAAGATTGTCTAGGTAAGACTACAACTAAGATTGGGCAGCTTGAAAGATAAACTACTCTCCATAGGGGAAAGATTGGTGCTCATTAAATCGGTACTAAGTAATATGCTACTAAATATGATATTATTCTTCTAACTTCCAAAAGGAGTCTTAAAAAGGTTTTATATTATTTTCGATCAAGAATCTTTTGGTAGGAAGACATTAATAAAAAAATCGATTGGCTAAATGGAGTGTAATATGTCGACCCAAAGACCAGGAAGGGTTGAGAATTCATGATCTTGAGATTATGAAAACATCCTCACTTGGTAAATGGCTCTTTAAGTTATTATCTAAAGAGGGGGTATGTCAAACACTTCTCAAAGTAAAATATATCGGTTTAAAAGCATTATCACAAGTGGTTTGAAAACCTGGCGATTCTCGCTTTTGGGTCGATCTGTTTGAGAAAGAAGGGAGCCCTGATTGGGGACACCCGAGACATGGGAAAAACGTCAGTTTGATCGCACTATTGCTAGTGGCCACGCACCACACCTTTTTTTTTGGGGTGTACTAGCACACTAGTAGTACCAAGCATATGCTTGCCGATCTCCGTCAATAATGCAGCAGCTGCCTACCCTGACATGTCTGCCAGTGAGTGTGATTGACTGACTGACTGACTGTACTACCAAGAATCCACGCCATCAATAGTGCCTGCGCGCTGCACAGCATTGGCAGTAGCAAGATGACAAGCGAGCGACCGAGTCAAAACAAAGGAAGGACATTCAGTTGGTCAGTGCTACGGCTTCTCTATAAATATCATTATTAATTTAACTATAAATCATATATTCGTGACTCTTGCATACATTATAGCTTATATATACTTGAGCGTGTGCATTTTTTTTGATACCTCAAAAATATGATGATAGGTGTGTGGCTTACACTACTAGAGAAAAGCCTATCCGAGGCGCACCAAAAAGCCTATCCGAGGCGCATATCACATGTGCCTCTAGCTTCAAGTCTCGGGTATTTCTTATGCGAGGCGCATCTGATATACGCCTCCTATACTTCACATATGCGAGGCGCATATGATATATGCGCCTCGATATGTTTCAGAATGCGCATCGGGTATTTATAGTATATGCGCCTCGCATATGTTTTAGAATGCGCCTCGGGTATTTATAGTATATGCGCCTCGCATATGTTTAAGAATGCGCCTCGGGTATTTATAGTATATGCGCCTCCTATAGTATCCTATATGCGCCTCCGGTAATATTTTCGAAATTCAAGTTTTACAGACCACTATAAATAATAATATACAGATATTCAAATATACAATATAGTCCACAGAATTTTTCAGAAACTTGCAATTTGCCAAAGCATAATAGAACCAACATGAATACAATACATTACACATCAATCATGACATACAAGTTCATACATCAAGTGTTTGTGCCACAAGTTCACACCTCCGAGTACAAGTTCACAATCACATTACACCTCCGAGTACAAGTTCACAATCACATTACACCTCCGAGTACAAGTTCACAATCACATTACAACTCCAACGACGTAGCTCTACCTAGATGAAGTAGAACACATAACCTACCATTTCCAGTGTCGTTGTTCAAATCACTGGGTTCAGGTTCAGGAGGATGGGTGTTACGAGGCACTATACCAGGATCTCTACCAGTGGTAAGAAGCAGCAGAGTCAAATCCTGGAAAACATAAGGAACAGGCTTCAGACAAGTGTGAACTCTACAAAAGTGCATATTCATATGAACTGAGGATAAAACAAATGCATCAGTTTTACCCCTTTAAATCAATCATGATGTTCCTCTTTATGAATATATAGTAGTAATGGCAAACATTTCTCTTTTTTTTCTTATAGTATACTGTTTTTACTTCTACTACAAGGATCCACTAAAGAGGTCAAGTGACAGAGCAGTCTTTGAAAGATTACACCAAAGCATTCCACAGGTATGCCCGGAAACATTTAGCAGAATGGTTACTTTGAGCTCAATTAATCCAGTATGTAAACTAATCCAGTAGTATCAATCAACCTTGATCTAAGTTGAACAATTATTTGACTAGATAGAATTTTTTTGCAGATCATCTATATCCAGAGAATTTAGTTGTATATTAAGACTAATTCTACTGCACTTTTTTCTCGGATAATCAGATCATGCCTTCCAATATTTCAACGATTTGAGCCTACTTTCATTCTATCAAGAACATTTAAAATCCTTAATTGTACTGTTAACATGGCACAAGGCACATGGTGAGGCTCTCCCAATCACCATTAGCGAGAAACAGGAAGGCCATCCATGTGAACACGGTTTTAGGTTTTCAACAGCTACTTGAGGAACAATTGCCAGAATTTTAGAAAACATGGAACACGGAGCTGGGGTGGAGATGAATGAATCAAGGAGGTACTCTGAAAAATACTCATCATCAAATATGTAACGTGTAACAGTACAACCTTGCATTTTTTAGGCACTCTTATCTGTGTATTCATGGGTGGTCACTTCTGACAGATTTGTGCAAAACTTTATCGATAAGATGAACCAACCAAACTAAGGTGTGATAGTTGGGATCCCCCTGTATATAATAATTTTCTTTCGGTCGACTAAATAATTACTTCTGTGTACAATCTTTGATGAGCATTCAAGGGAGCATGCTGTACATGTCAATATGAATTGTGCAACTCCAGACTAGCTGGCTAAGATTGCTATGAAATGATCAAACCTAAACAGTAACAAAGTTATAAGAAACACTTACATATACCGTGAAGACAACCACTACAACCATAACTGAAATCCCCCAGTGATCAGGGAAGTCGTTGATTAGATGGCTAGCCACAAATATACAGAATACCAACACTGGTGCAAGAATGAGGAATATAGTGAGAAAAAGTGATCTCACATCAGGTCCAAATATGAACCTCCCTTGCAAGAGAAACTCCTGAAAGAACAATCAAAGCTCTCATCAACAAAGATCAATTGATGAAAGTGAAAATGAAAATTGCAAAGGCAGAAGCAGTTAACTCAAAGTAGCATGTCATCAATGAAATATGATATGGTTTGCACAACACATTAAGGTTAACCATGCATGGCCAGTTCAGATGTCCTGTAGACAGAACCATCAAGAGTTTTCTTTTTCCAAACGCCAACACTACAAGATACTACAGTTTTACAGTTAACTCTGCATGGACTCCATCATAAAAGACAAAAAAAAACTATTGGAGTACTAAAAAATTGATCTGTGAATGGACCAACAGGAGGGGGCTGCATCCATTATAACTTCACAGCTAAGAAGCCTGATGAGAGTCATTTTTCTGTTGATGCCGGCAGTACCAAGCTTTGAACAGCTACAGCAGAATAGTGTATGAAATAGATGCCCCAAGAATTGGTAAACAAACGCTTCTCCAGAAACTAGTTTAAATGGCTAAACTGAAAAAGATTGGTTGGTAGCAATAATGAGTCCTCTAAAAGCTGATCTCTGCCAACAACTCAAAGTCCATCTATATTCTTACTGCAGGGAAAGTAACAATCAAGTGAAGTTCCTTCGTACCAAGAACTGCAGCTGTATGAAGAAGAGTGATGTTCCCCTTGGAGCGTTGCTGATGCACATCAGCGCCATGATCAAGAAGGTACTTGACGACAGGAAGGCAGCCGTTGATGACGGCATGCACCACAGGCGTAAACTCTAGCATCAAGATAGATCCAAGACAGCTGAAGTTAACGATGCTCATCAAGTCAACAACCTGAATATAGGATCGGAGAGGCGAGCTACCCTGAGCGGTGTCTGGCTTGTTGACATCCATCCCAACCTCCTCGACAAGGTACTGGTAGGCGGGCAGCTTGCCCTGGCCGCCGGCGGCGTGGAGCGCGTTCATGCCCATGTAGGTCGTGCTGGCCACCGTTGCCGGGATCCCGCGCCCCTGCACGTCCAGCTCCTTGGCAATCTCTGCAATCACAGAAAAAGGGGCATTTTTAGCCTGGAATCGTGACGAGAAATCAGAGAGAAATCGTCGCAGGTCCCAGAAAAATGAGTTGGTGAGGAAAACCACAACTTGCGACGAGAAAGTAGCCTATCACCAGACGCCTCCGGTCTAAATCCCCAAATCGAGACCCTGGACGCGCACAATCCGCACGAAATCGGAAGCGAATCGCACTCCAGCTAATCCTTAACCCCCCGGATCAAGCGACGGAGCAAATTAACTGACGCCGGAAAGGGAGACGGTTGCGGATGCGGCCTTACTCTTGATTTTGCGGACGTCGCCGTTGTGGGCGGCTGCGATGAACCTGGCCTCCAGCGGCCACCGGTCGCGGTCTGCACGAAAAAAGCAAATCGAGTGATGAGACGGCGCGGCGGAGGTGGGGACGTAGGAGGGCAGATCGATGGGAGATTGGTTAGGGTAGGGATGTCGGTCACCTTCGCCATGGAGGATCTTGAACAGGCGAGGCAGCGGCACGTCCGGGTCCCCATCCTCCCTTCCTTCCTTCTCTCTCTCTCTCTCTCTCTCTCTCTCTCTTGGTCGGCGGCGGTGGCGGTGGCCGAGCTAGGCGAGAGGGGAAGAAGGTTCTGGAGTGGGCGGAGGCGTGGTGGGCAGCCAGAAGAGACGAGGGGGATACGAGGTGGGGTGGTGGGCCGCTTGAGTTACTCGAGGCGCGTATGGCAATATGCGCCTCGCATATTGTCAAATATAGGAGTCACATATAGCCATATGCGCCTCGCATATTCCTGCACCTACCAACACGCGGGCCCACGCAGAATATGCGAGGCGTATTCTGGCCATATGCGCCTCACATATTATCAAATATAGGAGGCGCATATAGCCATATGCGCCTCGCATATTCGTGCACCTACCAACACACGGGCCCACACAGAATATGCGAGGCGCATTCTGTCCATATGCGCCTCGCTTATCTGATATATACGAGGCGCATATGACTAGAATGCGCCTCGCATAATATGGGGCTGCTAGATTCTGTCCGTACAGGGATTATAGGAGGCGCATTCTTATCATATGCGCCTCGCCTATTTTTATACTAGAGGCGCATATCGCAAAGTGCGCCTCGCCTATTTTTATAGGAGGCGCATATGCTAAATGTGCCTCGCATAAGCATGTCTCCTATATGCTTTTCTCTAGTAGTGTTAATTATCAAGTGTATAAGCATTGCGGATCCCATGGAGCCACCTTTTTTTTGTGTGGTTGGGATAGCTACCGTTAGGTTAGCCCCAACTGGTCGACCCAAATCGGACATCGACTCTGTATGTTTGGGACGTGGGGAGGAGGACATATTGCAGCCAGTGTGTGTGTGTGTGTGTGTGTGTGTGTGTGTGTGTGTGTGTGTGTGGGTGGGGGGGGGGGGGCGCATTTTTTTGTTAATTTCTTGATAGCATTGCATAAAATAATAATTATACAAAGGTGGCCAAAATAGGCTAAAAACAGGACGTAAAAAATACAACCAAAACAAGACTGAAATTAAATATCACTCGTCGTTGGTGAGGTCGATGAAGACCGGTGGGGATCATGGCACCCGACGCTGCCATGGGTGTGGTGGCGCGGGCTCGGCCGCCTGGGACCGTCCATGGTTGCATGATCAGGTATGCATCGCTTCCTCGCCATCGTCAGTCTCCCTCTTTGTGTCCTACTTTTTCAGCATAGGTCACACATTTTGTGGCATGCATTTGCAGGAAGCTTTCTTATTTCATTCGGAAAAAAACTGCAAAAAAGCCTCAGAGGATACTGTTACATAGGTATTCTCCATTGCAGTAGTTTACAATCCTAATTTTTAAAGAAGATTAAACTTACACTCTCTTGTAATATATCTTGTGATATACTTTAAAGAAGATTAAACTTACACTTTAAAGAATATCCTAATTTTTAAAGAAGATTAAACTTA